>CM053784.1:467393875-467788875 GCA_028749045.1 Cupressus sempervirens | reverse complement strand
GGGTAACTCATTGTAAGTTGTTTAATAAGTGAAAATATTCACACCTAATACTAACTAAATGAACCTAAAAAGATAATTGTTTTGTTCTCGCCCATGCCTCGAGTGCTTGTATAGACTAGGATGGGAGTAGAGAGAATGCATGGTTGCGACCTTGCATTTCGTAGTATGCCTTTTCAGTATGAGAGGATACTAGTGGTCACATGAGGATCAGTAAGGACCCATGGAGTTTAGCTAACTGCCAGGGTAACTTCTACATGATATATGCGATGACACTTTCCCGCTTGCAAAGTAGGTTCCTACATGTCTTTGTGTGCCTCTGGGAATTAGATGTCAGTTTTGTGTTTGGAACCTTTGACTTAGTATACTTCTAGGATTCCAAGACTTATAGAGATTATTTATGCTATGTGATTTTGATAGCCTATTTGGGACTTGAGATTATCTCCTCAGCACAGTGGGAGTGGACCACTTAGGTACCATGCGGTCCGATGGTAGTGTTTTTCCACTCTTATCATTTGAGACTCATTGAGATATCGTGGCTGATGCGTCCTTCGTGATGGTGGATATGTATCCTTTCATTGATGATTAGCATATGTTAGATGATGATATCTTATGCTTTTATTTGCATGTTAGATTATTTTCTGCATATGATGTAGTATATGTTAGGAGTGACATTCCTTCTATGCTAATACTGATGATCTCTTTAGTGATTTAATATTATGTACGGAGGGATGGCTAGGGCCCACGATGGTCTAATGATGCTATTAATGGTTGGGAGGAATTGTGCACTTAGTTTATTATGTTTTATCTTTATGATGGATGTATATATATTCTATGATGATGTATGAGGTGTATCATGTTATTATCTTTACTTTGATGTATCATGGTTTAGAATAGGATGATGTACCTTATTTCACATGTGTATATTTTTTAAAGCTTTTCATACCCTATGACATGTATAGTGGATGATTGAGCATTTAGAAATGTAATGTATAAACATTGGACTTATCATGATTATTTCATGTGGTTGTTGTATTAGATGGATTCAATAATGTTAGTTGATTTAGATGTAATTCAACATTAAGGGATCCTTAAAAGAATGTAATCTGTTGTGTATGTTATGTTTACTTTTAGATGGACATTATTATTGCTTCCGTTATTGTGTATAAGTTATTTGTAATATTTACTTTTATGTTTTTTTTTTAAAAAAATGCTACCAAACTTAATTCTTTGGATCCCTTGGCGGGGCATTACAACTTCATCACCATCACCTCTCTCATAATATTCTCTCAAATTTGAAATGTTAAACACTGGCAAAATATTTAGTTCAATGGGTAACCCTACTTCATAAGCATTTCTAGGATCATGCTTTTAACACTATCTTTCATGGTCCAAACTTCTTCATTTTCAACTTATTATATGTACCCACTAGAAATATCTCCTTGCACCTAGGGTGCTCCTACATCAGAAAGTAGTGTATATATTATATACTATAAAAAATACCCACCTATAAAAACAAACTTTATTAAAAATGATCAAGGAAAAGAAATTTTTATTAAATTTTTAAACTCTAGAGGTGGTACCTGTGAGATCCCCACCACTCCTTGTGAAATCAATGTATACGCTTGTGTGCGATACTTAAAAAATTACTAAATAGTATTTTTTTTAATTGAGTAGGGGACTCTGTGTGGTCCTCACACTCCATCCACTTTCCTCATAAGTGTGATCGGTATGGTATCATTTAAATCGTGTAGGGCGCATACACCTTAATTTTTTTAAAATAAAACAAAAATACCACTTTCCCACTATAGTGGGTAGGCTCATGCTTTGTACACGATACTTGGACTATTACCTTATCCATGTATGTATGAGTGTGCACTATGAATTAGGAAGGTGGTAAGGTTTTAGATTTAAAGTTGTTGTATTGTAATTGTTATTTTATATATGTGTTGCTTTGACATTATTTTTTATAGTATTATATTATTTTTAATATTTTATGTATAAACATATAATATATATTTTTCCAATGTAACATTATATATATTATATTTTTCATACATAAATATTATTAAAAGAAATTATTATTTAATATTATTTAAATGCAGATTAAAACAAGTATTTTTAAATTGATAAATATATTATATATATAATTTTAATTGTGGTTATTATCGATTATGTATATATGAATTTTATATTTTTTTATGACCATATATTAAAAGGAATATTATCTAATGTGAAATTTGATTATTATAATTGTTACTTAAATGACTTACTTTTAGACTTTTAGAAAAAAAGATACAAGGGAAGTAGGATGAAATATCTATCATGTAAATGTATGATGTATGATGTATATCTAAAAAACTTGATAAACATTAAAATTTATGGTCGACCTTTCTATTATTTAATGTGAGATGTTTGGAAAGATGAAATTGAAACATGGATTATACAATTATTTTCATAAGTGACTTTAGTGAATTTATGACATGGGCATTAGTAAAGACATTAATGAATTAATAAATGATAAGTAAACTCAAGCTATCAACTCAAAAAATTTGTTATAAATTTTGGAATTCAAATTTTAAATTGGAACTAGTTACACATGAACTATTAATATAAGCACATACCTTGTACATTCCAAACATTCCTTGCTTTATTAACATAGTTACTTATCACATCAGTTGGGTGATGGATTAATCTAGTACTTAAACTTTGTTATAAAAAAAATTGTTAGTGTATTTCAGTGTTTGTTTTGTCCATGAGATTTGGGTGTGCCATAGACACTCTACATGGGTTTCCAATCTTGTTCCTATAAGAAAAAATAATTGGGACATCAGATTGTGTGTTAATTTCATAAATCCGAAAATCTCAACATTGAAGGATAATTATGCTCTTCCCATTATGGAGGTATTTTTATAGAAGGTAACTGGGAATGAACTTCTTCTATGATGGATGACTTCTCTAGTTACAACCAAGTCAAAGTAAGGGAATCAAAATAATATTTGACTTCTTTTATTACTCTGTGGGGAACATATGTATATACAAGAATGCCCTTTGATTTAACCAATGTTAGGTCCACCTTTCAAAAAGCTATGGATGTTTCTTTTGAAGGTCTACTAATTCATTTCATTCTTGTGGTGTATTAGGATGATCTTACTGGTTGTTCAAAGATAATAGAGGATTGTTGAAATCATTTAGAAAAGGTTTCCAAAAGAGCCCTTGAGTATGTAGTGTCTTTAAACCCAAAGAAATGTCAAATTAGAGTCACAGAGGGGAAACTTCATTGACATATTGTGTCTAAGGATGGACTAAATATAGATCCTAAAAGGGTAGTAACAATTGACAATATAAAGGTATCTAAAAATATTAAGGCTATTTAGGCATTTTTTGGATGAAATAATTGTATAAGAAGATTTGTTTCAAATTTTATAGAGATAGTCAAACCTATTCCAAAATGTTAAAGAAAAGAGATAATTTGATTTGGGATGATGAAGCATTACAAGCTTTCTATGATATAAAAAGGGAAATTAAGGAAGCGTCAGTGCTAAAGGCTCCTAATTTTAAGAAAACTTTTCAATTTTTTTCCTTTGCTTCATTTCATACAATAGTTGTTGTCATGTTAAAAAAGAATAAGGAGGGATATGAGAAATGTATTGCATTCTTTAGTAAAATTCTTCAAATTTTTAAATCAAAGTATGACATAAATGAAAAGAAGGCTTATACATTAGTAAAGGCTACAAAATATTTTAGGCCCTATCTAGTTGGTGATGAAGTGATTGTATATGTACCAAATGTCTAGATACATATCAAGAAAATGCTACCTTGAAAGAGTAACACAAAGGACTTTATGGAGGAAAATTTTCAGCCAAGACTATGAACAATAAGATATGGTGTGCACAATATTACTGGCCATATATATTCAGGAATTGCTATTGCTATGCTAGAAAATGTGAAGCATCTCAAAAGTTCTCTAGAAATTAAAGTACAATGGTTCCCTTCTTTCAAGAACCTTGCAAGCCTAAGAACCTTTTCAAATGAGGGGGGTTGACTTCATAAACAAAATCACTAATAATTCAAGTGTAGGTCATAGTTAGATTCTTTGTAGCTACTGATTATTTTACTAAGTGGGTAAAATCTATACCAACAAAGCAGTATAATAGCAAGGTTGTGATCAATTTTTTATGGAGAATATCATAACTAGGTTTGGAGTTCCTCACAAGCTCATCATGGATAATGGTATGTTCTTTAGATTAGATAAATTCTTTAAATTTTTCCACAAATATGATATAATTAATTCATATTCCTCTCTGTATCACCCTGAAGGAAATGGTCAAGCAAAATCAAGTAATAACAAAAAGGCTTGGGATACTAAATTAAATTTGAAGTTTGGCCTAATACATTTATAGTGAAGAAGTTCATGGGTTATTCCCATTTCAATCTTATTTATGGTAAGGACACTCTTCCTTTGAACAATTTATTTTTAGTATACCAAATTATGATAGAGGATCAACTTGAAGACATTGACTATATAGAAGACAGGATTAATGCATCGGTTGAGTTGGATGGGATTAAAAGATTGACATCAAAACATTATATTGAAATATAGAAACAAATAAAATTACATCATGATAAAAGATCAATTGACAGATCATTTAAAGTTGGAGATTGGATGCTTAAATGGAATGCTTTAAGATCGGGACAAAGGCAAGAAAAGAAAAATGTATACCTTATGGCTTTGCCTATCTATTATTTCTAACATGGCAAGAGAAAACTCTTATTTCTTATAGGAAACAAAATAGAAGCATCCAATAATTCCTTGTGCATGTTGTGGATGCATAGTTCCTCAAAACTTTCTTCTCTTAGTTAAAATGTTCCCTCCCATTTTTGTATTACTAGTTTTTCTTTCTTCTTTGTATTATATCTTCCTAGAAATAGCTGGATTCTTGTCATATTCTAAGGAAATATGCATCTCAAGAAAGAGCCACTGGTACAACCCTCAAATTTATTCCAAATTATGCATTAAGAGTTGATTTTTTTCACTTTCAAGAGACAAGGGTAGGGTAAGAGGTCTAAAAAATGGAAAAAATTAAGATTTTGCAAACGTGTTATGATGGATGGTACAAAATGGAAAACTTTTTCCATATCACAAGGTATAGACAAGACATGGTCCAAAAATATGATTTTTTTCTACTTTGAGAGGAGTTTCATATGGTAGTGTGATGTCATAATATTGTACGTGTAGCATAATGAGGCTTGTAAAATAAATAATTTCTAGAACTGTGCACATGGTGTTGTTAGGAGCCTACAAATTGGCATTTTTTGAGGTTTAAGAGTGCATAATGAAGGTGTTGCGTGAAATAGCAATTTTATTGCCAAACAAAGGCTGAGTCTACAATGTGCCTCAGAATAGAAAAATAGATTTTTTATTGCATTAATGGTTGTTACAATTTTGGATGGAGTATTTAGGTAAGCATGTGATAAGGTGAAATGACTTTTATCAAGATATCTTTGAAAGTACAAAGAAAATTTTACAAGTTTTAACTAACAAAGAAATCAATATTTTATATTTGCAAGACAAACATGTGTAGATTGTGGTCAACAAGATTTTTGAATGAATGGGTCATTAAATGATACTATTTTATTAAGGCCTCATCACAAGTCAATTTTGCAAGAAAATTTTTAGTATACATTCCCTGGTAAATTATTCGAAGTTATAGAATTTTGAATTGAAAGTGCAAATAATGGGTTTGTCAAGAACATCCAACAAGCCAAGAACCCAAGCCATTATTAGAGTTGGATATTTCTCCTAAGGAGGAGGATCAATTTTATATTATCAACATCATGTATGTAACTTCATGGGATCTCCAAAAGAACTATGTCAGCTATGTGAGTAACTATGATTAGCTTGAGTTAGAGGAAAATAAGGATGAGATCGAGAAGATACTAATAGAGAGAGGAGTACATTTAGGTGATCATGCCTACCTTAATGACATGATGGACATTTTGTGTGTCCTTCTTTCATGAGTGATTATGAAAGTATCTTTTTGTTAATATGTAAATATTATGTCTAGTAGAAATTAGTTTTAGTTAAACATTTTAAAAAGTTTATGAAGGTTTCCTTTCACCTCTTCACTTTCTATAAGAAGAGGTACTAGGGCCCAAGAAACACATGGAATATCATATAGAATAATATAGCTAATATATTTACAAATCAAGGCATAGCACATAAATGAATAATATTTCCTAGTTTTGAGTGGATATTGCAACCAACCATGACTTAGTTATACTTTTTTTTTTAAGTTAATAAAAAATACTCTATTTCCTTTCCAAGAATTGTATAGATTAATTTTCCATCTATATTTAATAGATATGCTCTAGTATTCAAATTTCCATTGATAGATTAAAATCTAATATAATCCCTTGATAATTAAAATTCACAAGCATTCTATATTTTATTCAATTGGTTTTCCAAGATTGAAATTAAAAACAATTGGCTAGGGTTTTTGTTAAAGTTCTTTTTCTGATGATTGATGGTAAGTGAGGTTCATCTCTAAAGGGTTTTGATGACCTTGAAGTTGATATCAATTTAACTCTTCTTTTTTTTCATCTGGAATAGGGAACTAGTATAATTTAATTTCAATAAAGACTATTAATAATTAAAGTTGGTGGAATTCTTTGTCTTACTCAAGTTCTCTACAATTTTCAAATTCATACTCATTGAAAGCATTAAAATCATTCTAAGCACTTAGAAGTTTGATTTATACTTGAGATTAACAAGTGTTATCTTAAGAGCATCAATTAGTAAAATTTTCCTAAGTAACATTAAATAGTTTCCATAAGGTATACCCGCCTAAGTTAGAAAAGCCTAAAGAGAAAAGGATTTGATCATTGAGTATCAATCCTAGTCATTGGCCAAATTGTGTTGGATTACACATCACTAAGTAAGAAAGGATAAGAGGTTTTCCAACCAATAATTTGAGGAACCAACATAGCCAATAATTAAATTTAAAACCCTAAGATAAGACTGGGCTCAAGATTCAAATTTCCCATGAATAGGTCAAATTGGTCAACCTATTTTAGAACAAGTCAAACTAGTGGCTAACTCCTTCTAGAATAGGTCAAATTTATTGACATGTTCCAAGGTTTTCCCATTAAGATCCAACCATGTGGTCTTAGAGGTTGTACTAGTGAAACTGGAAAATAAGGAGTAGAATAAGAGAAATAGGTGACTAAACACAAATCCATATGTGATCCATGACATCACTAAACAATTGGACCTAAAAGATATTAAATAATAAGTGTGTCTATTGTAAGAAGGTATAGTTTTAAACAAGGTATTTTTATGTGTAGTATTGAATATTTTCACATTATTCTTCTTATGAAGAGGATTATATTTTTTGATGTTCTATTAGTTTTCCCTTATTTTTCTTCGTTTTCTCTTCCATGGATCATAATTGTTTCCCCTTTCATTTTAATTCTTTCAATAATTTCACTTGTGACTCTTCTCAAATATCTTGTTTCCCTTTTGGAAGATAAGCTAAAATTAGTTGGAAAAACATCATCTAGTGTTTGGTCATCTTCAGTCATTTTATTGATCTATTATCTCCTCTTCTACTTGATGAATCTCCATTGTTCCATATCATTCATTACATCAATGTGAAAGAAGGGATTCATATCTTATTCAAGGGTATGATGTTATATTTTAACATTATCCTTAATGCATGTCTCCTTTTCTTGATTTGCAAAGCTTTTGTACTCTCATTTTAATCTTTCTTTAATTTATCCTTTAAGGAATTCATTCCACATTTTTTTTTCCTTCTTTAGAGATCTCCTTCCCTACATGTATTTAAGTGATATATTTCTATACTACTTTTCTCCTTCCACATACATTAAATGATCATTCATGAAATAAATATATTCCAAAAATAGAGTCACACTCTTTTTCTCAAGGAATAATTGTTTTTATACTTGCAAGTCCTTATTCCCATTAGAGAATTAACAAAATAATTTGAGAAAAAATCTTAGTAGATTCATAGAATTATTGGTATGGTGTGACTCAAATAGGGAAAATAAAATCTATAGCCAATGCAACTATAACTTTTGAGTGAAATCTAAAAGATCCTTTTGAACAACTCTCCCTAGTAGATTCACCAATATGTTAATTCCCAAAATCAAAGATTAGAAATCCATGAGATCTTACTACTCATCCTATTCAAATTCCTCTATTAGTTATAGCCAAAGAATGCAAATGATCAAAGATTAGTTTCCCTTGCACTTTTGGCTCTGAAGAACCAAGGTGGGTAGATCACCTTATCCCTAACTCTAGGCTTTAAGGATAAAATATTGAAATAGGTTCTCAACATGGTAAGTATTCTTGACAAGATCCAATTATATTACTCAAAGTTGGTGATTTTTTGTTGTGAGAATACTTATGTAATTATTTAGAATGATAAGGATTGAAAACTCATAAAGAATCCTTAATTCGTGAAATAAAAATAGGACCAGTTATTTATCCAATTTGGGTGATAGAGTCAAATTTTCTTATCATGTCTTAATGTAAAACGCTAAGAGACATTGTTATTCTTTTTAGCAAACCATCAACTATCATATACAATCAATGAGAACTAAGTAATTGGATTATATAAAATAGTCCAATTGAATTAAATTTTTTCTTGTAAGCAATTAGATAGAGTCACATAAACAATAACTTCATATGATAAAAAAATATATAATGAAAATAAACCTTCACACAAGTATCTATAGATAGAAATTGATTTTTAAAATCAATAATCATAGAGGAAAAATTTGATTAGATATTTCGTATAACCTCAAGCTTGGACATAAATGTTGGATCTTTCTAATAATTTCAGAAAACAAGTACAATAGAGCTTATGATTCAATTTCCAATCCTATTAACAATAGATTGTAATTTTCTACAATCCATTGAAATTATTTGTTGTATTTTTTTGAGTAGATTGTGTTCCAATTTTTGTATCAATGTTTCAAATCACATTCTATGATCCATATCAGGCTAAGAGAGCTGAAATAGAAAACAATCTGATTACCTATTATCTATGTATTATGTTGTATGCATTCTATATGTTTAAATCAATCGTGGTTTCCATTTTATACAAAATTAAGAGAAGCAAACAAGATTTAGAATGACACACTTGTTTCTAACTAAAACTAACTTGTAACAAAATTATTAAAATTACAACACAAAATTGAAAAGACATTTAAAATTTCCCTTTTTAATGTTAAAGGTTCAACTATGTAGTGAAAGGGAGGAAATGAATTACTATGCAACCACAAAATCCCCCCAAAACCTTTAAGCTACCTGATTTGCACTATGATCCTTCAAGTAGTTACTTTGAACCTATAAAATGCATGGATCTTCTTGAGGATCCTCAACACCTCTTCTTGACACTTAATATTTATTTTTTCCATTTCAAATATCAAATCTTGCAATTTCTCATTATCCTCTTTGGTCTCTATTTCAAAATGGTAACTTTTGTGTTGGTCTTGGATTGGTTTTGACAACTGAGTGTCAACACACGTAACCAATTCTCAAGATGATGTCAAATATAATACAGATGTTGAGCTATAGTATGTGGTGAGCCAAAAATTTAATAGGTGCTAAGTAAACTTTAGGTGTCAAGCAAGTATCAAGTGTCAAGTGATAAGTGATGCTGAGTCACTATAGGTGCCAAGAAAAGCATAGATGTCGAGTGAAACAAAATTACTATATGAGCCGAGTGAGATAGAATTCCTATATGTGCAAAGCATCAACAACTAGTAAGTGTCGAGTAACATAGAATCAACATATGAGTTTGTGCCTTTACAAACTCAAATGTAAACCATTTTTGAGCCAACTCAGGATGAATCTCCAAGGATCTTAAAGATAAGATCGAATATTTTGTATTCCCTATGTAATCAACATGCATCCAATAAGAAAAATAGAGAAATCATGCAACCAATAGGAAAAGTGAAAGAATTGAGTAGAAAAAGAAGAATAAATATTGATCATAGATTCATACCTAACCCTAAGTCTTTGAAGCCTTTAAAAGGAGGAAAAAACTTCATTATTTGTGCATGTGTGTGAGAGTTATATGGGAGAATGCTAGCAAAGTACATAGGGGTGTAAAGACTTAGAAAAAGTAGAACAACATTGCAAAATTTAGTTGATCAAGAATAGAGTATCAAAATTTTGAGGAGAGATGAATTAGATTAAGTAAGGATCAGAATAGACAGAGTAGAATAGGGATCTGGAATTAGCAATTGAAGATTACAAGTCATCAAGTCAAGAATTTCTAATACTCTCTAGCCATTGTATTAGGAATAAAATTCCTATGATGATAGGTTGGCCTAATAGCCATGTTGTAAGCCTTTAAACAAGGTACTAAATTCTTTAACAGGGTAACATTCCAAGTGATTGTTTGTAAATCCTCTAACTAGGTCGCTTTTAATAGAGTGTAAAGTCTTTAATAGGATAGGCCTTTCATAGGGCAGACCATTGCAAGTGGTCAAATTTTGTAACCTTAAATAGTTACATATTACTATAGTGATAATTTATGGGTGTCATCCCTATCGTAGTTTTACCTTCTCATTTTGGAGGGTTTCTGGGTTACCAAAATCTTGTGTTATCTATTTTCATGCATGTCTTTATTTTTCATGTTGAATAGATAGGTTAGATGCATGTGAATGATGTCAACTAAAAGTTTTAAGAGGTTAAATATTTTTACTTCTGATTCACCCCCCCTCTTAGAAGTAAATCTTCCCACTTGTAAATTCCAACAATTGGTATCAGAGCCAAGTTGTCATGAGGAGGAGCCTTATAGGTTGGAGAAAAGACCTAGAAATGCAAGTCTACAAACTTGGGAAGATCATAGAAAACTAGGTGATTGATATACAACTTGCTTTACATACTTTGGAAGAAGCAAGAGAAGAAGTAAGAAAATTCTTAAAGAGAAGAAGAGAGATTGCCATAGTTGAGAATGATACACAATGAAAGGAGATTGACACCTCAAAGTTGTTTTCAAATGGAGATTTGAAAGATTTTGATGTAGCAATAGCAGACCTAATGGAGAAGAATAGAGCTCAAGCAGAAGAAATTAGAACACTCAAGACTGAACAAGAATCACAAGCCATGATGCTTTATGAAGTAACTAAATAGACAAAAAGAGCCATTGAAGACAAGGTTATGCTAGAGGATGACAAGAGAAATCTTGGCAATACACTAGAAGAAAAGTCAACTGAACTTGCAAGAATTTCAAATATATAGCTAGACACCCTAAGCTAGATGATGAATGCACATCATGAACTGAATGTCAAGCATATTGAGATCTCCACACTAAAGATGCAAAATGAACTACAAAATGACCTAAAAAAAGAGAAGTAGATTACAGAGAGCTTCAACAAACCCAATGAGGCCATTAAATACTTTGAGTAGCTATGAAAATCACCGAGGGCTAGCAATGATACTTGAAGATTAGGATACACTAGCACTGAACAAGGCGAGTCATCCAAGATTACAGAAGAAAGGAGTAACAAAGGTAAGAACACTAAACTTACTTGTCATTTTTGTGGTAAAAAGGGACATACCTCTAATGTGTTTAGGAACAAGAATTTCCATCGACATGACAAACCTAAGAATGTGGGTCACTGTCAGCAGTGCAACAAGTAAGGACATCAAGCACATAAAACACATAACTACAGGACTAAGACTATCAAAACACCAAGATTTGAAGGTCACTGCTACAATTGCAAGAAGTATGCGCATAGAGATTTTAAGTGTAGATCAAAGCCTATGGGGACACCTAATTAGCCAACAAGGGTAAATAACCATGGACATCACTACAATTGGGATTATAACACCAAGTATAGCTATCATTGGTGTCAGAAATATGGACACATCCCTAAAAATTGCATAAGAACACATTTTAGTGGAAACTACAATAGATGGCTCAGCCAAACTACATGCTTTAGTTGTTTAAAGACTAGTTATATTAGTAGGAATTGCCCAATAAGGTCAAAGGCACCAAAGACACCCAACTCATAGATCAACAAAGGAAAAGAGAAGGTAGATGTTGAACAAATCAAAGGAGAAATGAATAAGACATGGAAGAAGAAAGATGGAAGTAGCACATCAAATGAAGGGATCACTTCACCTAAAAGTTCAAGTGGTCACACTTCATCCAACTAAGCAAAAGAAGACATGTGGAATTGATATACAAAGCTTTATCATACCTTAGTTCCTAAACAAGCAAGTACTAAAAATAAGAGATTGACATGAATAGAGATGCAAAGTAAAAATTTCAAGATTTCATAAGTAAGTATTGTCGAGTTGCCCTCAGATGCTAAGTAAAATTACAATACAAGAGTTGATTTCCAAAGTTAGTAGAAGGTGAATGCTTAGTTGTAGCTGAGTTGGTAGTGGAAGTTGAGTACAGAGAAAATTTTAGTTGAAGCTAAATGAAGGATACTTTAGTGGATTTCAAGTGGTGGAAAGATAATGGAAGCCAAGTAATACAGAAATGCTTAAGAAGCTGAGTGGACAGCTATAAATGCACTAAGCATTAAATGCTATGAAAAAAGGGTATATTATCACATTTTGAATCATTTTTATTCATCATGAACAAAGAGCAAAGATGAAGAAGAGATTTAACATAGTTCCATCGTTCTCAAGGTATTTATACTAGTGCCAAGCTATGCAATTTTAAATTTCTTCATTGTTAAAGCCCTAGATCACATAAATGGGCTCCAATTCTAGGAAACTATAGGAGAAAGAGCCATTTGAGGTTCAACTAGTGTCAAACAAAGTGAAACAACCAGATTTTTGGCCAATCCCAGAAGTGGCATAAAAAAATGACCTAGTCAGAGCCCTATTTGTTATACCCCCCTAAGGTAGTTATGGTCCAGGATGTTAGGAGATGTTATAACTACAAAATTGGAGCCATAGGAGATATGGAGATGAGGGAAGCCTATGACAAGTTGTATGAAAATAGATATTTGAAAGATGAATACCAAATCATTGAGAAGAAGGGTTTGACTTGTGCCCTAGAATTCCCCACAATTTTCAAAACTGAATGGATCAGAATTGTGCTCAGTAGGATTCATGATGGAAGTTTATGGTTGGAGGATGGTCCAATAAAAATAACAAAAAGGATTGTACATAGAGTAACAAGGTATCCAACCCTAGATCAGCCAAAGACCCTTAGAAGTGACTCTAAAGAAGCAATTGAGAAGAACACAAGTGCCAAATGGAACAAGAGAGGAATGACTATAGATAGTATCCAAGACCCTCTTGTTGACTTTTTTGTTAGGGTTATTTCTCACAAATTTTATCAATCCTATAGACTTAATAGTTTACCATGCATTGTAGTGGATGTTAGTTACAAACTAATTAAAAAGGATCATACTTATGATCTTGCAGAATTGCAATTGGAACAAATCAATGAAAACATAGGAGTAATAAGGAGAACCAAGGGAGCACAATGTAAATTTGGTGCAATTTTGATTTGCATATTTTTCTACGTACAAAATGAATTTCCATCTTTTGATAAAGTAAGATGAAAAATCAATAGGACTATAGTAGCTCAAGTCAATGAATATATTGAACAAATGATGGCTAATTTTGAAACTCTTACGACAAGTTATTTTGAAGATTTCAAGAAGCCCATGAAACAAAGGCTAAGGATACCTATTTCATTAGTTGAACAACATATAAATGATGTATGTTTTCTCGTATCTATATTGATTATACTTACATACAAGCAGCAATACCAAGGGTTAGATGGTTAAGACCTCTTGGCTATGAGATAAACATAGATGAGGCATCTACAACTATAACTACATTATTAGCAAAGTGGACAAAAGTGCACCACATTTTGGTACTTATAATGTGGTGAGATCAAATGTGGACATGAAGTTTAAGACTACCTCCACATTGAAGAAAAAGGATAAATTTGTAAAGAAGCTAAAGCAAAATTTGGATAGGGCACTACTAAAGAAGAAGAAGAAGATGAAGAAGCTAAAGATGATGAAGAAGAACAAGGATAGGAGACAATTGCATTGACCCAAGGCATGGGTAAGGATGTAGAAGAAGAAGAAGGTGTAGAGTAGGAAGCACCCAAGGCTGAACCTAAGAAGAGAAAAGCACAAAAATAGCCTACTACACAGCCCAAAGGGAAGAAGAAAGCAACAAAGTTGAGCCTAACCAAGCCAACTACAAGGGCAGACACTAGGGCAATGAAAAAAGTGGCTAAAGAATAGGAAAATCAAAAAGCCATAGACCAAGGAGGGCCTACAAAAAAGAAAAGCAAAAAATATGTTGCACCCCCAAAGTTAGATGAAGAAAAGTTAGAATCTGACAATGATCAATTCAAAGTGGTAAGACATTCCACCAAATCTAATTCGGAAAATGTTTTTGATAATGTTAGGGATAATGCAGATTTAACTAGTTTAAAGACCATTGATTTTAATAAATTGTCAAGAGAAGAACAAAACATAGTGGAAGAGTCTATCTACACTATGATGGCCAAGTTCAAGACTACCCCACTTGAACTAGACAATTCTACATCCAAGGAGCTAGCTCCATTATAGAAAACAAATGGCATTACTACCTAAATATGGAGAAGGAAATAAGGGAGTCAACATTGGCTCATATGATGCCTAACCTTAAAAAAGGTCAAATAAGTAAGGCTAGTAAGAAACATGGGAGAAAATTTGCACCCAAATACAGAGCCTTCAGTATTTTATAAAATAAAATTGAAGATGTTGTATAGAAATCCACACAAATGTGGAAATTGATCTATGGATTGACTATTGTGAAGGAAGGGAGGGAAGATCCCTTTGAAGGAAGAAATGATGAAGATGAAGAGGAAAATAAAAAAGAGGAAGAAGGAGAGAAAGAGAAAGAAGAGGTAACTGTGGAGGAGAAGACACAAAAAGGTGATGAGGCAATAGCTGAGGAGTAGCAACAATAATAGATTGTCCTAAACACCCAATTGCCACCACCCAGTCCTCCACATGCACCACCTACATCTATAGAGAAGGTAATTGTGAAAGATGTTCCTAACACCTCAAGTTAGAACACCAATCCATTAACTATAGAGGATCTCAAAAAGATCCTTTGCCAAACAACATTGCAATCACAATTATGGACAAATCCTATTTTTGTGAGTGTAGAGGAGTTACAAAAGCTATAGCTGAAATTACCAAGGAAAAAGTGAACACACAAGAACTACCTTCACAATTTCCTAGAGCTATAGATGATCAACCAAAATAGCAAGCAACACAAGACACAACTGCTAAGGTTGATCCCATAGAGATAGTAACAACAACCATTGAGGAGTTAGCAAAGGAATAGATAGGAAAAAAGGATCCTACAACACAAAGCCAAGGTGCACCTCCTCAAATAATTGTCATTGATCAAGGTAGAAGAGAAGAAGATAATAAAGATGAGAAAACCCTCAAGGAAAGAGAGCAAGAGGCAATACAAACATTGGTTAATCTACCTACTATGAGGACTCCTACCAAGTAGTTGAGCACTAATGTAGTACTACTACAAGTTTCAACACCAAGCTCAAGATCCATCAAGGTAGCAAGGGTACTTCACTATGGAGACCCTACAATTGATGAGGAAATAGTCATACCAAGTTATGAATATAAGACAATGAACCTAGCATAGATAAATGAAGTGCAAGAGGTACTGGAGATAAAGAAGAAGCACGAGATACTCAGAAATTAGTATAGACAAAAGCAAGCATTAGTAGAAATCAAAGACATATTCCTTGATGCATTTAGCTTGCAAGTACCTAATGAAAAAAAGTCCATCATGGAGAAACTATCCAAAATAGTGGACTAGGTACAAAATGAAGATCTTGATACTAATGTCAAATTATTAGAATGTTCTAAAAAGAAATTTCAAATGAAGGTTAATGAGAAGATATCTAATGAGATAGCACTATCACAAGTGGAACTAGCTAAGAAGATATAAAAGGTGAAAACAATACTTGAGAACATATTCTCATTGTACTCCAAATTATGTGATTCATCATATTTCACACAAGAGACTAGCCAGAAAATATCAAGCTTGGAGAGGAATCTTAAGATATCTAGCACATAGCTACCTACGGATCCAGGTCAAAGTGAGAAACATTTTGTAACAATGCTTCACACTTAGAAGGAGTTGTATTGATAGCAGAATTGGCAAATGTTAAGGCCAAATTAATATAGATATTGTTGGTCTTAGTTTGGTTTTGACATTTGAGTGTCAACACATTTGACCACTTTTCATACAGAAGCTGAGTACACTATGTATGTCGAGCTATAGTATGTGTCGAGCCAGAATTCCAATAGGTGCCGAGTGACTTTAGGTGCCAAGCATTATATTGATGTCGAGCAAGTTAAAATGAAACATGTGATGAGTGAGCCAGAGTCATACATGTGCTGAGAAAGTCAAAGTGCAATAGGTATTGAGCAAAGCATGATAGTATATATGTTGAGCACCAGTAATCCAATATGTGTCAAGTAATATAGAATCAACATATAAGTTTGTGCCTTTACAAACTTAGATGCAAAACCATTTTTGGATCATTAATGAAGGATTAGAAGATAAGATCAAATCTTTGAATTTTCTTATGTTATCCTGATGCAGCCAATCAAAAAATTGGAGATAGCATGTAACCAATAGGCTAAATCCAAGGATTTGAGTGGGAAATTTGAGTTCATGATTTCATTGCAAACCCTAAGTCTATGAAGTCTTTATAAGAAGGCTTAGACCCCATGATTTCAAGTCACTGAATAGAAGTTAAAGAAGTTTCTAAGCATATAGAAAAAATTGTAGAACAGGGAAAACATTAGGGAATCAATGACTTAGTGAATTGAGTAGCAATTACATATCTAGTTGACCAGAATAGAACAAGAGCTACAATTAGATATCAAATCAAGTAAGGATCACATGAGAATGAGCAGATCAAGTGCCTAAAATCAACAATAATTGAAGATTGTAGGCAATCGGCTCAAAAGATTTCTAATACTTTCTAGCAATTGTATTAGATAGTGAAAATTCTATGTTGATAGGTTATCTTAACAGCTACTTTTTAGATCCTTTGAAGAGGTGACTAAATCCTTTAACAGGGTGACACTTCATGTAAAGTGTTTTAAATCCTTTAACTAGGTCACTATTGACATAGTGTAAAGCCTTTAACAGGGTAGGCCTTTAATAGGGTAGACCATCAGAAGTGGTCAAACATTATTGCTGCAGTATTTTTGTGGGTATCATCCCCACCCCAGTTTTACCTTCTCATTTTGGAGGGTTTCTGGGTTACCAAATTCTAGTGTCGTGTGTTTACCTGCATGTGTTTATTTTATGATTATTTGATATGTTTACATGCATGGAGTTTTTTTTAGCTAAGTGTTTTAAAGGATTTAAAAAAGATAAATGTTAGTTACTTTTGATTCACCCCCCCCTCTTAGAAGTACTCTTCCCATTTGAATATTCCAACAATTGGTATCAGAGCAAGGCTCTCACAAGGAGAAGCCTAACAGCTTATAGAAAATATCTAAAGATGGAAGTCTTCAAACTTGGGAAGATTATAGAGAATCAGGTGATTGATGTGCAACTCGCCCTACACAACTTGGAGCAAGCCAGAGAAGAATTAAGAAAATACTTGAACAAAAGGAAGGATATAGCCATAGCTGAAAATGACATACACTACAAGGAGATTGATACCAAAAAAGTGTTGGCCAATGAAGATTCCAAAGAGTTTGATGCAACAATAGTAGAATTGATGGAGAAGAATAGAGCTCAAGCAGAAGAAATTAGAATACTCAAGCTTGAACAAGAATCACAAGCCATAATGCTTTGTGAAGTAACTGAATAGAAGAAGAAAGCCATTGAAGATAAGGCTATGATAGAAGATGACAAGAGAAATCTTACCAATAGACTGGAGGAGAAGACAATTTAGTTTGAAAGAATTTCAAACATGCAACTTGACACCTTAAGCCAGATGATGAATGCACATCATGAGCTGAATATGAAAGACATTGAGATTTCTAAACTAAAGATACAAAATGAACAACTGAAAAATGACTTGAAAAGAGAGAAGGAAGTTGTAGAAAGCTTCAACAAACCCAATGATGCTATCAAGTACTTTGAGTAGCTACTAAAATCACCAAGGGCTAGTAATGATACTTCAGGACTTGGTTACACTAGCACTGAACAAGGAGAATCATCAAAGACTACAGAAGAAAAGAGTAACAAAGGTAAGAACACTAAACCTACTTGTCATTTCTATGGTAAAAAGGGACAAACTACTAATGTATGTAGGAGTAAGAAGAACAATTAGCATGATAAGCCTAAGAATTCAAGATTTTGTCATAAGTACAATGAGCAAGGACACCTGACACAAGAATGTAGGACTAGGACTATTAGAACACGAAGATTTGAGGGTCACTACTACAACTGCAAGAAATATGGACATGGAGCTTTTGAATGTAGATTAAAGCCCATGTGGACACCTAACCAACCTACAAGGAGAAATATTCATGGACACCACTACAACTGGGAGTTGTCATTATTTTTAGGAGTATGGGTGCATTCCTAAAAATTGCATAAGGACACATTTTAGAGGGAACTATAGTAGATGGTTAAGCCAAACCACATGTTTTGGTTGCTTGAAGACTAGCCATATCAGTAGGTATTTCCCAATAAGGGCCAACGCACCCAAGTTAGAAGTCAACAAAGGAAAAGAGAAAGTAGATGTTGACCAAAATAGAGGACAAGTGAATAAGACATGGAAGAGAAGGGATGGAGCCAGCACATCAAATGAAGGGATCACTTCACCTGAGAGGTCAAGTGATCACACCTCATCCAACTAAAAAAAGGATAGGTGTATGGGATTGATATATAAAGCTATATCATACATCAGTCCCAATTCATACAAGTACTACAAAGAGAAAATCAACATGAATAAAAGATGCGAAGTCAAAACTTGAAATTTTTGCAATACTACCGAGTTGTCCTTAGATGCCAAGTGAATGTCAATGCAAGCTAAGTGAAGTGGAAATCTAGTTGATGCTGAGTGAATGAAAAGAAATGGATGTCGAGTCAACTTGAAATCTTCAAGAGCTGATTTTATAGCTGTATGCATTATACATTTAATGCTAGATCTCAAAGGGTATAAGATTGATTTTTGATCATTTTTATGTCATTTGAATGCAAAGCAAAATGAGAAGAGTGTAGAACTGATCAAATAGCAACCTTGAAGCCTTTTGCACCAATTTTAATAGTGATTTAGGATAAATTTTGTCGATTTAAGGTATTTATCAAGTGTCGAGCTACGCAGTGTTAAAGTTTTAATATATTGAAACCCTAGATCAGTATAATGGCTTCTAGTTCTAAGAACCACAAGGGAAAGGAAAGTCATGAGGTCTAGCTAGTTAGTAATGAAGTAAAACAACCTAAGTTTAGACTCATTCTTGAGGTAGCCTACAAGAACAACCCTACTGACACATTGTCCATTATTTTGCCCAAAGTTGTTATGGTACAAGATGTGAGGAAATGTTACAACTATAAGATAGGTGCAATTGGAGACCTTGAAAATTTTCAAGCGTATGATAAACTATGTGATAATAAAATACTAAAGGATGAATTTCAAATATTCAAGAAGAAGGGTTTAATTCATGCCATACTTTATCCAACCTGTTTTAAAATAGAAGGGATACGAATTGTCTTGAGCAGGATACCCAATGGTTGTTTATGGTTAAAAGGAGGACCTATGAAGATAACAAAGAGGATAGTACATAGGGTTACAAGTTTCCCAACCCTAGATTGGCCTAAGACCCTGAGAAGTGATTCAAAAGAGGTCATTGAAAAGAACACATGGGCTAAATAGAATAAAAGGGGCATGACAATTGACACAATCATAGATCCCCTTCTGGACTTTGCTGTGAGAATCATTTCTCATAAATTTTACCAATCCAATTGATTAAATAGTGTACCATGTATTGCTATTGATATAGCCTATAAGCTTGTAAAGAAAGATCATACATATGATCTAGCAGAACTGATTTTGCAACAGATAAATGAGAACCTAGGAGCAATAAGAAGGTCAAAAGGAGCTCAATGCAAGTTTGGTTCAATCCTTGTTTGCATATTTTTCTATGTCATGGAAGAGTTTCCTTCAATTGGAAAGGTAAATTAGAATTCAAATAAGTCTTCTATCACTCAAATCAATGAATACATTGAATAGATGGGTGACAACTTTGAAGCTCAAATGACAACCTATTTTGAGGATTTTAAGAAATCCATAAAACAAAGGGTTAGGATACTAGTTTCCTTAGTGGAAAAACATATCAATGACATATGTTTCCTAGTAGACATTGACTACATGTATATCTAAGTAGCAGTTTCAAGGGTCAGATGGGTTAGACCCTTAGGTTATGAACTAGATGTGGATCAAGCATCAACAAAAATCACTGCATTGCTTGTAGAAGAAATAGACAAGATTGCCAAACCTTTTTGCACATATGATGTTGTAAAATCTAAAGTTGAAATAGAGTTGAAGACAACCTCTATAATAAAGAGGAAAGATAAACTAGTGAAGAAAATAAAGACGAAATTTGGGGCAAAAATTGAAGGAGAAGTAGGTGCTGAAGAGGAAGAAGAAGAAGAACAAGGGCAAGGCCCTATGGAATTGACATAGGGCTTAGGAGAAGAAAAAGAGGAAGATTCCAAGGAAGAAGAAACCTAAGAAGCACCTACACAAGCTGAGCCAAAGAAGAGAAAGGCTAAAACTTAGCCTCCAACTCAGCCCAAAGCCAAGAAGGAAACCAAGCCTACACAAGCCAAACCAAAGACACTTGTAACAAGAGCTACCACATGGGAATCTACACAAAAGAGAAGAAGAAGGCCACTGAACATAGTAGTGAAGTGCAAAAGAAAAGAAGAAAGTTTGTAGCACAACCAAATTATGATGAGGAGGAGAAGACTGAATTAGAGGATATCAGCCAATTCAAAGTGGTAAGTCATCCTCCCAAATTAGCCATGGATAAAATCTATGATAATGTTAGGAAAAATGCAGATTTTACTGATTTGAAAAGAGTTGATTTTAATAAGTTAAGTAGAGAGGACTGAAACAAGATAGAGAAATCAGTGTATCCCATGATGGGAGAGCTTAAAAACACACCTCTAGAGTTAGACAATACCATGCCTAGGGAATTATATGAGATCATTGAAAACAAATGGCACTATTGTCTCAAGATCGAGAAGGAAATTAGAGAATCAACATTGGCACAAGTAATGCCTGATCTGACAAGAGGTCAAATTACTAAGGCTACTAAGAAACATGATGGTAAATTTGCACCAAAATATAGAGCCTTTAGTATTCTGCAAAGTAAAATTGAAGATGTAGTGAATAAGTTCACAAAATTGTGGAAGTCAATATACAAATTGACTAATGACAAGGATGAAGAAGAAAATAAGGCTAAAGCCAATGAGAAGGAAAAGGAAGCCAAAATAGTGGAGGAGGAAAAGAAAATAGAAGAGAAGGTAGAAGAGGAGAAAACAACAAAAGGAGAAGAAGAGAAGAAAGGAGATGAAGAGAAAAAAGGAGATGAAGAGAAGAAAGGAGAAGAAGAGAAGAAAGAGGAAGACGATAAGGAAAAAGGAGAGGAGGAAACACAAAAGGGATATGTAATGGCAACAACTAAGTAGCAACAACAACAGCAAAACAGTGTGCAAGACACACAAATGCCACCTCCTAGCCCTCCTCATGTAACCATCAAACCTGCAAACATTATTACTGTAAAGGATGTTACTAACAAATCATTTTATAACATCAATCCACTAATTGTAGAGGATCTCAAGAAGATCCTTCACCAATCAACTTTACAGTCACAATTATGCACAAATCATGTATTGGTGAGTGTAGATAAGATACAAAAGGTAGTTGCAGCACCAATAGGAGACAAGGTGAAACCACAAGAACCACCTTCCATCTCTACAACTACTAGTACTCAAATTTTAATGCTTTCACCACCATCTCCAACAATTGCAACAATTGACACATCAGGAGCAAGTAACACCATTTAGAAGCTAAGTGCAAAAGAAGGAAAGGATACAACAACATAGCCAATAGGACAAATTGATACATCTAATCATACAGTACAACTCCAAGGTACACCCCAAGTAATTTTCATTGATCAAGGGAAGTCTGATGAGGAAAAGGAGGATAAATCAAAAGAAGAGGAGTAGGCTACAATACAAACACTGGTAGAGTTACCAAAAACAAACACTCTTACAAAAACTCTTCAAAAGTTGAGCACTAATGCAATAACTTTGCAAATCTCTACACCAAGCTTGAGCTCAATCAAAGTGAATAGGGTACTTCACTATGGAGACCCTGAGCTAGATGAAGAGATAGTAATACCTTCTTATGACTCAAAGGCTATCACCATTGAGCAGATTACAGAGATGTAGGATGCATTAAATAGAAGGAGAAGACAAGAAATACTCAGAAAGGAGTATAAGCATAAGCAAGAACTACTTGAGATAAAGGACATCTTTATGGATGCCTTCAACTTGTAGTCACCAAATGAATCAAAGCCTATAATGGAACAATTATCAAATATAGTTGACCAGGTGACAAGTGAAGACCAAGATATCAATGTCAAACTTATGGAGTGGTCTAAAAGATAGTTTCAAGGGAAAGTAAATGAGAAAATATCTAGTGACATAACACTTGCATAGGTAGAATTGACCAAGGAAATTGAAAAGCTCAAAACTGTACTTGAGAATATTTTCTCACTATACAAAAAGTTGTGTGATTTTTTCCAATTTTACACAAGAGATAGGCTAGAGGATATTGAGCCTGGAGAGAAATCTTAAGATTTCTAGCATGTAATTACCAAGAGATTCAACTCAAAGTGAGAATCATTTTGCTCAATCACTTCACACTCAAAAGGAGTTAGCTACACTTACAAGTGAAGAGGCCAATATTAAGGCCAAATTAATGCAGATTCAATCCTCGATAACCCCACATCTGGAGGTCCTCCATAAAGAGCAAGCCTATGCAGAGAATGTTCTAAAGAAAGATCCTCATCTTTCTACACTTGATGGGCTTGTACATCTTGCTACAAAGGCTGCCATCTAGCATAAGTCACTAGAAATTGCTTTGGAGAATTGGGATGTAGCTCTCAAGATGATACTAGATGTAAATAGCACATTTTTGTTGAAATATGGTATTACTCCTTAGCACCCTTTGACATAAGTATCAAAAAGGGGGAGATAGATATAATGTTTAGGGGTAGAAAGAAAATAAAGAGGGAAATATAAACAAAGGGGAGAATACTAAGTATTCTAGTGATTACAATCTTTCATTCATTCTTTTGGAGAATAAAAAGGAAAAGATTGTAGATAGCAAAAATGGGGGAGATAAGACATAATGTGTAATAGTGTGGGGAGAAATAATGTTTTGGGGGAGATATGAATAAAACTTGCAAGTGCAGATAGAGCAGACAAAATAGACAGAACAACTCAGCAAGCAAGCATAGGAAACAGAAATAGGGCAAAGGAAAAGAGTACCAGATACACCAGCACAAGAATTTTGGTTACATGAATGAAAGGGCATAATTAGCTCAGGGTGAGTTATGCAAATTTTAAGGTATATCGTTCCTTACAAAATTTTGAATTTTTGTATATATGCAGAGCAGATTGGATAGGGTACTCATAAGGTCAGGTGAATAATGTCTAGTTAAGTGTTTTTGACACTCATGTCAAAGGGGGAGATTGTTGGTCTTGGTTTGGTTTTGACATTTGAGTGTCAACACACTTGACTACTTTTCATATAGAAGCCAAGTACACTATGTATGCCAAGCTATAGTATGTGCTAAGCTAGAATCCAATGGGTGCTAAGTGACTTCAGGTGCCAAGTGATATATAAGTGTCCAGTCACAGTTGATGTTGAAAAAGTTAGAATGCAACATGTTCTGAGTCAGCCAAAGTCATACATGTGCTAAGCAAGATAAAGTGCAATAGGTGTCGAGAAAAGCATGATAGTATATGTGCCAAGCACCAATAATCCAATATGTGTCAAGTAATACAAAATCAACATATAAGTTTGTGCCTTTACAAACTTAGATGCAAAACCATTTTTGGATCATTCATTAAGGATTAGAAGATAAGATCAAATCTTTGCATTTTCCTATGTTATTAACATGCAGCCAATCAAAAATTGGAGATAGCATGCAACCAATGGGCCAAATCCAAGGATTTGAGTGGGAAATTTGAGTTCATGATTTCATTGTGAACCCTAAGTCTATGAAGTCTTTATAAGATGGCTTAGACCCCATGATTTCAAGTTGCTAAATAGAAGTTAAGGAAGTTTCTAAGTAGATAGCAAAAAATGCATAATAGGGAAAACATCAAGGGAATCAAAGACTTAGTGAATTGAGGAACAATTACATATCTAGTTGATTAGAATAGAACAAGGGTTATGATCAGATATTAGATCAAGTAAGGATCACATCAGAATGAGTAGATCAAGTGTCTAAAATTAGTAGTTGAAGATTGTAAGCAATCAGGTCAAAAGATTTCTAATACTTTCTAGCAATTTTATTAGATAGTGAAAATCCTATATTGATAGGTTAACTTAATAGCTACTTTGTATATCCTTTGAAGAGGTAACTAAATCTTTTAATAGGGTGACACTTCATGTAAAGTGTTTTAAATTCTCTAGCCAGGTCACTATTGACATAGTGTAAAGCCTTTAACAAGGTAGGCCTTTAATAGGGCAGACCATCAAAAGTGGTCAAACATTATTGCTATAGTAATTTTGTGGGTATCATCCCCACCCTAGCTTTAACTTCTTATTTTGGAGGGTTTCTAGGTTACCAAATTTTGGTGTCATATGTTTACTTGCATGTATTTATTTTATGATTATTTGATATGTTTACATGCATGCAGTTTATTTTCAGCTAAGTGTTTTAAAGGGTTTAAAAAGGATAAAAGTTAGTTACTTTTGATTCATCCCCCCTCTCAGAAGTACTCTTCCCATTTGAATATTCCAACAGATACAGTTTGCAATCACCCCAATTTTGGAAGTACTACATAAGGAAGTGGCCTATGTAGAAAATGTTTTAAAGAAAGACCCTAATCTTTCTACCTTAGAAGGCCTAGTATATCTTGTAGCAAAGACAACCATCCAGCTCAAAGCATTGGAAATTTCCTTAGACAATTGGGATGCTTCTCTGAAGATAATAATGGAGGTAAATAAAACATTTTTGGCTAAATAGTCTATTCATTCTTAAGACCCTTTGACATAAGTGTCAAAAAGGGGGAGATATAATGAAGATAGGAGATAATAAGAATGAATGTATAGATAAAGGGAGTAATACTCAAAGGGGGAGATATTTGACTTTTGAGGAGAGACAAGGAAATAAAGTGAAAAGGACAACAAAAATTGTAAGCATATATGAAAGGGGGAGAAGAAACAAAGGGGGAGTACAAACAGACCAAATAAAAGGTACAAACAAAGTAGATATAGACAAGGCAAAGAGTATCAAACTCATCAACATGAGAAAAATTCAGCTTAAGGGAATTTTTGGTTACAAAACTAGCACATTAGGTTAGGGGGAGTTAAATTTTTTTGAGGTATATAGTCTTCTGCAAAAGTTTGAACAAACTTTTGAAGTTTTGTACATATGCCAAATAGAATGTGTAGTTACTCATAGAGACCAAACTCATAATGCTTAGTGAAATGTTTTTTCCACTCATGTGAAAGGGGGAGATTGTTGGCCTCATATTGGTTTTAACAGCTGAGTGTCAACACATTTAACCAATTCTCAAGATGGTGCTGAGTATAATATAGATGCCAAGCTATAGTATGTGCTGAGCTAAAAATTCAATAGGTGCCGAGTAAACTTTAGGTGTCAAGCAAGTATCAAGTATTGAGTGATAAGTGATGCCGAGTCACTATAGGTGCTGAGAAAAGTATAGATGCCAAGTGAAACAAAATTACTATAGGAGTCAAGTGAGAAAAAATTCCTATATGTGTTGAGCATCAACAATTAGTAAGTGTTGAGTAACACAGAATCAACATATGAGTTTGTGCCTTTACAAACTCAGATGTAAACAATTTTTGAGCTGACTCTAGATGAATCTCAAAGGATCTTAAAGATAAGATCAAATCTTTTGCATTCCCTATGTAATTAACATGTAGCCAATAAGAAAAATGGAGAAAGGATGCAACCAATAGGAAAAGTGAAAGAATTGAGCGAGAAAAGAAGAAAGAATATTTATCATAGATTCATACCTAACCCTAAGTCTTTGAAGCCTTTAAAAGGAGGATGAAACTCCATTATTTGTGCATGTGTGTGAGAGTTATATGGGAGAATGCTAATGAAGTATAGAGGGGTGTCAAGACTTAGAAAAAGCAGAACAACATTATAGAATTTAGTTGATCAAGAATAGAGTATTAGAATTTTGAGGAGAGACAAATCAAATCAAGCAAGGATCAGAATAGATAGAGCAAAATAAGGATTTGGAATCAACAATTAAAGATTGCAAGTCATCAGGTCAAGACTTTCTAATACTCTCTAGCCATTATATTAGGAATAAAAATTCCATGATGATAGGTTGTCTAATAGCCATGTTGTAAGCCTTTAAGCAAGGTACTAAATCCTTTAATAAGGTAACATTCCAAGTGATTGTTTGTAAATCCTCTAACCAGGTCACTTTTATAGTGTAAAGTCTTTAATAGGATAGGCCTTTCATAGGGTAGACCATTGGAAGTGGTCAAATTTTGTAACCTTAAATAGTTACATATTGTTGCAGTGATACTTTGTGGGTGTCATCCCCACCCTAGTTTTACCTTCTCATTTTGGAGGGTTTCTGAGTTACCAAAATCTTGTGTTATCTATTTTCATGCATGTCTTTATTTTTCATGTTAAATAGATAGGTTAGATGCATGTGAATGATCTCAGCTAAAAGTTTGAAGAGGTTAAATATTTTTACGTCTAATTCACCCCCCCTCCTTAGAAGTAAATCTTCCCACTTGTAAATTTTAACATTTTGTAGTTGGCATAATTTTTATTAAGTTCCTAAGTAGTGAGATATACATTGTTTATAATATCTAGTTCATTTTCATTCTCATTAGTTAGGTCTAGTTGGACTACCGGTCGAGGATTGTCATTCCACGAGTCATAATTTGTTGGCAATCCCAATACTAGCATGAAGTCCAAACACTTCTCGAGGTTTCTTGATTGGGTTTAGATGAAGAAATCATTGCACAATGTTTCATAAGAGATATTTTTAGCATTAAGCTCTCTACGATTTTTAATTTTTCCCTATTGATTTTTTCATAGAGAACAATAAGTTTTAAGTTTTATATAAGATCATAATCAACTATTTTATGGATTTTTTCATTCCCATTAATATTTGGTCTAGGTGCCTGCAAATTAACCATCTACAGTAGTTAAATTTCCTTGGTAACACATGAGATATTTCAATGGTTGTACATATTCTTTTCTTTCCAATATAGATTATAGTTACAAAACATGTTTAAAAATCAAATAGATGGTTATGTTCCTTTATCTAGTTGGCATCCTCAATGTAATAAAGATCCAATTGTCAATTTATGATCATAGATATAAGATTTCATGACATTCCAATTGTGTGAAGAGTTGCGACTATCCTTCAACCATAATGTCTATTAATGCCTTGCTTATTTAAAATTAATTTCACAGAATTATTCCACCTCACAACTATTCTATGTGGTATTTACAAAATAACACCACCATCCTTCCTAGTATAGTGGACTTCTTTGTAGTTTTGCAAGTGTCAAAACTCCCTCCCTATGAAATGGTGTAATATCATTGTTTCGTAACCATCAGATATCCTCATTTGCAATATGTTAATACTTTATATTTTCATAGTCTCTCCAAGTTTATTATTGTAGTGCTTCCACAATTGTAATAAATTTTCTATTTAATAACATCTTATTCATATACTATGTAAAATGGAAAATGATAAATTTTCTTCAATTATGTATATCACATCAACTTGCACATAAAATTACTAATAGTTATTCTAATGGTAATAGGCTATGTTTGTTTAGGTAAAAAATGGAAGACGATAAAGATGACTTAAGCCTCTACTTTACACGAACTAATACATTCAAATTTATGTATGGGGAGGAGGATTTCCAAGAAAAACCCCTTTTAAATTGCTAAAATAAATGTGATCAAAGAAATACTCTTAGTCTAATGTATGATTTGTGAAATTGATTATGCAATTGAACTAGTTGACTAAGAAATATATGTAATCTAGATCTAGATGCCAAATGTATGCAATCATCCCAATTGTGATATGGAATTTTATTTAATATAAGAAAATTTAAAATGAAAGATATAAGACTCACCTTGAAATATGTAGAGGAAAGTTTTTTTTTTCTCCAAAAAGTATGGCTCTAGACTTGATTTTGAAATTCCATCCTTGGATCCCCAAATAAAACAAAAAACCCATAAATATTTTTTTCCTACCAAGGCTCCAAGAATAGGTCAATCTAGAGGAAAAGTGTCTAGATGTCATTCCACAAAGTCACTATGTTCTCAGGACTTGATAACAAAATTGACCCAACTTATTTTGAAAGGTCTCAGGAGTTATTTTCAAATGTGTAACCACAAATTTTCTAACTATTACTGTGCACAGTAAAAATAGATTTTTATTTTGGGTGGGGGAGGGATTGTCTTGATCAAGCCCTAGATTGAGGAATCAAACTTGAAATTAAAATGCAAACATATATATATATATATAATGATAAATGTATGTATTTACCTTGCTTTTAGAAACCCTTGTCAATAAGGATTTTCCTTGTTGTATGTTGTAGATGATGAATTTGGTATGTAGAATGTTGGATATCTCCACAATTACAATGGTTCTACCAAAACCACATCATGGAGCCATTCATGTACATATGAATCAATGAATAAGATAATGGATGCCTTAGTGTAGATCTCCTCTCTTTATGGCCTATAAAATGCTAGATCTTAGAGATGGAATGCATATAAAGGATACACAAATGCTTTGAACAAGAGTTGCTTTCTTAAAGGCTTTCCCTTGCTATCTTGATGTCTTGTGGAAGTGATGTAAATGCTTGTGTTTGAAAATGAAGACCCCAAGCCTCCTTTATACTAGTTTTGGGTAGGAAAACAATACAAACCAACTGGAGAGTAAAAAAATTGAAACCTCAAGACACCTTGGGCCCAAGAACTTAACTCCATGGGGAGGAGGTCAACCATTTCCAAAGGAAGGTCTTAAAAAAATCTCATGAAGGCATCAGAGGTGGTGTAGATAGAATTTAGAAAAGCAAAAAGTGATAGGAGAAAGTGCACATTGAGTACAGGTCCATCCATGGTCTATAAAGTCACTAAATGATTCAAGTTAAAAGGTATTAAGTAATGGGTATTTCCATTTTAAGATGGTACAATATCATGCAAAATTTTGACATGAAATATAATTTTGGATAAAACAAGACTTGCAATGAGCAAAATATAGAACAAAATAAGTTTAAAATGCAGGTATCACTTGAGTTCAATTATATAGGATGATCCCACTAAACTTAATAGATTGAATTAACTTGAATTCAGTAAATACAATGAAGAAGTGCATGACCATATGGGAAATATAATAAGAGATTGCGATGAGGAGAAGATAATGCAATAACATCTAGTGGTTTGAGGGAAATCTTGCATCTCCCAACAAAAAATTCTATTAAGTTTCTTTTTAAAGCTTTTACATTTCTGGATACTCATTTGGAAAAATTAGAGATTCCAACTCTCAACTTCTCAATGTTACATTGTTGGGTCAACTTATTGTTTTACTAATTTCATAATTTTTAGGTGTATGTATATAAATAAACATTTAGGGAATCTTAAAAATAGAAAATTAAACACTTAAGAAAAATGAGAAAGTCAAAATCATTCACCATTTAAAAGTAATTAATGTTTCAAGTTTTCAAAAACTTGTCAAAAAATATTTGAAGTTATGTTTGAAGCATAAAATTGTCTCATATGTCCTTAAAATGTGACAATGGGTGATGTTATTCCATAGGCTCATATTTTTCTTAGAGATCTTTCTAATGATGTAAACAGTTCATTAATTAGACACTAAAACCCAATGTTATGGCTCCTAGAAGTTGGACCATTTTGGGGGGACTTTCCTATTTTCAAACATAGTTCATGTTTGGATTTCAACCTTATATTTTGGCACTGAACTAAAAAAATTTGAGTTTTGAGTTTTGAATCCAAACCAAAAGGTAAGTGATTTGAGACCCACCTTCAAGGTTAGAAGAAAGTTTTTGGTATGATGTGACATTGTGAAAAGGGGAGGACTCTAGAATCTAATAGTATTGTAGCATATGGGGTATGTAGTTTAATAATCTAGAGTTGTAATAATCTCTTATATCAAATAATAAAAATTTCTTTTAGGTGGTGTTCTTCTCTATTTTTAAGTCATGTGCCTTTGTAAAAAGATAAGTTATATGTTAGGATTAATAAGATAGAAAATAATAATTTCATACAAATAAACCAATATCATAAAATAATAAATCACACAAAAGAGAACACAAGAAAAATATTTAACATGGTTCACTGAATCCCTAGGCTATGTCCACCAAATAATGAGTCCAATATTCTTATTATCCCATGATTACAACTTGATTAATATTTGTAATTTATTATAGTTCAATCCCACTACAAGAAGCTACAATCTCATCATACATAATAATAAAAAAAATCTCTAAACCTAAGCCTTTTATACAAGATTTTTCCTACTTACAAAATCAGGGCTAGAATAAGTTGTCCAATAGAAAAATAATAGTTGATGTCTTTTACAATAATAAAGTTAGTCAATATTTTGAGGAATTTCTCTTGAAAACCTCCAAGGGGGAATTCCCTCTAAACCCCACCCTATACTGCAACAAGGAGCACACCTGGGGCTCTACCTCGAGACTCTACAAGGGGTGCAACAACCTCTTGACCCCATCTTAGGGGAGTTGCACACAAACCCACTTAGTAATATTTGCAAGGAAACTATGTTGGATAAAGTGGGGGAAAAGTAACCTCTAAATCTAGTTAGGATCCACATCACAACATTCTCCCACTTGAAGACTTAGTAGACTCTACAAAAATAACCTCCCACTTGGAGACTAATCATAGTACCATTAAACTTGTAGCTCCCACTAGAATGTAAAATCACCCAAACTCTTTTTTTATTATTATGTTCAGTCTACAGTACCAACCAAAGATGAAGATGAGTATATCTTCTCCCTTGTTACTCCCTTTGTAAATATATCTATTGAGTTATCATTTGTATGCATTTTCTCAAGCTTTAACTATCCATCATCCAAAATTAACTAAATGAAATGATACCACAATTGTACATGTGGTCTTTGAGTGTAGAGCATAATTCTTAACAAAATAAATGGCACTTTGGTTATTTGTAACAAATAATTGCCCCTCTATGGGTGTCTTAATTTTTTTATGAAGAATTGAAGTCATGTCATCTCATTGATTTCCTCTTTAGAAGTAACATTCTCTAGCTCTGTAGTGGATAAAGCATTTGTTTGCATGAATGTTGATGATACTAGTTTGAGGATATCCAGAGCATTGGAGGGTATTATTATGTTGCATTCATGATTGTGTTTTTCATTGATGTCAACATAGCATTATTTTTGTAAAGATTGGTTAATTAGTAGATAGAGATCTTGATGGTACAAACAATGGTTTGGTTGTTAGATCATGTGCAGTTATGGACATGTTCAATACAATGTCTTGATGATGTGGTTAAGTTCATAGAGTCTAAGTCGAATACATATAGAAGTTGTACCTAATTTATAGAGAGAAGTTCGGAGACAGAGTATTGGAAAAGTAGTTCCTGATGATTGTTAGCTATCTTAAATCTAGGATGTAATGAAGAGATGCATAGTTAGGTAGTGATAGAGGATAGTCAGATGATGATGTCACTAATTGTGCAAGCCTTAGTATCGCATGCATGAATTTTTGTATAGGTTGTGAGCTGAGAGTGCTATTATAATTATAATTAATTAAATATATTATTTTAATTAATTGGGAAAGCCTCAATGCCTACTCAAGGAATTATTGTAAAGATATGGTATAAAGGAAAGATGTTTTCTTTGATTGTAAAAGTGATCAAGTGGAGTGTATCTATTGTTGTAAAGTGCAAAGTGCAAAAAGGAGCAGATTGCTTATTGAATGTGTGTAAGTGATCCAATGGATTATTTGATATGAGATTTGAGATCTAGTTACAAGATCTGAAGAGAAAATTTCTATTTGATAAGATAGAGACAAAGGAACAAAGTACATTTCAGTTCTATTATTCTGCAAGGAATAATATAGAGATTATTTGAATAGTGGGTTCATTGGTCTTTCCCTTGAAGCTATTTGGGTAGTGGGTCCAGCTTTCTTCCATAACTCCTAATAGGGTTGGCACAACTCCTAACAAGGTTGTAATCTCCTAATAGGGATTCAAAGTCTCCTAACAGGGACTCATATGTACTGAATGTTGTAACAAACTCCTAATAGGGTCTATCCTCTAACAAGAAATATTTATATTAGTACATCATCTTGTGGGTACCATCCCCACTAAAGTTTTTCCTCTAATCAAGGGTTTCCCTAGTTAACATATCTGGTGTTATTGTGTATGAGTATCTTGTTGTGGTTTCAGTGTATATTACTCATATTGTTAAGATTTTTTAAAGTTGTTAATTGTTATATTAGTTGTATAACTAATTCACCCCCCTCCCCCCCCCCCTCTTAGTTATATCAATGGACTATATATTCTAACAATTGGTATCAGAGCATCAGGTCCTTAAAGAATAATCTTAACAACTTTGGGAGATCAATGGTGAATATGTTTAAGATGAATAGTCTAAGATTTTATGGGGCCAACTATGATATTTGGAAGGAGAAGATGAATACTCATCTATTGTGCATGGGTCTAGGATATTGGATCTTGACAAAGAGTTAGAAGAAAATTGTTGAAGAAGAAAATCTTGAAGGATGCATTGAAGAAGAGAGAGATCTATTCATGTGTAACAGGAGAGAAAGAGAATCTGTACTAATAGCTCTTCTAGAGAATGAATATAGTCAAGTAAAGTCACTTGCAACATCTCATAAAATTTGGAAAGCATTAGAATCTACTTTTGAAGGTGATGATCATGCAAAAAGAATGAGATTACAAAATTGGATATGTGCATTTCAAGATGTTAGAATGATGGAAGATGAATCTATAAGAAGTTATGTTGGCAAAATATTAGAAATGGTTGTAGGAATTCAGTCTCATGATGGAACCAAGGAAGATGATGAAATCATATGGAAGATCTTGGAACATTTGACACCACCTCTCAAGCTGATAGCTCAAATCATTTAGCTAGTGATGCCCTACACTAAGGATTTCACAAAGGAAATATTGGTTAGAAGATTAGAATCATTAGAAGAAGATCTGAGACACTCTAGAGAACTTGCAAAAGTCAAAATAACTTTTATTTCCCTAATAATTTGACCTAATTTGACAAGGAGTGAAATTACTTGTGGAGATTTTACTGGCAACAGTAGAGGTGATGAAGACAAGAAGATTGAGAAAGGAATAGCCCTTCTGGTGAGAAGAGAAAAAGATGGTAAGAAAATATTTAAATGTTGGACTTGCAATGAATTTGGTCATTATGCATCTAAATGAGAAAAAAAGTACAAGGTAAAGTTTAACCCTAGAAGAAATAGAGATAGAAATTATTTGTATACAAATGAAGATGAAGAATCCAATGAGAAAGGTCAAAGTGAAAGTGATGAATAATTACAATTTTTGGTTATCAAGGAAGATGGTATTAATAAGGAAATTAGAGAATAAAGTGCTCTAGTTACCCAAGTTAAAAAGAAGTATAATTGGATAATTACATTGTTTGTTTATATCACATGACTAGTGATATGAATAAATTTTTCAAGTTTAAGAATCATGATGGAGGTATTGTTAGAGTTGGTAACAATGCAACCTGTAATATAATAGGAATTGGATCCATTATTCTTGATGGTAAAACTAACACTGATGATGTCTATTTTTTTGATGGATTGAAGCATAACTTGTTGAGTGTTGGATAGTTGGTGGACAAGGGTTATTTGTTGTGGTTCACTAAGAAGACATGTGCTATCAAAGAAAGAGATGGTAAGATGATTGGAATTGACACTAGATCTAGAGGTAATGTATTTCAAGTGAATCCTACTAAAATGACATGTTTGGTAGCTAAAGTGAATAATAGTTGGTTGTGGCATAGAAGATTCTGTCATGTAAAATTTGATAATATTGTGAAGGTTAGTAGCACTTTTGTAGTTAGAGACTTGCCTAAGATTGTTAAGCCTACTAATGTTGTGTGTAAGGAAAGTATTTTGGTTAAGCAAAAGAAAGTATCATTCCCTAGCAAGAAGTTCACTACCATAGAGAAGCTGGAGATCATTCACACATATTTGAGTGGTCTTTCTAGGACAAGAGGATTCTATGGTGAAAGAAATTTTATGATTTTTGTTGATTATTTTAATAGAATGATGTGGGTAGAATTTCTTAAAGAGAAATACAAAGCTTTTGAAAAGTTTAAGATATTTAAGAATGGAGTTGAGAATGAATTTGGTGTTAAGATAAAGTGTTTGAGACTTGATAGAGGAGGAGAATTCACCTCTAGAGAATTTAACATATTTTGTGAAGAAAATGGAATCAAAAGAAAACTATTTGCACCTAGAACACCTAAAAAAATGGGATTGCTAAGAGAAGAAATAAGTCTACAACAGAAGCAGCTAGAGTTTTTTTATTTGAGAATGATGTTTCTAAGACATTCTAGAGAGAAACAACCAATATAGCAATATATACTCTAAATAGAGTACAAATCAAAAAAGGTATGGACAAGACTCATTACGAACTATGATTTGGAAATTCAGCATCAATCAAGTATTTTAGGATATTTAGGAGAAAATGTTATATTAAGAGATATGATGGCATTGGTAAGTTTAATCCAAGAAGCAATGAAGGTATGTTTCTTGGATATTCATTGAAAAGTAAGGCTTATAGATGTTTCAACTATAGAACTAAGACAATATTTGAATGCACAAATGTAAAGATTGATGAGAATTTTGGACCTAAAGAAAAGATGGTAGATTATAATTCAAATGAAGAAGAGAATAACTATGGAAGTGTTAGATATAATGTTGAAGTTTTATTTAAGACTAGCAATGACTTGCAAAATGGAGTGCTAACTTTTGAGCATAGAGAAGAACAAAGTTTTGAGTGTAGAGAAGAGATAAGAGTTGAGATGTCAACTCTTACTCCTAATAGGAATTTAACAAAGAATCACCCCCTAAGGAGATAATTGGAAGTAAAGACAAAGGCATAATGACAAGGAATAGAGTAAATGAGGAGATATGTTTGACATCTCAATTTGAAACCAAATGTGCAAATGAAATAGTCAAAGACAATTATTGAAACCAAGCAATGAAGGAATAATAGGATCAAATAGTAAATAATAATACATGGGAGTTAGTTCCTAGACCAAAAGACAAGAATGTGATTGGAACAAAATGGGTTTTCGGGAATAAGATGAATGAGCAAGTAGAAGTTGTGAGAAACAATGCCAGACTTTTTTGTAAAGATTATTCACAACAAGAAGGAATTGATTATGAGGAAACATATGTACTAGTAGCAAGAATGAAACCAGTAAGGATGTTCCTAGCTTATGCAACAAATGAGAAAATCGAGGTTTATTAGATGGATGTTAAATCTGCCTTTCTGAATGGAGAACTAGAAGAAGAGGTTTATATTGATTAGCCTAAAGGTTTTCCTTTATTAGTAGACAAAGACATGGTACGCAAACTAAAAAAATATTTATATGGTTTGAAGCAAGCACCTAGAACTTGGTATGCAATGTTAGATAGTTACTTGGCAAAGCTTGGTTTTGCTAAAGGTATGATAGATAGTAACTTGTATCTAAAAGAAATTGAAGATGGATTATTGATTATTGTAATATTTGTTGATGAAATCATTTTTTGGAGATAATGATGAAGCTAGTGATAAATTTTTTAAAGAGATGAAGAATAAATCTCTTGTGAGCATGATAGGAGAAATGAAGTTTTTCCTAGGTTTGCAAATTCTACAAAATAATGATGGTATATTCATTTCGCAAGATAAGTACCTAAAAAAATTGTTGAAAAGGTTTGGTTTGGAAAATTTCAAACCTATTGGCACACCTATGATAATTGGTCACAAGTTATCCAGCAAAGATGAGGCACCTGTAGTGGGCAGAAGAAGTATAGACACATGATTGGAGGTATGTAGTATCTAACTCACACCAAACAAAATATAGAAAATGCAATTGGGATTGTAGGTAGATTTTAGGTTGATCCTAAGGAATATCATTTACTAGTAGCTAAGAGAATATTCACATAGTTGAAAGGGACATCTAATTGTCAAATTTTGTATGATAGATCAAGTGATTTCACACTTTGTGCATATATTGACATTGATTGTGTAGGTAGTATGGATGATAGAAAAAGCATCAGTGGTGGAAAATTATTTCTTCAAGGAAGATTGGTTTTTGGGTTAAGCAAGAAGCAAGATTTTATTTTGTAAAGTACTTCTGAAGCAGAGTATATTGTAGTAGCAAACACATGTAATCAAGTTATGTGGATGAAGCAGATTTTGAAGGATATCAGAATTGAGATTAAAGAATTGTTATCATTTACCATGATAATACAAGTACAATGAGTATGTATAAGAATCCTATATTGAATTCTAAGACTAAGCATATATCTATTAAGTATCATGTATTGAGAGAGAAAGTAGCAAAATAGGAGATCAGATTGGAGTATGTAAGTACTAAGGATCATATTGTAGATATCTTCACAAAGCCTTTGCCTAAAGATACATTTGATTATTTGAGAGGTATGCTTGGGGTTATGCCCTTTCCTATTTCTCAATAGTTGATGTAAAAAGTGCATCAACTCAGTGGTACAAAGAACTATTATTTGACTGGACTGAATGATTATGCTTCTCGTATGGGGGAGTATCTAGTATGTATTGAGTCATTAAGGACTCATGGTATTTGGTATTGAATAATGTCTTTAGACAGTCGAGTTAGTTGATGACTTGGAGTAGCTATTAAAAAATTGGTACATTGATTTTGAGGTCTTCGGCATTGATGTCAAAGGGGGAGAATATGCAAAAAAAATTCCTGAAGCATAAGGGAGAGTATGCATGAGATGAGAAGAAGAAACAATAGAGTACTACTTGCTATTCTCGAAACTTAGATTTTTTTCATCTATGTTGCCATCAATGCCAAATGGGGAGATTGTTAGCATGAATGTTGATGATACTACTTTGAAGAATATCTTGAGCATTGAAGAGTATTGATATGTTGCATTCATGACTATGTTTGTCATTTATGTCAACACAACATTATTTATTTGAAGATTGGTTGAGTATTAGATAGAGATCTTGATGGTATGGACAATGGTTTGATTTTTTGGTCATGTACAATTATGGACATATTTAGCATAGTATATTGATGATGTTGTTAAGTATGTAGAGTCTAAGTTGAAGACATATAAAAGTTGTACTTGATTTACAAAGAGCAGTTTAGAGACAGAGTATTAGGAAAGTAGTTCCTAGTGATTATTGGCTATCTTAACTCTAGGATGTAATGAAGAGATGTGCAATTAGATAGTGATAGAGCCTAGTTAGATGATGACATTAGCAAGTGCACAAGCCTTAGTACTACACGTGTGAGGTTTTGTATAGTTTGGGAGTTGATAGTGCTATTATAATTGTAATTAATTAATTATTCTATTTTAATTAATTGGGAAAGCCTCAAGGCCAACTCAAGGAATTATTATGAAGATACAATATAAAGGAAAGATGTTCTCCTTGATTTTAAAAGTGATTAAGTGAAGGTGTGTATATATTTTTTCAAGAAGTGTGAAGTATGAAAAGGATCAAAATGCTTACTCAATATGTGTAAGCGATTTAAGGGATTATTGTATGTGACATTTGAGATCTGGTTACAAGATCTAAAGGAGCAGAAGTCTAGTTGACATGACAGAGATAGAGGAACAAAGTAAATTTCAGCTCTATTATTCTGCAAGGAATAATACAAAGATCACTTGGATAGTGGGTTCATTGGTCTTGCCCTTGAAGCTATTTGGGTGGGTCCAGCTATCTTGCACAACTTCTAACAGGGTTGGAATCTCTTAATAGGGAGTCAAAGTCTCCTAACAGGGACTTATATGTACTAAATGTTGTAACAAACTCCTAACAAGGTCTATCCTCTAACAAGGAATATTTATATTAGTAAATCATCTTGTGGGTACCATATATTAGTTATATCAATGGACTATATATTCTAATATCATTAACCTTCTATAACCAAGATTTACAGCTCACTTTTGACCCACCAATAGTAAATACATATCCTATAGTAATTTGTCTAGTATCAATTCCCTACCAAATATGAGTCAACATAGATTTTTAAATAAGTGGTAGATCCCCCAAAATGTAACTAGTTATTAGATCTTCCTCTCAAATATCTAAGAATCCATTTGATTACATTGCAATGCTTGATCCCAAGATTACTCACATACCTACTAACAACTCCTACTACATGTTTAAAATCTATCCTAGTATATACCATGGCATACATTAAGCTCCCTATAACTAATTCATAAAGTACCTTGGACATCTTATCATCCTCTTTTTCTGTCTTTGGACACATCTCTTTAGTCAATTTAAAATGATCAGGGAAAGGTTTGTTGATAGCTTTGGCATTCTCCAAAGAGAAATGTTGTAACACCTTCTTCATGTAATCAACCTAAGATAACATCAATTTCATATTCTTCCTATCTCTATAAATTTTGATACCAGAGATTAGATTTTTGCTCCCAAATCCTTCATAGAAAATGAATATACTAACTATTGCTTCAAGCCCTTAATGTGATCCATGTTAGACCCAGCTACAAGCATATCATCAACATATAAGCATAAATTAATGTACTTGTTATAAGAATGATTTTAGCATCTGAGTTCTAAACTTCAAAATTTTCCCATAAGAAGAATCTCTGGTTGGTTTGTATTGCTAATGATGTTGTAAATCTTGGTTTGTAAAGAAGGCAATATTTTGAAGTTATGTTGAACTTGAACTTTGAACCTTGAAGTTAAAAGGTTAGAGGTTCAAACTTCAAAATGTAGATTTATGGGTTTAGAGAAAAGTCTAGGTTCAAAATTCAAGGGTTCAAGATGTAGATTCAGTTTTCAAATTCAGATCCATAGTTCAAAATATAGATTTTGAGGTGTAATTTCATTAGTGTAGGTTCTAAAGTACAATTCATGGGTTAGTTCTTGGTAGTTTGATAGTATGGTGTTGGGCTCCATAAACTCTAATAAATTTCACTTTAAGAAGCACCATGCTTGGATATCTCCAGTTTTCAAGGTTCCTAAATTGTAAGTTTAACAATATGCCCTCTTTCCTTGATTCAAAAGTTGTATTTGACTTTCCAACTAACTCATGAACCTATTTGGGAATAGGATGAGGGGATTAGGTTGAGATACCCAAAGTTATCTTACCAAAGTTTTATAAGGCGTAGAGATAAAACTTAACATAATTCTCCACACAAGTTGATAGACTATCATAAGTTTAATGGAGATGCATTCAAAATATATAAATTGGGATTTACTTGCAATATGATTGTCAGCAAAGAGGTCATAAGATTTCCTTATAAACATGGTTTCCCTACTATAGATGTTAAAAAATGGTTTGCATCTACCATTTCAATACATTTTCATACTAACTCATCCCATTTTCTCATTCCACTAATTCTAATCTTTTGACCAACTTGATTATATCTAAATAGTGTTTTTCATCATTCATACCCTCTTTCACATCAATTGCAAATCATTTCAGAACCATTTCAACATCATCAAAAATCTTATCAAATCAACTTGGAATCATATCAAATAATCTCATAATCAAATCAAATCAACCCAAAATCCCCCCAAATCTACCTAAAATTACTTAGAATCAGCCTTAATCAACCCATAATGTGTCAAACATCCCAAATCAATCATCATCTGTCTAATCGTAGGCATTTTTGTGGCTTTTAGTGCCTTGGAAATCCATCAATCTATCAAATCTTATCAATCTAACTTTAGTACTATCATGACTCTTAGTGCTAGGTCAAACTATCATTCACATCATCTAATCTTTGACATTGTCAAGTCTCTCAATGTTGGATCATGGCATTATCAACTATTTAATAACATTGGCAATTTATGTCAATGTTATTATGATCAACCTTATCAACCAATCTCGATCTTGTAGCATTCTGTAATGTAAGTTAAATGTTACGTGTCCTTGATTCATGTCATGTGTCCTTGGCATGTTATTGTAATCACCCAAAAATGGTCATCTAGACAATGAGCCCCCTTTCTAGCATTTTTACATAATTTATCTAATGGTCATTTTTGATCAAATCCTCAAAAATCTATTTATTTGATTATAACCTATGGTATGACCACTTTATCGCAAGTTCATATTTAATTAAAAGAACATGTCCCCCTTTTAATTAAATAAAATTCTCCACTCATCTCTTCTCCTAAATGTGTGCACATAAAGTATTATTCCTATTTTAGAAATAAAAGAAAAGGTATTTTTGTTTACACATGAATGCACATTTTTTTATGTGAGAGGAATCTTCATTTTTTTTTAAAATAACTTTAATCCTACTCCACACATTTGAAACCTTCTCAAAAGTCAACTATTAATTGTGATTGGTTGAGATGCTTGCACACATGGATCACTCAAGATGTATTCTCCTCCCTTGATTATTCCTCTTTTGCCTCTTAATCTCTACTATCCATTTTTTTTTGAAAAGGGAGGGCTCTCTCTTCATTCAAAAAATCTTAGTCTCTCGTGCTATTGTTATGCTATAGGTTTTCTTGGTGATTTTAGAGACTTGAAGCATTCTTGCATTTTTGCATTTTAGCTTAGCTCTCATTCTATGCTTTTTAGCTTAGTTCTCTTTTTTAGCTTGCATTTCATTTAGAATAGCTTGCATTTGCATTGCATTCTATGGTGCACCTTGCAAGGGTTGTATAGTTTGGTTCATTTGAGAGCCACCATCTCATAGCCTTTGCATGTCATAGATAGAGAGCTATAAGCCAGCCCTTGAGACTCCCTCTTCCATGGGTTCTCTAAAGAATAATAGTTTATAGAAGTGTGAAACTTTTATGCACACATTTTTGGTGCCCACCATGGGGCTTCCACCTCACTCTCATTGATCCATCTTGGTCACATCGATTGGTCCATTCAACATCAAAGACCCAAAATAAAGTCTTTTCAAAATGACTATGAGATCTCTTGTTACCTAAATGCCATTGAATATGTCACTTCTTCCACCAGTGAACCCATAGTTCATATGACAAAATTAGATATCAAGTACCTTAGTCATAAATTAAAAGAAAAAATAAATGGTAAGATGGTGAAAACCACATTGTGGTAGTATTTGAACCTAAAAATAGTAAAAACAAAGATGTATCTAATGGAAAAAAGCTTCTTGAGGAACCTACAAATGAGGTACTTGGTAGTCTACCAAGCTATTTTCAAGACAAATCATCAGTTCTCAATGAACCAACTCAACCTATCAACTTGAGGATAGAGGAATCTCCTAAAATTATTCATGTGGCTTAATCATTGTCAACTGAGGAAAAAGAACAGTTTACCAAATTCTTTCAAGAAAAGAAGATCAATTTTGCATGGATGTAGTTTGATATACCTAGGCTTGACTGACATAGGCAAAGGGCGAATAACTAGGGCCAAAGGCTCACCCAGCTATTCAAACTACCCTACAAGAGTTAACACAACAAAAGAAAACACAAGAAAAAATGACCAAAGGAGGAAGAAGAGAAAAATACTTTTATTGATTCATCAAAATATCTTCATACATGCCTAGCTATAAGGCCTTCTAAGTTACAACCAAATTCAAATACATTCACATTCAAAGATCCAATAGAAAATTCACACTTTCAATTCTGATCTCTAACCCTCTTCCCAAAAACTTTTCTTCTCCCCAAAAACTTGCCTACTCTAAGCCTAAACACTCTATTTATACTTGTAAAAATGGCTTACAAAAAATTATAGAACATAGAGAAGCCACAAGTCAGCTCTTTACAAATATTAACTACCTAACAAAAATTAAATGCAAGTAGAGTTGGCCCAAAATGGAACTAAACACAGACAACTTGGCAAATGAAGACTCCCAGAAAACTAGCACTAGGCACCCACATAAGCTTGGCATCCAAAGGAAATCACTTGGTACCAATATGAACTCAACACCTAAAGGAAATCACTCGACACCAATAGGAACTTGGTAGCCAAAAGAGATCACTTGACACAAACACGAACTCACCACCTAAAGGAAATCACTTGGCACCAATAGGAACTCGACACCCAAAGGAAATCACTTGGCACCAATAGGAACTCAACACCCAAAGGAAATCACTCAGCACCAATAGGAACTTGGCACCCAAAGGAAATCACTCAGCACCACTAGGAAAAATGAATAAAGAGTGTAGGATTGCAAGAAACCCAAGATGCTCTTGCACCATTGACATAGATCTTATCATGCATCATTTGTCTATTTCTCTTGATATCAAATCTATTAAACAAAAACTAAGAAAGATGCATCCACATGTAGTCTAGGGCCCAACTGGTACATCGTATCATCGGCCCGGTTCCTTGCTGTCATTATAAGCGGTTCCTCGCTATCGTTATAAGCAGTTCCGGCTGATGTGCCAGCATTTGCCTCGGATGCATCATCAGCATCAAACCCCTTAGGGATGGCGTAACTGCAAAGCAGACTACTATTTCAATTTTTGTCCATCCTGCTATATAACTGGTGATTTGAAGCAAAGAAGTGATCCGTCTCCTCCACAAGTCCTACCCGCCCTTTATAACTAAATGACGATGTTCTTCATCGGCAGTTGGTGGAGGTGTATTAGTGAAAGTAGAGTTAGAAAAATTCTTGAATGAAAACTTTATCAGAGCTATTGACTATGTAGAATGGATTTCCAACATCCTACCTATATCTAAACATGATAAAACTATCTAATTTTGTATTGATTTCAAAGACCTTAACAAAGCATTCCCTAAGGATGACTTTTTGCTACCAAACATTGATATGATAGTGGACATGACTGTAGGTTATGAAATGTACTCCCTTATGGATGGATTTCTAGGTATAATCAAATTATGATAGCTTCAGTTGATCAAGAGAAGATAGCCTTTACATGTGCATGGGGTACTTTCTATTGGAATGTCATGCCTTTTGGGGTCAAGAATGCTGGTGCTACCTATCAAAGAGCAATGACCACCATATTCCATGTTATGATGCATAAAAATATGAAAGACTATGTTGATGACACACTAGCAAAATCTAAAAAATGAGACACACATCTGGAAGACCTTAGTTTGATATTGGACCGTATGGAACAATTTCAACTTAGGCTAAACCCAAAAAAGTGTGCCTTTGGTGTCACTTCTAGAAAATTAATAGGCTACATCATCTCAAAAAAAGGTATTAAGGTTGATTATGAAAAGATCCAAGCTATCATGGAAATGCCTCCTCCAATAAATCTCAGTCAAATTAGAAGTCTGCAAGGACATCTACAATCCATAAGATTTATTTCTTAGTTGGCTAATAAAGCTCAAACTTTTAACAAGAATTTACATAAAGGCTCTACTCACATTTAGAATTATGAATGTCAACAAAGTCTAGACTAAATCAAAGGGTACTTGGAAAAACCTCTATTTTTGATGTCACCCATTTTGAGCAAACCTTTGATCTTGTATATCTTAGCTATAGATTCTTCTCTAGGTGCACTATTAGCCCAAAGTGCTGAGATTGGTAAAGAATGAGCTATATATTACATCAGTCAAACTTTGGTTTCTTATGAAATGAACTACACCATTATCGAGAAAGTCTTTCTTGTAGTGGTCTTTGCTTCTCAAAAATTCTAACATTACCTATTGGTACATACTATTCACTTGATCTCTAAAATTGATCCTTTGAAATATTTGTTGAGAAAAGTTGCGCTTACTAGTCATCTAGCTAAATGGATGATGATTGTTTTAGAATTTAACATTCAATATGTCAAATGTAAAGCCATCAAAGGACAAGCTATAGTTGACTAATTGGTTGATTTTCCACTAGAGGATACAACACCCATACATGTTGAATTTCTAGATGCTTCAATTATGTACATCAGTAAGAGAACTTGGAAAATGTTCTTTGATAGTTCTCATACACAAAATGGAGCTAGAGTAGGTGTCTTTTTTGTTTCACCTCATGGATATATGATCCCTAAATCTTACAAACTCTTATTCCCTTGTACAAACAACATTGCAAAATATGAGGCACTCACAAATGGAATCAAAATGCCTCTTGAATGACAAATAATTGAATTGCATATCTATGGAGGTTCCCAACTTGTTATCAACTAAGTAAAAAATGACTATTAAAAAAAGGATGACAAGTTGATACCTTACAAAAAGTTGATAGATTCTCTAAGGAACTATTTCACTTTTGTGACATTCTAGCAAATTCCTAGAGAAGAAAACAAGGCTGCTAATGCTATAGCCACTCTAGCATCTATCCTCCAACTACAAAAATAGGAATCACAATTTGAGTTCCTGGAGGAAGAACACTGTCATCCCACCTATGATTCCTCCGATAACCAAGTGATCTACACTATTGTAGGTCACTAGTAAATTTGGACCCAAATTTTGACCAATTTTGGTCAAAATTTTGACCAGGTCCATTGCTATTTTTCTCATCAAAATTTTAACCAAATTGTAGGTTGATCAAAATTTCAACAAATATATTTGTCAAAATGTTTTTGTTTTGGTTGAAACAAAAACATTTTGACGAATGTATTCATCAAAATTTTGACCATCTTACAATTTGGTCAAAATTTTGGTGAGAAAAATAACGACAAACCTGGGTCAAAATTTCAACCAAAATTGGTCAAAATTTGAGTCTAAATTTAGTAGTGAGTCATTATTCCTCCTGCTACATAGGGTAAAAGTACAAATTTGTGTCACCTTTGAGGCTGACTTATCAAAATGACTAAATTTGAGTATTTCTATCTAAAACTCAATTTTGTTCAAACACATGATCTTGATAAATTTATTCTAGCTAAGTTATATATATTCTCATAGTTTTCCAATTGGAAATGTCTACTAAATGCATGTTTAATACTAGTTAGTATCCAATTACTAAAGAAATACAATTATTTCTAAAACTTGATATTTCAATAACTCTTACTATTTTTTATGATATTTTTTTAATAACATATAAAAACCATTTTATAGAGCTCAAAGTTAAGAATATTCACATATAGAGCTCATAGTATTTTAATTAGATATAGTATTTTTTAATTAACAGATTCTACAAGTACATATTTTAACACATGGAAAGATGTTGATTTTGAGAAAGAAAAAATATTAAATCAAATCAATAAAAATAAGAAATTATATAACATTCTAGAGGAGAGAGTCCTCTTTTAGAATCTATAAGTTTTCTTTTGGTTGGAATAGAATTATTTTGAAAAATGTGTTGGTAGATGAAAATTGTTGATTTGAATAAGTTGAAGTTTGAGTCATTATAAAAGAGAAAATATAGGTCTAAAGCCAATTTTTGTTTTTGATAGTTCTAGCTACATATGTTATCTAAACATAATATGAGATCAAAGGGAAATAAGTTTGTTTCCATGTAATTTTGTGGTGGGAACTAGACCCCTGATTTCTAGCATTTTTTAGCAATTAAAAAGTTATCACTAAAAAATAGGAAAATATATCATTTATTATTCCAAATAATTATTAAAAATTATAATCTTAAACTTCATCCATTTCTACACATTTCATTAATTTACTTCATTTTCAAATTCTAAATAATAATAATAGTTTAATGTCATTGATGGTGAACAATTATACTTTTGTTAGCCTTTTCCTTTGTAAAAGGGTGACACAGGTTTGAGCTTTTACCTCGCAGCTATCTTATCTTACTTGCATGATCAAATTATTCCTAAAAACCTCATGTGCAACCAAAAATGCCAATTCTTCCACAATGCCTCACATTACACTTTGGTCTCTGGTGACTTGTATAGGAAGAGTCTAGATGGAACATTGCTTAGGTGTTTAGAACTAGAAGAGTCTAAAAAGGTACTCACCAAAGTTCATGATGAAATTTATGGGGCACATTCTAATGGCCTTGTACTTGCTCAAAAACTACTTAGGGTGGGTTACTACTAGCCAACCATGCAAGTTGATGTTGTTCATTATGCCAAGTCTTATCAGAAATGTCAACTTCATGGAAACTTAATTCATGCTCCTAGATGTGAGCTAATTCCCTCTGGACATATTGGCCTTTTCAACAATGGGCCTTTGACTTGGTAGGAAAAATCCACCCAAGTTCATCTAGTGGCCACAAATTCATTATTACAACAACTGAGTATTTCACCAAATAGGTTGAAGTTGTGCCACTATCTGCTGCTACAAGCAAGTATGTTGCCCTATTTATGCTAAACCACATTATTTATTGGTATGGTATTCCTTCCTCCATTGTTACTAACACTGGAGGACAATTCAAAAATAAGGATGTCAAATAGCTATGTAAGAAATTTCAAATCAAACAACATTGGTCCTCTATCTACTATCCTCAAGGGAATGGCCAAGTTGAGGCCTCCAACAAAACATTGTTGAAAATCTTACACTGCACAGTTCACAAGTCTAGGAAAGATTGGCACCTACAAATAAATCTAGCACTTTAGGCCTACAGAACTACCATTCATACTCCTATAGGGGCCACACCCTTTTCTCAATTTTATGGCTCTAAGGTCATCCTCTCATTAGAATTTGAGATCCCTCCTTGTAAGCCTCCTTATATGGGTTGATAACTAATGAAGACCATAAAGCTATGTGAATACAGGAATTAGAGACTCTTGATGAATGTTGTAAGGCTACTTTTGATCACATAAGAGCTTATCAAAAGTGCATGTCTACTTAGTATAACAAGAAAGTTCACCCGCATGGGTTTCAAGTAGGTGAACTTGTGCTTAGAGAGAATTAGAAAAGTCTACAGCATAGAGAGCAGAAGGGCAAGTTTGAACCTAACTGGTTAGACCCATACATTATCACAACAGTATTTGGGTTTGGTGCTTATCAACTATCTACTCCTAAAGGCAAAAAACTTGTAGAGCCTATCAATGTCCTACATTTAAAGAAGTATTATGCTTACAGGCTCACTATTGAGCTATCTTCTACATACTTATTGATCCTTAAAAAATCTTTAAAATTAGAAAATGTACTCTAAAAATGATCGCCTTAGTGAAAACCTAGCAATAGGCACTTTGATGTATCACCAAAAAAATCTAAAAATACAAAAAATACACAAAATTTGATAAAATGTCTTAAAAAATTCTGTCAAGTGGTGAAAACCTAGAAACAGAGACTACTTGAGACCCTTGCACCTATGTCTATTAGTCTCAATCACCCATTTTGCTACACATTTCCTAGCTTGGGATTGTTTCTTGTCCTCACCTCTGGGGCACAACTACTTAGCTTATTGAGGTATCCTTTTGCATTAGGGTTTCTTTAGTAACTCACACAATAGTGTTTCTCAACACTACCCCCAACTTGACATCAAGTGTTTCTCAACACTTTTCAATTAGTTTACCTATAGTCTCTAATGTTGTGATATTTCTCATTATCAAATTCAAGTCTTAAATAAATGGCCAAGTGACTTACATACATGTACTTAAACATTTAAATAACTAAGCTATGATGAATTTTATCTTCTTTGTGTGTTGTCTATGACGATTTCTTTGCTATGTGTTCTGTCCCTAATAAGTCTTTTCAGGATATCATGGACTAGAAAACTAGGGGCATGGGGCATGTTTTAATTACTTTCTACTTATGGGCGTATACTTTTTTATTATAAGGTGTTTAGAGCATTCATGCTTGTCCTACTTGAAACTTTGGACCTACAATGTACCATCCTTGTCTATTTTTGTAGGATCACACTCGAGGGTTATCCTGGCGCTTATGCCTTGATACAGGTGTAATCTTTCTATAGTAAACTTAAGAAATTTAATTCTATTATTCATCTTGACTTACATGTCTTTGATGCTTAGGTTGGATTCCCACATTTTTATCTGACATAGATCATATTCATATCCTCATAGTTTTACTAGTGATGATTGTGTGATCTTATGATGTCCCTAATAAGGCTCAATGATAAAAACTAGGACCTACTAATGTAACCCTTGAAATTGCACCTTTTCATACTATCCTGCATTCTAGGGATCATTCTAGCTTAGCTTTACATTTTGCATGTTGAGAGATCTCTCTTCTTTATCTTCCATGGACGTGTCAGCTAACTACATTCATCATTCTCTTACTTCTTCTTGATCTTATCTCTTCTTTCCCATTTCTCTCTTCTTTTCTATCTTACCATCTCATCTATGCTTTTGACCTATCTTTTCTAATCTCAACATCCTGGATCAAAATACAAATTTGAGTTAATCTTTCTAGTAAAAAATTTATTCCTTCTTCTATGTAGGTAGCTGACCTATTAAGGCTTAATCTTTGAATCTTGTAGGGGAAAATGTCATTTCTTCATTTCTTCATCATTTCTACTCTCTTCCACTCTTTGCTTTCATTTCATTTCATCTTTCTTCTTTCTTTGACCTAATTCTTATGCTTTATCTTTCTTTGTCAAAGTTAGTGATACTGGGGCATATCTTCGTTGCTTGGTGTTCACTTTTTGGTCTTAATCTCTTATCTATCATCATGAACTTTTCTTTGTTATGATTTGATCAAATCTAGCTTATTTTGCATCTCCTCTATTTAATTTTGATTTTGATCCTAAGGGGGCATGAATATTCTATCATTTTTGCAAATTACTTTCTGCTAAAACTATCTATTTTCTCTTGATCTATCTACTTTTCTTGGTGTTAGTACTCTTCTTAAATTATGATATCATCTCTATCCTAGTGTTCAAAACTATCGCTATCAAACTATACATTTAGGACATGCTATCTCTTTCTACATTTAATTCTTCATAATCAGATCTCTCTATCATCTTAGCCTCTTCATTCTTTGACATAATGTATTCCTAGATTGATCTATTAGTCAAAGAGGGGCAAATGTAATCACCCAAAAATGGTCATCTAGACTATGAGTCCCCTTTCTAGCATTTTTGCATAATTTATCTAATGGTTATTTTTTATCTAATTATCGAAGATCTATTTATTGAATTCATAACCTATGGTATGACCACTTTATACCAAGTTCATATTTAATTAAAAGAACATGTCCCTCTTTTAATGAAATAAAATTCCCTACTCATCTCTTATCCTAAGTGTACACACATAAAGAATAATACCTATTTTAGAAATAAAAGAAAAGGCTTCTTTTTTACACATGAATGCACAATTTTTATGTGAGAGGGATCTTCTCTTTTTTTTAAAATAACTTTAATCCTCCTCCACACATTTGAAACCTTCTCAAAAGTCAACTATTAATTGTGATTATTTGAGATGCTTGCACACATGGATCACTCAAGATGTATTCTCCTCCCTTGATTATTCCTCTTTTGCCTCTTAATTTCTACCATCCATTTTTTTAAAAAGGGAGGGCTCTCTCCTTATTCAAAAAATTTTAGTCTCACGTGCTATTTTTATGCTACAGGTTTTCTTGGTGATTTTGGAGACTTGGAGCATTCTTTCATTTTTGTATTTTAGCTTAGCTCTCATTCTACTTACATTATGACATAATTTTTAGCTTAACTTCATTTATGCTTTAGCTTAGTTCTCTTTTTTAGCTTGCATTTCTTTTAATATAGCTTGCATTTGCATTGTATTTTATTCTAGATTCTTGGATATTGGCACTCTTACCTCTGCTCTTTTAATCTCTCATTCTATGGTGCACCTAGCAAGGGTTACATAGTTTAATTCATTTGAAAGACACCACCTCATAGCCTTTGCACATCATAGATAGAGAGCTATAAGTTGGCTCTGGAGACTCCCTCTTCCATGAGTTCTCTCAAGAATAATGGTTTATAGAAGTGTGACACTTTTATGCACACATTTACCAATTCTAATCAACCAATAAATTTGACCATGGCTTTGGTCTACCTACCATCATCCCAGTCAATTTGCATAATTGGTGCATTTTCATCAATGGATATTGTCACACTAATCAAATTGGCCAAACATGTATTAATTTTCTCTATAAGATTAAATAACCCATTATTTAATTCTAGGTCATCCCAATATTTTTCATCTCATTGTTAATTATTCTTCCTAACTAACATCCTTAATTAATTAATTTTATTAATTAATTAATTCATCATTCACAAACCATGGAAATTCTCAATTTCCTAAGTCATGTTTTCCACCATCAATTCCATTTTACTAATTTCTATTTGTGTGGAATAATGGATTTTAATTTAAATATTCCACATGATATTGACGTCACTATGACACATGGGTATGACACAACATGGATTCTCCATTTACACTTGGCTAAGATATGTCATAATCCATATATTCATATTCCCTTATGCATGTCTATATTTGGCTTCCATTGTCATAGATTCTTGTCTTTATGTGGGTTTGAGGTGTCACATAATGCATCATAGATCCTCTTCCATTTTTAGCCATGTTTGACTTCCAAGCATCATACAATCCTACATTTGGCATCTTATGTCATAAATGTCATGGATTCTCCAAGGAATCTCTCTCCAAGTTGCATATCCAAGGTGACAAGTCCAATGCTCTCATCTTGCATGTTGATTATAAATCGAGCATTCTTCCTCTCATTTCCCATCCTAAGTCTTAAGTTCTTCAAGTCCCTTGGTCTTTTCCTCTCTTAGGCTTAAATCACTTCTTCTATTATTCTCATATAATTATCATTATCATAGACTTGTGCTTCCTAATTGTATGCATTAGGCAATTGGAGCTACATCACATGGAGAAGAAAGGAGGACATGGGAGATACAAATTAGAGAGGGGGGTTTAACTTTGTTTTGTTTCCTTTGTTTGTTTGGCTTTAATGGTAGACTAGAGGGTATCAATATATTTTATTGAGTTTGTAATTTTCTCATAGTATGTTAGATATTAGCCTATTTTATGGTCCTACAATTGGTGAACTTGACATGAACATGCTTAACTAACTTGGATTTCTTGTTTTTGTACTTGTAGGTGTAAGGAAGGAGCTTAGTTAGAGGGGCGCAATTGTTATTATCTCTCCTTTATCACACCTATTCTAATAAGGGGGCCCAATAGTATGATTTTATGCTCTCATTTATGCATTCTGTTAGCTTTCTATCCTATAGTGCACTCTACTCAGTTAGGGCGCACATGGGGCCTTTAGGAAGCAATTTTAGGGACCTAGTTGTCACCATAACCCCCATCTGTTATTCCCATCCTACCAACTATGCCCTTATGGGCCCCAAATACACCATGGGAATAGTCTACACTATGTGAGCACACTTGGTAGGGTAGATTTCAAAATTTTAGTTTCTAGGTATTATTTAGGACCCATTTCCCTACAATCTATACCTAGTCTCCCAACTGTGCCTAGAAACTACCAACTGCACCCTACTAGGCCCCAAGTTCACCATGGGTGTAGTTAGAACTATTTGAGTGCACTTGGGAGCCTCTTGAGCTATTCTAGCCTTTTGGGACACAATTTGCTTTGTCAAAGCACAGTTGGTTCACAAAAAGCACATATTTCACTTAGAATTTGCATCCAGGTTTATGTTTTCTTCTAGGACCTAGATTAGATGTTTTTGTGTTACTCATGGTATTCTTTTAGCATGTGATGATTTCTGGATGAAGACATAATCATTATAAACTACTAATTCATGTTTGCAAGACATTGTTGAAGACCAAATGTGCTTGTCTAAACTATGTGTGGGGATTTCCTAAATTAAATAACACTTTGTTTGGTGCTTTAAAATGAACTTTTTCTAATCTTCTTGGTGTTTCTATGGTGTTTAAAACCCTAGGAGTTATGTGGACATATCCTCTCCCCTCACCATTCATGGACCTTAGGTGTAAGAGAAATCCATGTGACTTCTATAGAGAAGCCTACCTAGGACCAAGATAATTGATATTGGGTATGTCAGGGGATGACTTTAGAGTGGTAATGACCCAAAGCCAAGTCAATGTTCTAGAAACTATGTAAAACTTGATAGAGTTAATATCATGCCAGTACTATTATTCTATGATAGCTCTCCTCCAATGCCCTTGTGGTGCATCAAACCCCGGTTCTCAGGGCTGGGGGACCTTCTGAGGAAGTTTATCATTCACTTTCCAAATGAAATGCCCTTACTAAAAACTTTTTTTTAGTGGCCAAAAACCTTTCTATCCACTAGCTCACAGGGGCACCCATTCCCATGTAGACATCCCACATTCTTGTGATCCTTAATAGAGACAACAGTCCCTTGGGAAGTCATGCCCCTTGGGAAGCAGATCTTGGTAGCCCTGAGAAGTAAGTACTTTATAAGGGGGAGCTTGTGGTGCCAATATTCTAAACTGTCCACTCTAGATAAGCATAGTTGAACTTTGGTTCAAGTGGGAATTTAGTGGATATAGATAGTCCTAAAGCTTAGGTTGTGGTGTGTCTTTTCACTTTAACAACAACTTTTCTTCTCTTATTGTGTCTTGTGTGTGTGTAAAATATTAATCAAGACAAAAGCCAACTTTTAAATTTACACCTTGGATACTATTTGAACCTTGTCAAAACATTACAAACTTTGTCCAAAATTTTTAAACTTTGGTCCAAAACATTCAAGACTTGGAAAACATGACAACTGATAACCTTAGAAGTGCTTGGCATAACTTAGATTCCACTTGTGCATAGCATCCACTTGCATCCACCATAGTTTGAGCCTTATTCTTGTATCATCTAGGTTTCATTTAGTCCTCATTTAGTATCTCTCATCATTCCTAGTGCATTCTTTAGGCTTCACTTTGCATTCTTTAGTCTTTACATTTCAACCCCAAAATCTACATCTTGCATCCCCCATTTTCATTTTTTCATTACCCAACCTTCATCTTGCATGCTTTAACCATCATTTTAGGTGTCCTAACCATCATTTTAAACCTTCATACTGGTCTTACCTCTACTATTTAGGTCACTATTACATCAATCTGGAAACCTCAGCTCCCAAAAGCACCTTAGTTTCAACCCAGCTTCTCAACTATGCTCTAAAACTACCAACTACGTTCTAGCTAGCCCCAACTACACCATGGACATAGGTGGCACTATTTGAGTGCACTTGGTAGTCTAAGAATCTATTTTGGACTTCCAAACAACATTTTGAGACTTTAGAAGTGTCCTTAGGTACCTAGATAGGCCCTCCTATCTCAACATGTCCTAATCTGCATTCTACATGTCCTAACCATCATTTTATTCACTTAGGGATTAATTATTTAGGTTATAAACTTCATTTTGCATCTCCTATACAATCCTAACATCAACCCTAGTATCCTAGCTCTTTGGTATAGCAACTTAGCCATCACCCAACTTAGAATCAATCGACATTCAACCCAATCTCCCAACTATGCCATGAAACTACCAATTGCCCTCAAATAGGCCCCAAGTGCACCATATGCATAATTGACACTATTGGAGCACACTTGGTACTTTTAGAGCACACTTGGGTACCTGCGTGACCCTCTAAACTACATTTTGGGACCCTAAAACTATATCTAGAAGCCTTTGTAGGTCCTCATTCTGCATATGACCCAAAACATCATCTTTCACCCAAAACCTCATTTTTCATCTTAGTACCTTACATATTGCATATCCAATCAGCATAACCATTATTTTGAGCCCCTAAACATCATTTTGAACCCAAAACCTTTAAGTTTAGCCAAAAATCTGAACAATAGTATGAACCCTAGAGTATCTCATAATATCAATGGATAATAGATCTTGACCATGGTCATTTTGTCATTTTCTTTTATCAATTTCTTGGGTCAAACTCTATCTATGTCAAGATGGATTTGACCTTGTCATTTTAATCTTTTCACTTTTTATCTCTTTTCGGTCAAGATCCAAAGTCTATTATCATAATGTTAAACTCTTAGGTTAATACTTTTCAAAGATTTTACCTAAGTTTAAAACCTTGCATATATCCTTATCATAGCATTGTCATATTCCTAGTCTCCCTAAATATCATTTTGACTTACCTTAGTGGTATATCTCCTTCATCTTGCATTGTTCAAAATCTTAGCATCATTTCCACTATCAAACCCTATCAACTTGTCTATCAACCAACTTGTCTCCTTGATCACTTATCCTCATTTTGCATACCCCAAATTTCATTATCAACCTTAGCACACCATCCCTTGCATAGCCCACCTTTCATGTATCAACCTCTAGCATCATTACCAAGTCCAAGGTCCAACCCTAACCTTAATTTTGCATATCCTTTAGTCAAAATCCAAAATGTCATTCACATTTGCATTTGTATAATTTCCCTAGGATATTTTCACCTTTCATATCAAAACCATATTTCATTTGGCACTTCCTTAGGTTGCATAACATCCCAAAGACTTAAAAATCCAAAAAATACTCATATATTGCATACCCACATCCTAATTATCAAAATTTTCCCTATTTTACCAATTGTACACATTAGTTGTGTAGTTGGTAGTTCAGTTTGGTAGTTTTAGAGTGCACTTGGTAATTACAGAGTTCATTCTAGGTTCCAAAACCATAATCTACACTTCCATAGATTTCATTACATCCCTAAACCCTAGAAAACACCTAAAAACACTCAAATCATTCACATTCTACATTTTAGTCACCCTAACACCTCTATTTACCAACTACATACCTTCTACTTACCAATTGCTTACCTTTAGGGCCCTAAGTGCACCAAGGGTGCACTTGGTACTATCTGAGTGTAGTTGGTAGTTTAGGTATGCACTTGGGAGCTAGGGAGTCCATTTAGGTTTTCCTCGATTGCATCTGCATCTTTAGGTACTATTGTCACAAAATTTTGCACCCCTATTCAAAGTTTTTGCCTAAGGACAACCTTCTGAAACATGGAAACAACCTCCAAGCTATGGGACCTAAACTATGAGGTTGAATCTTTGAAGAAGGCTGGCTTCCTTTACTATCAGGATGCAACTAACTACTCTTGGGGAGGAAATGGGAGAAGGAATGCATGGAAGAAAATCTACCTATTCTAACCTAAGGGGTGATGCACCAAAATAGAGTGTTCAAAGTAATCTCTATCCATACATGTACTTTTGAACCATCATGACATTCTACCTTATCTCTTTAGACATTGATGCATTGTGCAAAGACCTATTTACCTCTCATTAATGTATTTTAGATCTCTTCAATCTTGCATGACTGTATCTCTCTTTGACCTTAAATGATATATAAGTGAATTATCTTCTCCCTTGTGTCATTTATTTGGGTTTTCTAATTTGCATGTGATTGTTAGATTAAAACAAGTCTAAATATTTATATCTCTTGGTGTCATGATGGTTCAAAAGTGCATGTATGGATAGAGATTAGTTTGAACACTCTATTTTGGTGCATCACTCCTTAAGTTAGAATAGGTAGATTTGCTTCCATGCATTCCTTCTCCCTTTTCCTCTCCAAGAGTAGTTAGGTGGATCTTGATAGTAAAGGAAGCTAGCCTTCTCTAGAGATTCAACTTCACAATTCAAGTCTTATAGCTTGGAGGTTGTTTCCATGTTTCACAAGGTTGTCCTTAGGTAAAAAAATTGGATAGGGGTGCAAACATTTGTGATAATAGTTTTTGGCACGTCGGGTGGGACATATTGTAAAGATTTCAAGTCTACTAGTGTCAAAAGAAAAAATAATTCAAGTCAATGCTAAGGAAACAATGTTGTTCTCAATATTCTAGGCCTTAAGAGGCTCATTTCCACAAAGCACTTGGTGGCTCTACACCCTTTATATCTAGTTTCTAGACTAGAGTTGTAATAATTCATGCCCAAAGCTGAAACAACAGTATCTTCTAGAGGTAAATTTCAGTATCAAGAGCTTTCATGTTCAAATCCTAGAAGAAGAAAGAGTAGATTGTCTCTATCATGAGGTAGGAGTATAGAAGAAGTGCATACCCCTACAAGATACATTTCCACTCCTCTTATTGTTAAGTCTCAATGTAGAATACCATCAGCTCATATCAAAAGATCACTTGCTTATATGCTTAGAGCTAATGCTTTTGCCACCTTTAATGGTGGAAGTCCTCTTTTATTGGCCCAAAGTCATGACATACCAATAGCTACACTTAAAGTATATCGGATTTCATTGGTGAAACTCTTGTCTCTCCCTTAGAACACATTCAAGAGGTTGCAAATGTTTGTAATATTCATGGTATATCTAAGGATGATATTTTCATTAGGCTTCTAGCTTCATCTTTAAAAGGGAAAGCAATTCAATGCTATAGAGGATTGCCTCATAACTTTATAATGAATTGGGATGGATTAGGAGTAGGACTGTGTAAACACTTTGAGGAAAAAAGTGACTACTTGTCACTTTTGGAATAGTTAACTACTATAAAAGAGCCCCCATGAATGTATGACCAATTTAAATTATAGATTTCAGAAAACATGGGACAAAATACCTACTTCAATAAAACCTACCCTTGGCAATGCCTTCTTACATTACCTTAGATATTCTAACAGTGACATAGCTACTACAATTCAAGCCATGGGAGGAGATACCTTACCTGATGCTTATGAAATCACAATAAGGGTAGAAAACATATTGATACGAGAAAAGTTATCCTCAAGGCATCATATGCCCTTCTTCCTTGATGTCCCAAATCACCAACCAACAATGAACCCTATTCCCACAACTTCCATACCATAATCCCTTGCTTTAGTCCCTCAAGCTTCCATATCTTCAAATGGAATGGATGAAATCAATGATATGATGCAGTCTATGATGTTGAGCATAGATAAAAGATTCTAGGGCCAAGAGAGGAAGTTGGAAGATAGCTTCTTTGTGATGTAGAAGGTGAGTAACAAGGTGGTGACTTTGAAAAGGTAGCAAGCTCAAGGTAGTAAGGCTCATCAATTGTAATATCAAGCTCCAAACAATAGTAGGCCTCCAAATTATAATAATGGGAACAACTCTTTTGATCAGAATAGGCAGAATAGTCATGCCTCTACTTCAAATATAAATGAAAGTAGGGCCATAGTCCCTTAAAATAATATGGCTCATGATCAAGAATTTTGTCCCTCCTACAACTACTCTTATGCCTATTGCATGTGTCAAAAGTCTAAGTCCTATTTGGCTTTGACCACTCAAAATCCTATAGTAGGACAATCATGCAAAGAGAACCAATTCAGTAATGCCTCATATATGCAAAGATAGGGTGATTTCTCCTTTATGAATCATGAGGGGAAAGAACATTTTAATGTAAACTAGGATTCCATTACTCACAACATTAGGAGAAAAAGAAGAACTATTGAAGATACTACCCCTCCTCCTCAACATTCAATATCAAATCTAGTGCCCCATATACAAGAAGCAAGTCCCCAACCCAATGTTCCTCAACAACAAAGACAAAATAATAGTAGAGGAGATGTGAATGACCCCCAAATCATTCCAACTCAACCTCCTACACATGCAGCTCCCAAGGCTTATACCAGAGCACCTAATGCCTCATTATGAATAAGACAAATATGAATATTTCCATGTTGAATGTTGTTGCTACTATACCCATGCAAAAGAAGTTACTATAGCAGTAGTTGGAAAATATTGAACCAAAGGATTGGCCACCTAGCATGGAAAGTGCCACAAGCCTAGTAAAACCATTAAGGGAGCTCAAGAAAAATAAAAAGGTTAGAACCCCTCCCTTTTATGTTTCTCTAATTATAGGGGATAAACTAGTCCACAATTGTATGATTGATTTAAGGGCTAGTAGTTTAGTGATGCCTAAGTGTGTTGTTGATGCTTTAGAGATGAAAAATGAACCCATTATTAGGGATGTATTAAATTTGGATGGTAGTACTATCAAGACTATAGAGATCCTTAGGAATGTGGAAATGGCCCTACATGCATGCCCTAGTTATATTGTAACTCAAGATATATCAGTTGTTGAAGTCAAGCCATACTTTTCCATTTGTCTTTCAAGAGTCTTCACTACAAAAATAGGTGGTTACATATATTTTAATTGGTCATACATGTTTTTTAGAATAAGATATGGGACCAAGGTTTCAATCAGAGCAGAGCCTCTAGCCCTCCATCATATTGAACCCTACACCCCTAATCTCATTAGTATGAATTACACTATCCTAGAAGTGGATGAGAATGACATAGTGAATGAGCCTATCACTTCTCTAGCAGAGATACATAATTTTCTCTTAGATGAATGGGCTAATGCATATCAATTTGATCCCATATCAGAAACCCTTGAGATAGGTCTTGGTACATACTATGTATCAGAAAAGGATGCTTTTGTCCCTAGCCTTACGAAGATATAAGAAGATATGAGTGGGATATGGAGTATGTATTTTGATTTATCAAGAAATAAGAATGGACCAAGGGCTAGGGTGATGTTGATTTCTCCTACACAAGTAAAGTACTACTTCTCCTTTAAACTCCAATTCAATTGCACTAATAATGTGGAAGAATATGAAGCTCTGATCCAAGATCTCCAACAAGATCAAAGGAGAGGCATCAAACTCTTAAATATATATGAGGATAATGAGTTGGTTGTTAATCAAATTAGAACTCAAAATGTTGCAAAGAACAACCTTCTCAAACCATACAAACATAGATCTTGGGATCTACTTGAAGGCTTTCAAGATTTCAATATTTAGAGTGTCCTAAGAAACAAAAACAAATAGGCTGATAGGCTTGCAACCATTGGTTCTCATTATGATATACCAGAGAATGTTACTAATGAAAAGAAGCATTAAATTAGAATTTTTGTAAGACCTATTGTCCTAGATAATTGCACAAATTGGCAAGTATTTGATTCTAATTTACAGATTGTTAATTTCTTGCAAAATGAAGTAGAGTTTTCTACTAGAAATCAGTCCAAGCTATGAAGTTATTATGGGGACCAGATTATGAACCTAAACTCCAAAAAATTTCCTAAAGGTCTAATCATCATAGAGGGTATTTTCAACTCTGATGATCAAGCCAATGGAATAGTTCTAAACTTGACTGCAAAGAGGGATGACTACACACCTATCACTATTGCTGATGGAAAGACTCTTAACTTGGGAAAGGTATGTACTAATGTTGAATAAGAAGTTTTCATTAATTTATGTCAAGAATTCAAAGATGTTATTGCTTGGACATACGAAGACTTAAGGGGTTTTGATCCAAATTTATTTAAGCATACCATAGATTTAAACCATGATCTAAGCCTATTAGACAAAAGAAAAGGCCAATCAACCCAAAGATTGAACCTTTAATGAGAAAGGAACTATCCAAACTTATAGAAGCCAATATCATTTTTCCATTTAAGTACTCTTCATGGGTAGCCAATCTTGTTCTTGTTAGAAAGAAGAATGGAGAAATCAGATTGTTTGTGGATTTTAGGGATCTTAATAAGCCTTCTCTTAAAGATCACCATCCCCTTCCTTCTACGAAATTTTTTTTTGTCCAAAGTTAGTGGCTTAGAAAGGTTTTCTTTCTTAGATGGTTTTTCAAGCTACAATCAGGTGCTAGTCCAAGAGTTAGATAGATGTAAAACAACATTTTCTACCAAAAGGGGTACCTATGCTTATTGTAAGATGCCATTTGGAATAACTAATGCAAGTGCCACATTTTAGAAGGCAATGGAGATGGCCTTCAAGGGTGTACTATAAAATTTTGTATTAGTCTATCTTAATAATATAACTATTTTCTCAAAACATGTAGCAGACCATTTTGATCATTTAAGATAGATATTTGAAAGATGTAGAGAGTATGGTGTGTCCCTAAATTCCAAGAAGTGTGTGTTTGCCACTAACCATGGAAAACTTCTAGGACATATTCTATCAAGAGATGGGTTGACAATAGATCCACAGAAAGTAGAAGCAATTCTCTCTCTCCCGCTTCCCATTCATAAGAAAGGATTACAATGTTTTCTTGGTAGGATCAACTTCATAAGAAAGTTTATCCCTGATCTTGCCTCCACAGTGAAGCCTCTCATAGCTATATTGAAGAAGAATATGGTGTTTACTTGGACCAAGGAGGCAAAAACTAGTTTTGAAGAGATCAAGAAATCAATTGCATCAACCCCCACTCTTGTCAATCCCAAATTTGATAGAGACTTTATCCTTTACTCCCTTGGAGGAGAATCAAGTATATTAGTTGTTCTAACACAACTGAATGATGAAAATTTGGAGCAGCCCATTACTTTCTTTAGCGAGGGGCTTAAGGATTATGAAGGAAGATACAACTATATAGAGAAAAAAGTCCTTGCTATTGTAAGGGCTCTCAAAATGTTTAGACATATTTTCTCTCATAACAAAGTTTAACTCTAGGTTCCACATGCAAGTATAAAGGAGTTCCTAATGAATAGGGATATTAATGAAAAAAGAGTTGGATGGATCACAAAATTCATGAAATATGATAGTGATATTAGGATCACCAAACTTGTGAGAGGCAAGGGATTGTGTGAGTATATGGTCTCTTCTTTTGAGACACTCAAGGAAGTTTCCTTCTTAATACAAAATGAGCAACCAACATGGAATAAAAATCAAAATGAATGGTTGCATGATACGACTACTTTCTTGGTAGAGGGAAGATATCCACGTGGCATGAATAAGGCTAAGAGAAGAAAATTTAGATTTTAGCCTATCCCTTATGTCTTGGTGGATGGAATACTATTTAGGAAGGATTTTAATGGATTCCTATTGAGATGTATCAAAATAGATCAGATCAGTAGGCTATAAAAAGAGTTCTATGATGGGCTTGTTGGTGGTCATTTCTTAGCTAGGGTTATAACAATGAAGATAATTAGGGCTAGTTATTATTGGCCAACTCTTTTCAATGATTGCCACAAACATGTGAGGAAATGTGAGAAATGTGCTTTCTTCTCCAAAAAGAAAAGATTTTTGTCCTTCCTCTCCATCCCATCCAAGTAGGCCAGCCTTTTGCTCAATGGAGTTTAGATTTTATTGGTCCAATAAACCCACCCTCTAGTGCTAGTCAAAAATAGATATTGGTAGCCATGGATTATTTTATAAGATGGACACAGGTAGTAGCTCTGAGAGATGCAACTAAAACTTCAGTAGTTGAGTTCCTTGATGGAATGTGGCTAGATTTGGTATTACATCAACCATCATATCAGATAATGCTAGATCTTTTGTTGGGAATCATATATTCTCATGGGCTCTAGAATATGGAATATATTTGAGCACTTCCTCAAATTAATACCCCCAAGGGAATGGCTTGGAAAAATCCTCTAATAAGAACCCCATTAGAATAATGAAGAGGACAATTGAATACAATAAGAGGTGTTAGCATGCTAAGTTGAAAACTGCCCTTTGGGTTAACAAAATCACACCCAAGAGAGCAATTAAGAACTCACTCTTCATGCTAGTATGTGGAAGGGAAGCAAGGATCCCTATTTCACTTAAGTTCCCCTCTCTTGAACTAGCTCATCAATTGGAGCTAGCTGAAGGTGATGCTATGAAAATTAGTATGGCTGAAATAATGGAATTGGAGGAAAAAAGATAGCAAGCTATGCATACATTTGAGGTACATTAGCTATAGGTCAAAAGAAGCTTTGGCAAGAAGGCTATTACTAGTGTCTTCAAGGAAGGAGATCTTGTCCTCAAATGGGAGGCTGAAAGAGCTAAGCTAGGTAGGCACTCCAAATTTGATGCGATGTTGAGTGGCCTATATGTTATCACCAATTGCAAAGAGGCCAATGCTTTTTAGCTATCTAGGCCTAATGGTGAAGTTCTCCCAATCTCAGTCAATGAGATTTACCTTAAACCTTTCTTTTAGAGAAGGTTAAAGGTTTTTTGTACATATTAGAATAAGGTTGTCCATCTGGAGGATAGCAAATTTTAAAGTTTTGAAGGTTGCAGAGGATATTTGTTCCTAGTTTATGGTTGCAAAGAAATAGGGGTAGGGCTATGGTGTTTTACTATGTTTAGATCTTCATGCTTTATGACTCTATAGCCCAATGGATGCATAAGGTCACTAGTCATATGCATAGTAGGCTTACATCCCCCTGAGTCACCAGAATTGTTGGTCATTTTTTCCTTCCCACCAAAATTTCCATATTTAAATTTAAACATGGTAATGTCTACATATTTTAAAATTCAAATAAAGTGGGGGAATAGAAATATTCATATAAAACTTTTGGTTATAATTTATTTCCTAAGTGACTGTGCACTTTAAAATTCTGCAGAGCCACACCTTACTCACCATTAGATCCTTCATCATCCATAATGGTTACTTTGTTGCTATGTAGAGTTGCATGACCTTTATTTCATGTGACATAGCAATATCATGTCATGTGTCTATGTGGGTCACAGTTTCTTTGGTGAGTTAGACCAAGATTTCATATGGTGGAATCTTCATTAGCTAAGCCTCTACTATGTCTAGGGGTCATGTTCCACATGTTCTCAATTTATACCTTCCGCCATTTGATGTAAATAGATCAATGGTAGTCACTTTGTCACTATAGGAAGTTGCTCAATATTTATTCAAAGTGACAAGTTATGCATGGTAGGTGGGTCCATTCCTTTATGGGTCAATGTTAGATAGGTTGGCAAAGGACCATGTTTCTATTGGTTGGTGCACTGGTAGGATTGATTATTTTTTAGGATTGTCAAATGGTGGAAAATTAAAACCTCTTACTATATAGCTATAGAAAGTTGCTTGACCTTTATTCATAGTGACATAGTGAGGATTCATCACATGTCCTAGTGGGACCAGTTTGGCAAGTGCAATTAGGTTAACATCATGGTTGAATCAGCAATATTGCAAGTTGTCATGGTTAAGTTTGAGGGTCGTGTAGTCAAGGTGATATGATTGGTCCACATGGAGGTTTCTAGTTGCTTGACCAGGTTGACCTATTAACCTCACTAATTTTTAAGCTAGAAATGAGAAAGATAGAGTTTCTTACATGATTGATCTTCATGATCAATTCCAACCACTTTCTAATGAATGTTGCACCTAGTAAATGAAAAAAAATACTCCACCATCTTTGGTTTTATCCATCTACTTAGTCAAAGTGGTTTAATAACATTGTTTTGTCTTCTCAAGGCTCTATTTTGGAAAAATATTGGATTTCATTGTATTTGAATCTATACTAAGATCATATTTTCCCCAGGGCTATATGATTATTCTTTGATGCATTTAAGATAGTGGTTGTGGAGTAAATCCAGTTAGAAATATCTCAGTTATGCCTAAGCTATAAAGGTAGTTTTTGTAAATTTTTCTAGAGTCAACTCTTCTCTATTTTCTTGATATTGCTCTATGAAATTCACTATAAATTCCCTTTGCCTCTAAACCTATATGACATTCTACCTTATCTCTTTAGACATTGATGCATTATGAAAAGACCTATTTTCCTCTCATTAGTGTATTGTGGATCTCTGCAACCTTGCATGACTGTATCTCTCTTTGGCCTATAAATAATATATAAGTGAATTCTCTTCTCTATTGTGTTATTTATGGTTTTAGTGATCTCCATGTGATTTTTAGATTAAAATAAGTCTAGATGTGTATATCTTTTGGTGTCATGATGGTTCAAAAGTGCATTTATGAAAAGAGATTAGTTTGAACACTCTATTTTGGTGCATCACCCCTTAGGTTAGAATAGGTAGATTTTCTTCCATGCATTCATTCTCCCTTTTTCTCTGCAAGAGTAGTTAGGTGCATTATGATAATAAAGGAAGTTGGCCTTCTCTAGAGATTCAACCTCACTATTCAAGTCCCACAGCTTGGAGGTTGTTTTCATGTTTCACAAGGCTGTCCTTAGGTAAAAAATTTGGACATGGGTGCAAACTTTTGTGACAATAGGTACTATGCCAACACTTACAAGGACACAATTAGCTGAAAGACCCAAAGAACATTATTAAACCTTATTTTCCAAGGTAAAAATGCAACCAAAAGCTCATCCAAGTCCAAATAAGAGCAAGAAAACCCAATAAATGTTTGACAAAGACCAAATTGAAGCATCACAACCCTTACTTGTGGATCCCGTAAGCATGTATCTGCAAGGTCACAACCATCAAGGGATGTCACAAAAAACCCTAAACAACACACCTACCATGAGATTTCCATCAAACACTTGTACACATGGAATGGTTCAATGGATCCCTAACTTTGAACCTATATTCATACCAATACCACCCATAAGTGGAAGTGTACCAACCACACTTGAGGATGAACAAACACACTCCTTCAAATTCAATAAAGCCAACATAAGTACCTTCAACCCTAACACATCAAACACACAAAAAGCTATTATACACCTAAGCAATGACTCTGACACTAATTATGGCATCACTAATGAAGAAATTACTAGGGCTTGCCAAGACTAGACTTTTTGCAAAAACTTCAAACTTTTGGCAGCCCCAAAAATTGTCAAATTCAACCCAAAATTGGAGGGACCTAAATCTAAACATCAAGATGTTCCCACATTTGAACACATCCAACCTATGATCAATTTAGACCTAGAAAATAGTAAAAAAACCTTTGGAATTCTCAAACACAATGATGACACCTTTAAGATCCCATCAAGAATCAACAATTGAAAACCTTCAAAGTATGTTTCAACACATCAACATCAATCCCTTGTTTGAAAAACCTCAATCTATCAATGGAAACAAGACTCTTCCTAAATATCCTACAAGCATGTTAAGGCTTGATCTCAATTACATAATGCAAAAAAAAAATATGCCTAAAGGGACTTGTACTCTAGGGATGCCAAACATACCTCCTTTGGAGGAAAATCAACATAGTGCACCCTTGCTCCTAACTTTACCAAATGTTATAATGTTAAATGTTATGGAGTCTTCCATGAATACACCATATGGAACATCAATTGGAACAACCCCTATTGACATACAAAGGAAAAGTCTTATTGACATTTTGGCCATTCCCAAAAGGAACACGTCTCATTTTCAAATCAATATGATGTCCCAAGGAGAAACATCTAACATGCAAAGGTACCAAAACAACAACTCAAACATGATGTTCAATTCTCAAGGACATAACCAACTCCCATGATAACTTCAACCTATAGTGGTACAAGGACTTAACACTTCCAATCCACAACCAAGTTTAAATCCACTCAACACACATTCAACCTATCAATAGCAACAAAAACCTCAAGTGGTGCAAGCATCAAACATCCCTAATATGCAATCCATTGTAAATCCACTTGACCTACATGCAATGTACCAACAACAATTCCAAAAACAACAAATCATGTTTTCTAAACAACAAGAGCAACTCAAACAATAGTTGGAATACCAAAGATGACTTAAGCAAAAAATTGCCTATCACCAACACTTGTTGCAACAAAAAAAAGTGTCATAACAACCTCAATAGGTACCTCTACAACAATAGTCACATACATGGTCTCACATGCAACTAATAGAGGTATCTCAACAACAACCACAAAAAATAGCACAACAATTACCACAACAAGTGATACAACAACACATGGTACAATAATCATTGTCAATACCACAACAAGTACCATGACAAATACCATAGAAAATACCCAAACATGTATCATAGCAAGGACCTTTTCTCTTTGAGGTACTAACATACCTCCACCACCTAGCGAAACATCACCTAATTCTTCAGACACAAAAATGTTAGAACTGAGTAGACATAGTTCTTGCCATACCAAATTATCTATTCATAGACATTAAAGACTTGAAGAGAAAACTCATGCAAAACCCTAATGAAGAGTTATTACAACAATTCAAATAAATTTCCAAACAAGTTGAGGCATTATGAGTCCAAAAGAAACAAGCTCTATATACAAAAAGGGACTTACATCCTAATCCATTTGATAAAATTCTGTATATGCCTCCATTCCCAAAACACTTTGAGGCTCCAAGATTTGAAAAATACTAAGGAAAAGGAAACCCCATTAATCACATCAAGGATTTATGTGCCTCTTGTAGCAAACTCAATGATGATACCACCTACCTCATGAGATTGTTCCCTCATTCTCTAGGTGATCCCACACTTGAATGGTACTCCAAACTTCTTGGTACCATAAAATCTTGGTTGGAACTCGTAGACAAGTTCATCTCCCACTTTTCCTTCAATATTATGAATGAGGTGACACTCTCTGATTTGTGCTCAACTAAATAAAAGATGGGAGAATCATTTATCACATTCTTACTATGTTGGAGAAGCTTGGTCAGTCAGTGCTCACTAAACATTCCTAATGAACAACAAGTTAACCTATACATTGAGAACCTAAACCGTGACTTAATGTATGAACTTAAGATCAAAGTCTAAACACCATTTCCAAGATAATGAAAAAAGGGGCTAGTATTGAAGATTCTCTTATCTATAAGGGAATCCTCAAGATGAACAAGGAAAACACAAACACCAACTCATCTAATGATAAGGAAAAAAATTTCTCCAAAAACAAGAATGTGACCAATGATGGCATTGTGGATGCATGAAAAATTAGTACAACACAACCTCAACTGACATTGAAAGATGCAAACCTTATGAATTCACAAACTCTTAATCAAACGCCACCTCAACAATAAAAAAAACAAGGCTTTCTAGTAGGATGGACCCCAAAGACATCCTAGAACCAAAGATAGAAAATTTACACCCTTGGGGTTAACTCTTGAGATGGCACTCAAGAAATTACTCAGTAGCAACTTCCTTCAATTACCCCTAATCAAAGATGAATCATTAACTAAAGCTTCTTGGTGGGATGAAAAAAAATTTGCAATTGACATTGCACCAAAGGACATAAGACCTCATCTTGTTTCTAGCTAAAACATGAAATACAAGACCTTATTAATGATGGTGTGATCACAGTCGATCCATCATTGCTAGTATTCAACTCTGATCACATTATTTTTAAAGATCCTTTGGGTAATCATGACAAAGAGAAGGCCTCTAGTTCAAACTAAAACCCCCAAGCTAATGTGAATTACACATGCACTAGATATGACTACGCCATCAACTATTTCAATGAGTCTGATTCCTAAATATCCACATTTACCTAAAAGGCTAAAGACCCTCATTATGCTATCACTACATGTCATACCAAGATTAGCCTACCTAGAGCTCCATCTAGACCTACTACCTCTACTAGACTTGCACCCCCTAGTAGACTTAATGCTCCTACTTCATTTGATTATAGTCTTGTTGAATATCTCAACAAGACCCCTATGCAAATATCCATCTTGGACATACTATGTGTGTCTCCCAAACATTAGAAGATCTTAGATCAAGCCCTTAAAGAGTTAGTAGTCCTAGATAACATCAATGTTACCTAATTCTAGGCCATGGTTGGGAACCTATCTGTATCACAACATATCACCTTTTCCCCTCAAGATATTCCTAAAGATAGACCCAACCACAATGATCCCCTTCATCTTGAAGTCTTTATCCATAATGCCAAGGTTAGATGCGTCTTGATAGATGGAGGAGCAAGATTGAACATCTATACTCTTAAATTTGTCAAGGGTTTGGGTTATTCCGAGGAAGATGTGGATCCCTCTCGAAGAATCACAATAAAAGCATATGATGATGGTGAATGCTTCTCCAAGGGTGCTATCATATTACCCATTAGAGTTGGTCTAGCTACTAAAAATACATTCTTCCAAGTCCTAGATATCAAAATGAATTGTAACATGATACTAGGATGCCCTTGGATCCATGCTATGAAAGCAATGCCCTCTACATATCACCAATGCTTAAAATTTTCCTATAACAATGTACAAGTTACCATCCTTGGTGATCTAGACCCATTTTAATTCTATGCCAATCTTAGAGGAATCATTGTATACTAGGTCCCAATAAACCATGTGGAAAATTTGCTTGACTCCTCCAAGTATGTTGATCCTTCCATGCTCACATCTGCATTTAAAGGAAAGCTTAAAATTGAAGATAAAGGCTATGGTGAGTATTCCATGTCACATGCTTTTCACATTGGGAAATTTATTCTCTCTTCCAAGTCACATGGTAAACCATTGCTTATGAAAAACAAGCCTAAGTTCACATTTCAAAAGAAACCATCTATGACTTTCACTAGCAAAGGTGGCCTACATCATGAAAACACATCTACATGGATTGAAAAGGCTAAAGTAGAACAAGAATATACTCCTATATCCTCAGACAAGTATGGACCTAGATTCACCATCATGCAGAAAAATGGATATGATGGATGTAGTGGCCTTGGACCTCAAAAGCAAGGCATTATTGAGCCCATCACTACATCAGGCCGACCTCATAGCTTGGGACTTGGATTCAAACCATTTGTTTTGGGTCTACCTAATACTGAGTCATTCTTGTCTAAGAATGTGAACACTTCAAACAATTGAAACAAATCTGAGGATACACTACCTAAAACTAATAGTTCTAATAGTCCTTATGAACTTGACCATATCTTTTCTAAACCTAATAGCCTACCTATGGATGATAAACATAAAACTCTACCTACCACTCAAACCAACTATGTACCTTGGATCAAAACATTCTAGGATCCAAGTCCTCCTACTTTTGAACATGATCCAGATGATACCACTAAACTAGATATCCATATATATGCCTTTGACCAAAGCTTGTTCAACATTTATGATGAAATTTCCCTAGTTTACCCCAAGTTTATTGATTGGGACCAACAAGCACCACCAACATTTGACCAGTTTGAAAATGATGATGCCATCACAAAACTCTTTGAGGTCCATAAAAACTTACCACAAGGAGATCACAAGTCAGGATTTTCCATTGACCTAGACATCATGGCATATTTTTTGGAGTCAACTCCATCTTATAGTTGTAAAATTAAAAAATAGCAAAAATAGACAAAAGTAGGTCTCTTGGTGAAAACTGAAAGGTGCCATTAGACCATGAAAAACTGAAAATAAAGGATGTATCCAAGGGTGAAAACCTCTTTGAGGCACCTAAGGATGGAAGATTGGACATATCCCCATTGAAGGAAAGATCAACATTACTTGTGGAAATGAGAGAAGAGATAAACTTGGGGACACCTAACAACCCTAAGATCATACATATTGCAGCCACATTATCACCAAAGGAAAGAGAGGAATTTGTTAGATTATTTCTAGAGAGGAAAATCAACTTTGCCTAGTCCTATGCAGATAAATCGAGATTAGATCCTAAACTACTCCTTCATCACTTGCAACTAAAACTAAGATTGAAACTACTAAAGAAAAAGTTGAGAAAGATGTATCCTCAAGTTGCTCTTCTTGTCAAAGTTGAATTGAAAAAATTATTGGATGTTGGCTTCATAAGACTTATTGATTATGCTGAGTGGATATCTAATCTATTACTAGTAAGAAAACACTCTGGGGGCATCTAGATATGCACTAACTTCCATGATATTAACAAGGCATGTCCCAAGGATGTTTTCCCTTTATCAAATATAGATATCATTTTAGACATGACAACTAGATATGAGATGTTATCATTGATGGATGGCTTTTTTGGCTACAATCAAATAAGAGTAGCTCCTGAAGATCAACACAAAATAAGTTTTACATACCCTTGGGGAACATACTACTGGAATGTCATGCCTTTTGGCCTTAAAATGCTGGGGCAACCTATCAAAAAGCAATGACTATCATCTTCCATGATTACATGCACATCCTAATGGAAGACTATGTAGATGACTTACTTTGCAAATCCCCTAGATGAAGGGATCAATTGGGCATCTTAGAGAAGATATTTAACATAATTGAAGGCTATAAGTTCTATCTGAATCCCAAAAAGTGTGTATTCGGGGTTATTTTTGGAAAGCTCCTAGGATACATTGTTTCTCAACGAGGCATCGAAGTGGATCCTAAGAAAGTAAAAACAATACTTGAAATGCCTCCTCCAACAAATCTAAGAACATTAAGAAGTCTACAAGGGAGATTATAGTCTATCCACAGATTCATTGCACAACTAGCAGATAAGTGTCACTCCTTTCAACATTTATTACATAAAGGAATATCCTTTCAATGGAACAACTAGTATGAAGAATCTTTCCAACAACTCAAAGATTATCTTCTACATCCACCAATTTTAATGGCTTCTATTCAACACAAACCATTCATTCTATACATATCTACTACAAATAGAACACTAGGAGCTCTCTTAGCACAAAATGATGAACAAGGAAGAGAGTGATCCATTTAGTACATCAAAAAAACACTTGTGGGGTATGAACTAAATTATTCACTCATTGAATGAGCTTGTCTTATTGTCATCTTTATAGCCCAAAAGCTAAAGAATTACATGCTTCATCAGAAAATAATACTTGTCTCTTAGATTGACCCACTAAAGTATCTCCTAAGTAAGGCTACTCTCATAGGGAACTTATCCAAATGGGTCATGATCCTTAGTAAATTTGACATAGAATATGTAGATAGAAAGGCAATCAAAGGGAAAGTGATAGCATATTAGTTAACACAAGTAGCTATGATAGATGATCATCCCATGTTGATAGAATTTTTCAATGAAGCCATATTTAACATAAATATAGCTAATGAATGTAAGCTTTACTTTGATGGATCACATACAAGAAATGGTTCATGAGCTAGCATTATGTTTATCACCCCCCAAGGTGACATCATCCCCAAGTCATATTGGATAGCATTCAATTGCACCAACAACATAGAAGAATATGAGGCAATGATCATAGGACTCAAGATAGCTATCCAATGGAACATTCAACATTTACAAGTTTTTGGTGATTCCTAGTTAGTCATCTACCAAGTCAATGATGACTATAAAACCAAAGATGATAAGTTAATGCCTTACAAGTAGATGGCATACTTTCTTAAATCTAAATTTGTCACTATCTCTTTTCATCAGCTACCAAGAGTACACAATAAGCAAGCTAATTCTATGCCCACTATCACTTCTACAATTGATATGCCTCAAAATGTGGAGTGTTATGAGTTCCTTGTTGAGCAACTTTTGATTCCTGCATTTGAACTCTCTCAATCTAAGTTTGTGTACAAACTTGTTGGTCCCAATTCATCTTGGTATCAAGACATTTATGATTACCTACATGCCCAAATCTTACCACCTGACTTATCCAAAAATGAATGTCGAGCCTTTAACTTCCAAGCCACTAGATATGTCACCATTGGTGACACCCCTTACAAGAGATCCTTTGACCAAACCTTTCTTAGATGCCTTGACTCACAAGAAGCTGAAACTACCTTACATGAGGTTCATGAAGGTATATGTGAAGGCCATTTCAATGTTCTAAGCCTAGCTAAGAAACTTTTCAAAGCTAGATATTATTGGCCCACCATGGAACAAGATGCCCATGATTCTTCCAAAACATGTCACAAGTGCCAAATACAAAGCAACCTGATCCACACATCAACACAAGAATTATAGCTAGTAATATCTTCATGGCCATTTTCACAATAGGCATTTGATCTTGTTGGGGCTATATCTCCTCCTTCCTCTAATGATCATAAGTTCATCATTATAGCAATAGAATATTTTATCAGGTGGGTTGAAGCTGTCCCCTTGACTTTCACCACTGGAAAGTAGATTTCAAGGTTTATTCTAAACTCCATCATATGTCGATATGGAGTCCCTATGGCTATTATTACTGATCATGGAAGTTATTTTGGAAACAAAAATGTGGATAAGCTCTACAAGAAGTACAAAATATACCATGGATATTCTAGTATCTACCTTCCATAGAGAAATGTCCAAGTAGAAGCATCTAATAAGACCATTGTTAAGATTCTCCAAAATAATATTAATGATTTTGGTCGAGATTGGCACTTACAACTAAATCTAGCTCTTTGGGCCTACCGAACAAGTGTGTGTGCTCCCACTAGTGCAATACCATACTCTCTTTTCTACAAAACTAAGGCCATGCTTCCCATTGAATTTGAAATCCCATTATTAAGAGTACCCCTACAAGATATTGCTCATTATGAAAACTATAGAATATCTAGACTCCATGAACTTGAAATGCTTGATGAGTGGAGGCAAGACACCTTGACACATCTACAAGCTTATCAAAACTAACTCAAATGAAGCTATAATAAGAAATTTTGACATCATAATTTTATGATCTAGTCTTGAAGATGAACTACAAAACTCAAAAACATAGAGAAAAGCTAGGAAAATTAAAACCACATTGGTAAGGACCTTATGTAGTTACTATAGCATTTGGGTCTAGGGATCAACTTGCAACTCCAGAGGGTGAATCACTACCTATGTCCATCAATAGTATGCATCTCTACAAGTACTACACTTAATTTTGTCTAAGAGTCTTGAAAAATAACAAAAATAATAATCAAAAAGTCATGAGAAAAGAAAAGAAAAAAGTGAAAAAAGTCATGAAAAAATGGATGCCTTGATGAAAACCTAGCAAATAGGCATCTTGGCACAAAAATTTGAGTCAAGAGAAAAATTCCATCCACAAGTGAAAACCTAGCAAATAGGTGCTTTGGGAAAGTACTAAGGTGAAAACCTAGCAAACAGGCGCAATGTGTAATCAGTTGTTGCTTCTCCATCTATCAGGATTCCATCTGATTTTTCCCCCTTTTTTGCTATTCCTTGATCATATCCTTCATATTACAAGACATCCCTAGTCTTTTTCATGGCCCACAAACTGGTTAATGTCCATCGTTATCTTACCTAAGTATCACCAGTCTATACATACTCTGTCATTGGCCTTTGTACATAGTTTGCATCTTGTCTAGGGACATATTACCTACATAGTGCATGAGTTTAAACTTGAACTAGAGACATAGCCCTAAGAACTTTTTATCCATTAGACTTATCACATATTAGATTGAAGCTAGCACCTATATATGCTTAATATGATCCTAAAAAAATCCTAGAAAATCAAATGCGAACCTGAAAAATCATAAAAATTCATATACAATCCTAAAAAAATCATAGAAATCATAAAATGTCTTGAACAAATTCATAAAAATCATAAAACATCTTGAAAAAATCACTAAAAATCATAAAACACCCTGAAATAATCACTAAAAATTATAAAATGTCCTAAAATAATCACAAATTTTTTTATAATGTCCTGAAATAAACACTAAAGTTTGTAAAATGTCTTGAAGAAACGAGTAACACAAAAATATCAATTATCCTCAAAACCCTAAAAATCACAAAATCAACCAAAAATGTGTAATAAACCTTGTAAATACTCATTCTGGATGATCATCCCTTTTGCTTAAACACTTGCACTTTCACAGATCAAAAGTTAAAGCACTACACTTCAATGAAAATCACACTATCTGAACAATGTAAACCAACAATCAATCCAACATGTCACTATGAACCTATCAACTAAATCCACAAATAGAACTATCACATAATCAACTTGTTAAACACTATCTACAAACCTAAAACACTAAAAAAGCAAGTAATAATGGACAAGAATAGTTTTGGCTCATGTTGTTTAGTGAGTGATTTATTTTTGCTTTATTTTTCTTGGATCATGTTCCTATGCCACTCTATGATTTGAACTAATCTATGAGAGTGGCCGAGATGGCTCATGGTAATCTTTTATTTTTTGTTTATTAAAAATGTACCTTTGAGAGTTTGGGGCATGTATATATGCCTCAGAAAGGACAAGGTTATATTCTATCTACATCATGCTTGTTTATGCAAAAGGTTTACATTTGTGCTCTAACCCTTCATGACATGATGCATTGCATTCTATTTTCCAAATCAAAATAAAGCTCTATTTGATAGACAGTGCACTTTCTAAAATCAAAAGTCTTTGCATCATACTAACAATTCCTCGTCTCACCTCCTCTTTCTTCTTTGTGTCCATTTGCCACCTCAATCTTGTACTCGGATACATCAAAAGCATTGTCATCCTACATTCCTGCATATGTCAAAAGTCTAGAACAATCCAAAGCAATACATCTTTGCATAAACATGGCATTTATATTATTTCACATTTCATTTGCATTCATTGCATATCATTTTACATTTCATTTACATTCATTCCATATCATTTTACGTTTCATTCGCATTCATTCTATTTCATTAGGCATTCATTCATGATAAAAATATGTGGCAAACATAAAGATGTCATTTTCCTAAGCATAACATGTGATAAATCAGTGCATGATGTCATCATATACAAGTCCACATAGAAAAGCATTAATACATCCATATAAAAAATATGCATAATCCATCTCATATAGTCATCATAACATAGCTACACCCCATAAATGTCTCACAAAAATATCAGAGTACATGACCATGGTCTACATCAATACTAATTGCCCATAGGCATGAACCATGAAAGAGCATAACAAAACAAAAATAAAAATAGAGAAACTCCTCTGTACATGAACTTGTCTATGTCACCCTATGCTATCCCTAGCCTCGTATCCTCTATTTAACCTTGAGGATGATCCTTCTACTATTTGTAGTGGCCTCATCAGTCCCATCACCCCTGCACTACTCTTTTTCCTCTATGTTCAATGTCAATGAGATCTCAATGCATGGAATCTCTCTACCCTCTACCCTAGTGGAACTACCCTCTCATACTGATCCCTCTAGTATTGTGTCTCCATATGTTCCTTGGTCATCATTGTAGCCATCTCTCAGAAGTTCTAATCTCTATTGTTGCTAATGAACTCCTAGGACTCCTCCACTACCCTCTCTACTACCACTGCATCCATCTCCACCACAACCCAGTATAACTAACTCTAGAGACCTCTAATCACCTCCATAATCTCTAGCTAGCTAGGTCTTTCTTGTATTGGTACAAGTGTCCTCCCAGTGTAATCTAATGGACCTCCCTTAATGCCACCACCAACACACTCCCAATAGTCATCCCTATCCTCTCCCCCATCACCATCCCCACCCCACTGTCTCCACCCTCCTCATCATCATCTCCCTCAACATCCTCATCATCATCCCCTACATCATCATCCCCCACCTTACCATCCTCATCATCATCCTCTCCATCCTCCTCCTCCTCCCCATCATCATCTCCATCCTCCTCCTTGTACCCAATCATCATCCCCATCTCCTCCCTCCTCCTCATCATCCTCATCTCTCCCCTCCTCATCCTCTCTTCCATCCTCCTCCTCATCATCCTACTTATCTTTCTCTACCTATGATCTTGCTTATGGCACTCATACTACTAGATTTGTTAAAGGCCTCAAACGATGTTGCACAAAGAATCTATCATATGCCACTATCGTGCCTGCATCCACCACATCCAACGATGATCCCCATACCCTTGGTTATAGTTCCCCTAACTATTTGTAAGTTACTTGTGTCTTGATAGGTGCTCCCCACTCCCAAACCTCTACTCTAGACCATGTAAATAATGCCAAACCTATCAACACATCCTATATCTCTCAAAACTATCTGCACCTACTCTAGTAGGTACATCTCTATCACTAGGTGGCCAATCACTATGCACCCTATAAGATAATACTCCTATCTACAGTATGGTAAGTGAATCTCATCATCATCCCACCCAGGGCAATCTCTATAGGGTCTTCAAACAAACTATGTCATAGTATCTAATTGATGCTGGAAGTATCGTGTGTATCCTAGTTGTCTCATGCCAGTATGCCTCTATAAGTATATGAATATGGCATGTCGTCCACTAGATCCCTCTCTATGAGTGGTTTGAATGCTATAATGTGCTCATATTCCCAAATTTGTAATAGTGTACCCCTAGTGCTAAATGTACACCCACCTCTATATGCTACCTAATGTAGGTAATAATACAACATCCCCAACATGCATGGGCCCCAAGAAAACATAGTCCCATCCATAATCATCCTCTCTAGCACCCAACCCCATCTAACATGAAATCTATGTCCAAACTTATTAGGTAGCAGTAGTCCACCTATCACCCATAAGATCATAGCTATCAACTACTCATGGTGTGTCACCAATAGGTCCCATGTAGTCTCATAATCTTGGATCTCTAGCTCTGCATCTCCACATCTAAATAACTGGTGTAGAGCTACTCACCTAGTAGCCAAGTGATACACAACTAAATCATAATGAATTAGAATCCTAAGGATGTGCCATACATCCTCCAAAGTCATAGTAGCCTCCCTCATCAACAAACAGAATGAACTAGTCTTTGAATGCCATCTCTCTGCCAATGCTATTTAGTAAGGCCCTATTCCCTCTCACCTCCAACATAAAAATAATATGATACAAACCAAGACCAATCAAGATCCCCCACTAACCAGTAGTCATTTGATGACATAACATAAGGCTCTGTGGCCTATGTCCCCTCATCCATAATAGGGGAAAATCCTCCTGCATAGCCATTTAACCTATGTCAACCTTCTATGATTTTGTATCCAGTTTAACCTACTTTTTACCCCAAGTTTGACTTAGTTTGAATCCAATTTGACTATGTTTAATTCTTTACCAAGCATGCTTTACTGAGTTGACTTATGTTTTGAACTCTTTTGAGGGTTTTGAACATGTCTACCAAATTTTGGGTTATTTTGAGCCCTTTGCATCATTTCAACCCTCTCCCTCTCCATTTCTGAGCTTTTCCCTCCATCTTTGCCCATACCATACCTACCTACCTACCTAAAATTCTAGGGCTAGGGCTAGGGCTAGGGACCTATCCATACCATACCTACCTACCAAAAATGATAGCCCATACCCATAAAAGTGGTCCAACCATAAAATGGCTAGGGAGCTAGGGCCCCCAACCCATACCATACCTAACCTAAAATAAATAATTCTAGGCTAGGGCTAGGTTTGACTAGGTTTGAATTTTCCTAACCATTTTGACCTAAGTTGACCTATGTTTTCAACTCTTCCTCGGGTTCTAAACATGTGGTCCAAGTTTTGGGTCGTTCTGAGTCCATTTGCACCCTTTTGGACCCTTTCCACCACTCTTTGTCAGAATTTGCCTGAGTTTAACTTACATATGCCCTAAGTTTGACCAATTTTGACCTATTTGACCATATTTGACTAAGTCTTAACCCTTTTCTAACATCCCCCTAGGGTCTTGTTAGTGTAGCCCAAGTTTTGGGTCAATCTAGGCTCATCTAGACCCTGTTTAGAGCCCTAGAGCATCCATGACACACTTGGTTATGCCAAGTGCATTCAATACATACTTAGGCATGCCAAGTACACCTACTATGTATTTGGCTATTTTTTGGGCATATTTGGGGCATTTTGATGCCATAAACTAGCCCTGACACCCTAGTTGACCCCTATTTGACACCCAATTGACTCCTAATTGCCTAAAAAGCATGGAAAAGCATAGAAAAGCATAAAAAACACAAAGACAACTATGATCTACTAACCAAAGGTCCTATATTTTCTAGTAATTAATAGGTATACACTCATTCACCACGGTGTTGCTCCCTGGGTAATTGGTCCATTCTGCTTACTCTAGATCTCTTTTCTACCAAATATGAGGGTGAAAATGACTTTCAAACCCTCTCCAAGCCTTTTATAGTTTTTTGTTGCCTAGATGGATGTGCAAGAGGCCATTTTTGTGTTGGTTGTGATGCCCTTTTGTAGTCCAGAGCCCATAACTTTCACATTTTAGCTCTGATTTGCAATCTGTCAACTACTATGGTTTTTTCTTCTCATTGTCAATGAAATTGACCTATCATATGCCTATGTTAGTCAATTTCTTGAGGAGACACCAATATATACCACCATTACTAGGGTATGCTTTTATGACTTTATTGTCAGCATTCTTTGACACAACACTTTAAGTCATGTTGTATCAAAAAGGGGCAAAATGTAGATGCTCAAAAATGGTTCATGTCTACGATGTCATCACATTCTCATTCCACTAATTCTAATATTTTGGCCAACTTTATTATAGCTCAATAATGTTTTTCATCATTCGTATCCTCTTTCACATCAATTGCAAATCATTTTAGAACCATTTTAACATCATCAAAAATCATATCAAATCAACCCAAAATCCCCCGAAATCTACCTGAAATTAGTCTTAATCAAATTGGAATGTGTCAAACATCCCAAATCAATCATCATTTGTCCAATCCTAGGCATTTTCGTAGCTTTTAGTGCCTTGGAAAGCTATCAGTCTATCAAATCTTATCAATCTGACCTTAGTATTGTCATGGCTCTTAGTGCTAGGTCAAACTGTCATTCACATCATCTGATCTTTGACATTGTCAAGTCTCTTAATGTCAGATCATGGCATTATCAACTATTTAATAACATTGATAGCATCTATCGATGTTATTATGACAAACCTTATCAACCAATATCAATCTTGTAGCATTCTACAATCTTAGTTAGATGTTATGTGTTCTTAATTCATGTCATGTGTCCTTGGCATGTTATCAGTTCTAATCAATCAATCAATTTTACCATGGCTTTGGTCTACCTACCATAATCCTAGTCAATTTGCATAATTGTCATATTTTCATCAAAGGATATTGCCATACTTATTTAATCAAATTGGCCAATCATCTATTAGTTTTCCCTATAGGATTAAATAACTGATAATTTAATCCTAGGTCATCCCAATATTTTTCATTTCATATTGCTAATTATTATTCCTAACAAACATCCTCAATTAATTAATTGATTCATCATTTACAAACCATGGAAATTCTCAATTTCCTATGTCATATTTCCACCATTAATTCCATTTTACTAATTTCATTTGTGTGGAATAATGGATTTTTAATTTAAATATCCCACATGATATTGACATCACCATGATACATGGGCATGACACATCATGGATTCTCCATTTACACTTGGCTAAGATATGGCATAATCCATATATTCTTATTCCCTTATGCATGTCTATATTTTGCTTCCATTGTCATAGATCCTTGGCTTTAAGTGGGTTTGAGGTGTCACATGATGTGTCATAGATCCTCTTCCATTTTAAACCATGTTTGACTTCCAAGCATCATACAATCCTACATTTTGCATCTTGTATCATATTTATCATGGATTCTCCAAGGAATCTCTTACCAAGTCATATATCCAAGGTGACAAGTCAAATGCTCTCATCCTCTGTGTTAATTATAAATTGAGCATTCTTCCTCTTATTTTTGGTCCTAAGTCTTAAGTCCTTCAAGTCCCTTGGTCATTTTCTCTCTCAAGCTTAAATCACTTCTTCTAGTATTCTCATAGAATTATCATTATCATAGACTTTTTCTTCCTAATTTTATGCATTTGGCAATTGGAGCTACATCACATGGAGAAGAAAGAAGGACATGGGAGCTACAAGTGAAAGAGGAGGTTTTTAACTTTATGTTTCTTCCTTTTGTTTATTTGGCTTTCATGGTAGACTAGAGGGTATCAATGTATATTATTAAGTTTGTGATTTTCTCATAGTATCTTAAATATTAACCCATTTTCTGGTCCTATACTTACATGTTTCATTTTATGAAACCTATCAATTTATCACTAAAAATTATTACATTGGATGGAATTCGTGGAATAAATCATCCCAATTGTTGATATCTACTTGAAAAAATGAGATTTTTTGAAGACTCTATCAAATTGTAGCCCAAAGATGGCTTCATTAGGTGTCGAGCAAGCTATGCAGTTTCTTGAAGAGCACTGGGGTATCAACAATACATATATCACAAACTTATATATTGAAGGAGCATTGGATTGACCAAGTTGGCTACAAGTTTGGGAGATATGAATATTGTTTAAGATGAATGTAGATCGTCTGATGTAAAATAACAAACTCTATCAATACCTATTTGTGCTATAAATTTTGGACTAAGTTGTCATGGTAAAAGCTTGATATGAGATAATCCTAATTACTTGAATCCTAATAAATGAAGCATATGAGTATCTATATTTATGTGAGGAATATAAGATATTTGAGCCATGTTTAGCATTTTGAGACTTTCTCACACAAAGGAGTCCTGCAAATATTTGATAAAATACCACCAATAGTAGTTCAAAAGATAGTTTGGATAAGATTCTTAGAGGATTGCTAAATAGCATGCTTGGTATCATTGTGTTGGTTAGTAGTTTGTCCCTCTTTCTAACTTGGTTTTACCTTGACTCTAGATGGCCAAAATGTGAGGAAACAAAGGATGTCACCAACAGATGGGTCAATTTATGTGTTAAATCATTACCCTCTAAATTATAAGGTACAACTCCCTTATATGTAAGATATGCAATCAATTGTTTCTTTAATAGATAATTGAGATGGAGGTATACTCTTAACCTAAGAGAAGAAGAGGATAAACTAGAATGCTCATAACTACAAACACCCCAAACAAAAATAGATTTAGGAAACATATAGCACCTAGTGGAATGAATATCACGAGTTACCTTAAAGCCCTTATAATACTACTCCTACTCTAATCTAAATGTAGATTATTCCTATTGAAATGCAATCTAGGGAGAGAGAAGAAATGCACATGAAAGATGAAATGGAATCCACCTTGACTGATAACCCTCCACTAAAATGGAATCTAGTAAGATATCACCAACTTCAATACATTTGTCCTACAATCCCATAGAGACTACTTTAATATGCATGGTTAGCTCATCTAGAGGAGACAATAAATAGAACATTAGAAATGTTGATATAAAATGGAATTAAGATCACACAAGACCTAGTTGTAGATATCAATCAAATCCTACATTTCATGCAACCTCTTGATTCTCACTCACTATCTACAAATACAGGGAGAAGTTGCATAATTTCCATTAACTTGGAAAATTACATATTTAGGCCCCCTCTTAGGGTTCTTTGCTAGTTAAAATCATCAGTTACATTAATAGGGCACTTGAATTGCTCAAAAATCCAACAGTCATCAATTAAAATTCAATACATCAGAGAAAGAAAGAAGAAATCGTTAGAAACTCTCAAAATATTTCATATTCCTCTCTGATCTATAATAGTCACCTTGGCACCAAATCCATGTAATTTGTATCTCAACAATCACATAAGTTTCAATTCTTTCCATCAATCTTGAATTAATGATCATGATTAAAACCTAGCAATTCTTTCATCTTAATCCTTATCGCCTTTTTGCAACTATCCATCATACAATAATTTTAACCCATGCAATGATGTGATGACTAATTTTTAACTTATTTCATAGCTTTGTGTTGTGGTTCCACAACACACGCCCCATTCCCAACTTGAAATGGGGACCCCCTACATTTTTCAGACTCACAAACTCACAGTTATAGATTTGAGAAGATGTTAGAGTCAAAAAATCATAAAAGATTAAAAATTTGAAAAAATAGTAGAAACCAAAAAAAAATTCAAAATTGAAAATTCAAAAAAAATCACATCATGTTAGTGCATGCACCCATGGCTTGCAGGTCTACGCCATGCACCCGTAGGTGGGCAGGGGTTATAAAACCCCTCCCAACTTTTTTCTCCAAACCATTTGCAAATTCCATTGTCATTTTTTATTTTTCTCCACACTATGAGGTAAATACTAAAGTGCATCTCTTTCGCAATGTGGTGCCACTTCTGCACCAGTGATTGCCTGTAGCACATGGGTGTGTGCATGTAGTGTGTAGGTGCTACAGGCAATCACTGGTGCAGAAGTGGCACCAAAGAATAAATGTTTTCTTTTAAGATTAGTTTTATTTTTTGAGCTAATAAACACTTTTTCTCATGACGTGTAGAGATTAAAATGGCATCCACATCTAGGGAGAAAATGGTACCCAAGCTCGTCATATTCAAATTTCAAGGTGTACCATCAAAATCAAGGTTCCAAAGTGATCATGAGAAATCAGAGATACATAGGCCTGGGTGACTTCCTTAGAATATGCAATAAACCCACTAAGAGATCCACACTAATATCCACCTTGATATGTTCTAGTTTAGTGAGTGTAGCTTCACATCCCATATTAGTATAGGTAGTAGAATTGATCATGGCTATGGCCCAACACTTTGTCTCAGAGGAGAGAGTGGTTAAGAGTGTCACTGGAGAACTGGTATTGGACCTAAGACCCAAAAACATTGAGAGGGTCTTCCATTTCCCAAGGGTAGATCAATTCATTAGACTCTCATACAAAGTAGTAGAGAGATGGTACAAGGAACACAAGAAAGAGGTGATGGAAATCATTCAATCCTCCTACCTCATTGAGAAGGCTCCTTTGGGAAGGATCATAGGGAATGTAGACATGACTGGAGGGTACATGAAAGAAAACATTGGCTATTCCATCATCCTTTTGAGCAGATTCATGGGATTACCAGTAGTTGGCCACCTCAGTGCCTTCATGGTCGATTTCATTGAGATAATCAAGATGGCAAGGATGTCGCTAGACTAGGCAACCAACTAAGTGAGAACTTGTGTGAGCAGTTGGGTGTAGTTAAGGAAAATAAGTTCTATATGACTTCTTACATGGTGTATCTACTTGCAAAAAGGGTGAAAAATTACCCTAGTTTGTACAGGAAAGGCAATATGCAAGATCCCAATGCCTGGCCCTACATTGTCTTCCCCTAGCTGGTAAGGAAGAAGCTCTCGACACAAAGCAAGGAGTATAGGATCATGAATGATGCATTCATTTTTGTGATCATTTGATTCATAGAGGAAGATTATGAAAATAGGTTATTTGATGAGGCCAAAGCACAAATAACAATTCTCAGGACCTATTTCATCCAATTCAAGACATTCACATATTTGCAGGTAGCTAGTGCTACCATCAACCCCAAAAAGCTCCCCAGCTATCCAAGTGATAAGCTGGTGTTATTGGAGATTTCTTGGTAGATTGAGTCTACATATGAGAGGGTGAAGAGACAAAGGAGACCCTGTTGGACATGGCCCCTAGTCATTGGAGCATATCAAGTGAAACGAAAGCAAGATATTTCATCTTTTGAGTGGGAATGGGAGAATTATCTACTTGAGGAGTACAACTCCCCTAGGCTCTATTTTGATAACATTGAGAGAGTGGAGAGTTTGGCTCTCAAGGAGTTCCATCATGAAGACACCATAGAAGATCATTGGATGAATGCCATAAATGACTACAATGTTTACATAAGGGACTATTGTAGAATGACTTTGTATCTAGTAGAAAAGGCTCTCAAGCTCAACATTCCATAGGAAATAAGGCAAAAAGATTCATGGGAGTTGCTACACTCCCTACTCAACTCAAAAAAATAGGAGAGAGGCCCATCATGAACATCAAGGTTGACAGGGAAGACGATGTTGATATTAATCATTAAGCAAGGCACGTAGTCAGAATGACCAAGGATTGGATCAAGAAGCCTTTTCAACTTGATCCAATACCCGACATGATTATCTTCCATGCTCAAGCTTGCCCTAAGAGAGGTAGAGGGAATAAAGTCACAATTCCTACCTTTGTAGCCCAATCTCCCATCAAGCGTAAGATAGTATACCAACTTGACTACCCGGTTGGAAACTATAATCCTCCAGTGAGGAAGGGAAAGAACAAAAAAAGAGGACCTCCCCTCAAAGAATTCAAACAAAACAAGGTGAAGTATAGGTACCTCCCCAGCAACAAGAAGAGAGTGTACAAGGGTCTAAGGATGCTAGTGTTTCTCAAGTCTAGGATGACCCTCAATTGCCTCCTTTTGTGCCTACCCAATTAGAAGAGGGAGAGAGTTAGTAAGTTCCCATTCCTCCTTCACAGGAAGAGCCAACATCCCCTTCTACCTCAACAAAACCAAAGAGGATCAAGATTCAAATGATGAAAAGGAAAAGGGTCACTAGGAGAATGGTACCCTGTCTGTCCATTCTTGAAACCATTTTGAAAAGGAAGGAGGAGGAAGAAGAGGAGACAGATGAAGAAGAGTAGCTACCCCTACAAAAAAAGAACCCAACTAGCTAGAGCCATGGAATAGGAAAAGAGGAAAAGTACCACAAGCATATTTCCATCCAACCTAGTAGGACCCTTGGAAGTCTTTTCTTTAGAAGATGAAGTACAATAGTGGGTGGATGAGCAGGATGAAGAGACCAATGATGTTTTCAAAATGTCAAATTTTGATTTTATGCCTGTTGGTACAGAATTAGTTGGGGATAAGATCAGGGATACCCCTCCAGGTGAACCTCAATAAGAAGACTGGATGTAGATGACACTAGATTCATAGGGTCCTAATCTTACTCCTCCATCTCCACCACAAGTCATGGTGGTAGATAAGGGCTCGGTTACTCCACCCCAAAGTTCAAAAGAGGAACTGGTTTAGAAGGAACCATCACAAGGAGATGAACTAGAACAAAGGGCCACTAATGAAGTGTTAAGGGAGGATCAAATGGTGGAATATTATCAAACACCTTCTCAAGACACTAAGGTGCAAACTACTGGGTCCACTGAAATAAAGGTTGCAAAAGAGGAGCCCTCACAATAGGAAACAACTTTGAGGAGCAATAAGGGGAAGGAGGTAGTAGAACACACCCTTTTTTCTTTAAGGAGATGATCTTCAGATGAGCACATCTTGAGGTGGCTCCAAAAGGAAGTAATAAGGATTACTAGGCCTAAATTTTGTGCTTCAAAGGAAGACATTTTTGAGATTGCAGAGATTTTGACTAAGTCTGATTCCCCAACACATGAGGCAATACCATTGGCATTTGTCACTAGTACATAGAACCAAAAATTGTTTGCACAAGTGGTTGTCCCTCCTAAAGATGCAGACATAGAAAGCTTTGGTCCCAAGGATTATTAGCTCAAGGAGACCATGCTTGGGAGACCTACATGGGATACAACCTGATTAATGTTGACCATGGGAATAAAAGAAGTTTTAATGAATATGGGATAGGATGAGGTCAAACTCCAAACACTTCAAAGGTAGATTGAGATCCTAAAGGGATATGTGGCTGAAGTGGTCGGTCCTCTTGATCTTGAACACCTTGAGGACAAATTGAATACCATTCTTAGAGAAGGAGGAGTCGTGCATATGGATCCATTTTTGAAAGCCTATTAGCAGTGGCGGGAAAGTTTTGAGGAGAAAGGTATTTTGATTATCACCAAAAATCTGAAGTTATAGCATGCTACATAGGAGAACGTGAATAAAATTGTAGCAATTTTGAAATAGGACTTTAGTATTATTGATGAGGTAAGGGCTTCGACTAAGAATTTACAAACTCTGCAAGACATAAAGGGGCAAAGGTATCAGATTTTGATCAATGTATATACAGGAGAAGAGTTAGCTATGATCGATTATTGGATAATAAAAATAGTAGATAGCAATAAATTAATGAAAACATTACATGAGGAGATTCATCAGCTCAAGGACCAAGCTTAAGAGCAAATTTTGGAAGCAAAGAAACACTATAGTGATGCTTTCTTGGATATTTTTGAAGATGAGGAATGAGAAAAATTGTTACCTATAGAGATAGTTATAGAGAATTTTAGGAGGATTTTTTTGGAAGCTACTAATGATGAGGACATCCAACAAGCCTTCAAGACTGAAGCATTGTTAGAATTGGATACCAAACTCGGGGATTTTGCTGACACCTAAATTGAGGTAGACAATTACAGAAAAAAAGTCAAGCAAAAATATGAGGTTTTGGATTTAGTAGATGTGGCTTAAATTGTTGAGATTATAGAGAAATTCAAGGGGAAAACATCCAAACGTAGCTTTGGGATGAAGAAGAACAAAACCCAGATGCCAAAATTTCAATTTTGACACTCAATACAATTTTGAGATTTTGGACCATTGTGAGGTGCATAGGTCCATAGGTATGTGAGTACATAGGTCTGCAGCTCCATAGGTGCACATTTTTGAAAAAGTTCTACCGACAATCAACTACTAGTTCCAAAAATAGACCTTTCCATGCATCAAAAATGCATTCTGACGGTAGTTTAACTCCTACAAATACCCTATGAAGGATCAACTTCCATTTTTGGTGCTCCCAAACACCTCCTCTTTGACTCAGAGCTTTGTCTCTCATATATTTTTTTTAAACATATAAAAATCTCATGCATCTAATTAATGAATTAAAATATGGATGGAGTCTTAGCACCAATTAGATTGTAGTTTGTATATAATTAGTTTGTTTTATTGTTGAAAAGAACATTTTATTGCATGAAGATATCTCTCACTCTCAACACAAATTGAGGAGATGATTTCTTATAAATACTCCATTGTAATATGTAATGAGGGCCGCCATCATTTTGCAATAAAATTATGCTTTTGGTGCTCGCATTTGGAGTGTAGTAAATCTTGCCTAAATGTGTCATTATTTTGTGGATTTATTTTCATGAAATTTTGATTAATTGCTTTGTTTCTAGTTGTGCATTTCATTAGTTCTGGTGTTTATTATGGAATCAATGAATTGTGCTGCATAACTAGATTGATAAGAAATCACAAGAATTGTGCTTACATAACTTTTCATCTTGCATGAGCGTACTTTCTGTGGCCTTGTGATTTGATGAAGGGTGAAACATCATACACTCATTAAGTTTCTCACCAATGATTGCATTAGTGGAATCAGGGAAGCACTACTCCTTCTTTCATTAGTTATTTACTAATCTCTTTGAAAGCTTAATTCATAGGCATGTTGTTTTCCATAATTTATGTCTACTAGGAATTTCAATTTCATGTTATTTTCTTTCAAGTTTTGTTATTTTCTTTGCTAACCCCTTTGTTAGATTAGGAATTCATACTAGTTGAAATGTTAGTTTGCATCAATAAGAAAACATAAAACATACAAAAACATAGTTCTTTTAGTTCTTTGTCTCATTTTGAAATCAAAACAAACTAGCAAAGGCCTCCTCATGAACAATCACATTTATCTTCAACTGAGCGGATTTTGGTACATTGCAAGACAACCTGGAACCTTGGAGTTGATTCACAAAATCAGCTTTTCAAGAGAGGAATTTGCAAGAATTTTTTCCATTTAGCATTGTGCATAATGACAACTCAACACTTTGTAACCTTAAGTTTTCTCATAGATTAACCATGCAACAGTATAATCTATTATCTTTTGTTGTTTTGTCTCTTTATCATCACTTTGCAACTTGAAATGTATTGAATTCCTTTTAACCTATGATGTTGTGATTCCTCTTATTTGGCACTTCAAAACTTCTCACTTCCTCCTTTTACTAACTGCAATGAAGTAGCAAAATATTTTGAATATAACCACATTACCTCTTCAATGGTCTGTGTAGCCATAAAAAAAGAGTATTGGTTGAGATTTAATTAACTTTGTATACTATTATGTACATATACATACATAGGATTACCTACCAATGGAAACTGCAACCTTAGTCGCTATCTCCATATCTTGTTTACTTTTTAGCTTTACCGGTTATGCCCTATACACCGCCTTTGGACAACCTTCTGAACAACTTCGAGATCCTTTTGAAGAGCACGAGGACTAGTTGAAAAAGAAAAAAAGACCTTCCCGATTGGGAAGATCTTTTTTTTTTCTTTAAGTAAGAAAAAGGATTAGAAAAATAGTCAATTATTTTCCCCCTTTATCGGGAACTTTGGGGGGTTCCCGGAAGAAAATAGCGAAAAAAATGATCCCTAAGGTCGATACCAAAAGGAATGTATAAACCAATGCTTCCATAAATTCGATCGTAATTTATAATTAATAGAGATAGCTTTCGTACTAATTACAACATTTTGAAAAAGGTGAAATCAAAAGCAAAAGATTTTCCTGAGATGCAAATTCTCAATATTGCATTAACAAGCGGAGTAATACCATATTATACCACTTGTCTTTTAGTAGTTGGATCTCCCAATTTTTGGAATGCCCCAAATTCTACTTGAGCATCCAAATCCGGATCAATACCGACAAAAACATCTCTGAATAGAGTTCTAGCACCATGCCAAATATGCCCAAAAAAGAAAAGAAGGGCAAATGTAGCATGCCCAAAAGTAAACCAACCCCTTGGACTACTCCGAAAAACACCATCCAATTTCAAAGTAGCACGATCTAATTCAAAAATTTCACCTAATTGTGCACGTCTAGCATATTTTTTGACTATAGCAGGATCACCAAAACTAACTCCATCAAGTTCACCACCATAGAATTCAACAGTTACACCTACTTGTTCAACACTATATTTGGATTCTGCTCTCCTAAAAGGGACATCGGCTTTCACAATTCCTTCTTCATCTACTAGAACGACTGGAAATGTTTTGAAAAAGGTAGGCATACGACGTACAAAAAGCTCATGTCCCTTTTTATCTTTGAAAATAGGGTGTCCTAACCAACCAACAGCAATTCCATCTCCATTGTCCATTGTACCCGCCCTGAATAACCCCCCTTTAGCTGGATTATTCCCAATGTAATCATAAAAAGCAAGTTTTTCAGGAATTTTTGACCAAGCTTCCGATAGACTTAGATTTTCAGCCAGACCGGCACGAACCCATCGATCTATTTCTTGTTGGAAGTATCCCTGATCCCACTGGTAACGAGTAGGACCAAATAATTCGATCGGAGTGGTTGCGGAACCATACCACATTGTTCCGGCCACAATGAAAGCTGCAAAAAACACAACAGCAATACTACTGGAGAGGACAGTTTCAATATTTCCCATACGTAATCCTTTGTATAAACGTTGGGGAGGACGAACACTGAGATGGAATAGACCTGCTAATATACCCAATATACCTGCTGCAATATGATGAGAAGCTATTCCTCCTGGAACAAAAGGATCAAAACCTTCAGCTCCCCATGCCGGATTTACAGGTTGTATTTTCCCAGTTAGTCCATAAGGATCAGACACCCATATTCCAGGGCCATACAAACCCGTTACATGAAATGCTCCGAATTCGAAACAAGCTGCTCCTGAGAGGAATAAATGAATTCCAAAAATCTTAGGCAAATCTAAAGAAGGTTTTCCTATACGGGAATCACAAAATACGTCTAGATCCCAATATACCCAATGCCAGATAGCTGCTAAAAAGCACAAGCCAGAAAACACAATATGTGCCCCGGCCACACCTTCATAACTCCAAATACCTGGATTAGATATAGTTTCTCTAGTTATACTCCATCCACCCCATGAATCCTTTATTCCTAAATGAGTCATAAAAGGTATAACGAACATACCTTGTCTCCACATTGGATCAAGAATAGGATCGGATGGATCGAAAACTGCTAATTCGTAAAGAGCCATAGAACCGGCCCATCCAGAAACTAGAGCTGTATGCATTATATGCACAGTGATTAACCGGCCAGGATCATTCAACACGACGGTATGGACACGATACCAAGGCAAACCCATGAAAATACCCCTTTATAAGAAAAAATACATACTATGTAACTTTCTCGCATTAGAGACAGATTATGCTATGAAATTAGACCTTTGTCTCAAAGGTTAACATCTATCTATTATGCTATGAAATTAGACCTTTGTCTCAAAGGTTAACATCTATCTATTTAATAAAAATCTATCTATTTAATAAAAAAAAGAGTTTTAAAAAATAGAATTGAGAAGCGGATCTATTTTGATCATTTATAGCTACCAATATACAATGTGGTAATTGGTCCCATTTGTTTTATATCTTACAAAGTATAAGTAATAAATTACTTTACAAAAGTAGGTATTTTACGAAGAAAGGCACGTCCGCTTATTTGGTTCTATTACTCATTTGATCTTATAATCTATTTTTGTAATAGATAAAAAAAATACTTAATATACTTTTGATATGATAATCAACAACTTCCCCTCTCTCTTAGTACCTTTGGTGGGCTTGTTTCTTCCAGCAGTTACAATGCTTTTTCTTTACTTTTATATTCAAAATGACGAAATTTTATGAATATGATCAATCTAGGTATGTGATATTTGATTTATTATTATTATAGATCTATTCATATATGATCAATAATTCATATATGATAAATAACAAAAATATATAATGTATATGGTATCATATGTATGAGATATATTAGACCCGTGTGTGAATTTCTTACTTCTACTTCAAAATATGCTTATATAATACATTTGAATAGAAAGATTTCTTATTTTTGTGAAATGCTTATATGTATATGGCTAGTTTATGAATATAGCCAATTTATGAGAGTGACTTCTGGATGGGAGTCAAAATTTGTTCAATCCCTCAAATTAAATAGGACGTAATTTGTTATGAATCGTCGATCCAAATGGCTCTGGGTAGAACCCATAAAAGGGTCTAAAAAAATAAGCAATTTTTTTTTTGCTTGTCTCCTGTTTTTGGGTTCACTAGGATTTTTTGTGGTCGGAATTTCAAGTTACCTTGGTAGGAACCTGATACCCTTATTGTCATCTCAGCAAATACTTTTTGTTCCACAAGGAATTGTGATGTGTTTTTATGGGATTGCAGGTCTGTTCATTAGCTCTTATTTGTGGTGCACTATTTTATGCAATGTGGGTAGTGGTTATAATAAGTTTGATGAAAAAGAAGGAGTTGTATGCCTTTTTCGTTGGGGATTTCCCGGAAGAAATCGTCGTATTTTCCTCTGATTTCTTATGAAGGATATTCAGGTGATCAAAATGGAAGTTCAAGAAGGTATATTTCCTCGTCGTGTTATTTATATGGAAATAAAGGGCCAACAAGACATCCCCTTAACTCGTACTGAAGAAAATTTGACCTTGCACGAAATGGAACAAAAAGCTGTCGAATTAGCCCATTTTTTGCGCGTATCCATTGAAGGATTTTGAAATGAGGGGGAAAGACCATATAGTCATTTTATGTTCCACCAACACAAAATGTTACTTATGGAACCTCTTTGGGTTCATCTGCATTATCGTTTATTCTCGTAAGATGATATACACTAGCTAAGGAACCTCCTGGTGCTACATCATAAGCACATTGAGAACGGAGATAATTAAAACCATAAACATATAAAGCAACGGCTACAGAGACCCAATCTTCAGATTTGATTTGTAATGTTTCTGTGCCTTGGTAATCAAAACCCAAAGGTCTATGAGCTAACTTATGCTTGGCTAGCCAAGCAGATAACAGACCTTGCATTTGATTACTATTTATTGTCAAAGTATCTGCATAAGGATTTGACATTTTTCATGGAATTTTCAAAATTGATTTCCTGCTCGTTACTTTTTACTAACGATTATTCATTCGCCAGCAAACTCTCATATTTTAAAATGTTTCAAAGGGTATGATATCTCTGAAATCGATTCAGATGTTTTGGGAGTGATCTCTAAAGTTGATTTACGAGATTCATAAGATTGATGAAAAAACTTATCCTCCTTATTTTCAATAATAATACTAGATCCAATATGAAATCTATGCTTTCTACTGAAATACCTCTTTGTTTGTTGAAACTCATATCTATCTTCAGATATTTCTTGAGCTATTTTTTCACGAAGTTTTATTATAGCATCTATAATAGCTTCTGGTTTAGGAGGACAACCCGGCAAATAGATATCCACAGGAATTAACTTATCTACTCCGCGAACGATACTATAAGAATCTGTACTAAACATTCCTCCTGTAATAGTACAGGCTCCCATAGCAATTACATATTTTGGTTCTGGCATTTGTTCATATAATCTCTGGTTGAATATGCAAATACCCTTCCTTAGTTCTTTTTGGATCTTTGCCGTCCAACGTCGCTTCTCAACTCAATTTAGAATTAAAACGTCAATCCATCAAGGTATCAGGTTGGTTACCTGCTCAAAAATATACCGATCTTCCATCATTGGGTGACGGAGTTTATGTTTGTGGTGTTCACCCATTTTTGAGTCGGACAGCAACAACTTTGATAAGACGCGAAAAATGTCAATTAATTGCAGCTCCTTTTCCTATTGGTCCAGACGGAACGCGTGCTTGGATTGAAAAGATTTGTCCTGTATTTGGTGTTGAACCCCAAGGTTTGGAGGAAAGGGAGGAACGAATATGGGAAATTTTAAAAGATTATCTTGATTTGGTAGACGGTAAATCTGTCTTTTTCATGGGAGATAATCTGCTAGAAGTTTCTCTAGCAAGATTCTTAATTAGATGTGGAATGATTGTTCATGAAATTGGCATTCCATATATGGATAAATGATATCAAACTGCTGAATTATCACTTTTACAAGATACATGTATAAAGATGTGTGTACCAATACCACTTAGCACCTTTATATCTTGTGATGTTGCAATCACTATTTTAATTAATAGTTTCTTCACTTTGCACCTTCACAACTTGAAATCCCTTGACTACATTACCAGCTATGATGGTGCAATAGTTCAAACTTTGACTATCATTTTATGCTCTTCACTCCATCACAACTTAAATTTCTTTAAGCTAGGACTAAGTTACAATCATGCGATCTTTAGTTTTCATTGCTTTGCAACCTTCTTTGAGAGTTAATATTAACACCTTGCAACACTGTGATGACTAACTACATAGAAGACTACTATCCCATTTTGCAGCTTCATGACCAAAAGGTTTAATTGCTACTAAAATTGTGTGATGATGTGATAATGGTGTGAAATTGACTGCTACCATCCATTGCAACCTCACAACTAGAAACCTTATATCTTTTAACCTAATGAAGTTGTGATTATATGCTTTCACTCCTTCACAACCCTAACCTTAGGCTTTTGTTAACTACTAATGATGATATGATGAAGAAATTTTTCTGCTTCACCATCTTAACCAAAAGTAAGTCTTTAACTCCTTGTGATGGTACAACTACTTAGTGCTTAACTATTGTGATTAGCTCTCGCTACTTCACAACTTAAAACCCTTTGAGACAAAACTAAGTTGCAATCATGCAATCTTTATCTTTCACTACTTTTCTAAATTTTTCTTTATCAAAATAACAATATATTGCTTCCTTCAATCACCTAACTCATTCAATCATTGACTTCAAGTTAATCTTTCAACTACTAATGTGGAAATTCTATTACATTCTGCACCACTAGTTTGATTTCCATCTTTCATTCTTGCCACCTTGACTAGGGTGTTTTTCATTGCTACATATTTGAGGTCTTCCTCTACATCAGATTTGAATACTTTTCCTTCTAACTTGTTTCCATGATCTACATCATATCCTCTAACCTTGGTATCGATGTTCTCTTTTTCCTTTTGCTCTCAATATACGTATGACCTTTTCAAATACGTCTTATCTTCACCATGAACACTTGATCAAAGCATTAGGGTTTTAGAAAAAATTCCCTCTCATGTTGGAAATGCATAGACTTACCCTCCCTTTCCTAATCACCTAATATGAATGAATGCATTAGATTTATTTTGAATACCCACCTAGGTGCACATAAAGGGATAGATGAGAGGGGAAGTTACTTAAGGGAAATCTAAACATAATCATGACATCACATTAACTCAACCCTGATCCTAGAAGTTTGAAAAATATAGGGGGGCCAAAATAATGACAATATTTGGCTCTAACTAGGGAACTAGACATGTTAATTCCTAGGGACGAACCTAGAATCTCTGGTTTTGCAAAGAACTTGGCAAAAACATAGACAAAAATAGACCACCTTAATTTCTTTATTACAAATAATACCAAATAGAAAAGATCAATGCCTTAGTCCATTGGGTTGTAGAGTCTTAAATAGCATAGGGAGATGCTATACATTTGGGTGGTGGGGAAGTAGGGAAGCCAACACAAAGGGAAAAAAAAAGACATAGAAAGAAGGAAAGAAAAAAAGAACAACTAAACCAAACACACATCTAACCTAACATATTTATAGAGATGAGATGAATATCACATTATGAAACCAAAAAAAAAAGATACTCAAGTAAATTCACTTATTGATTGACTTAAGTACCCTTCCTCCATAATTTATTTTTCTCTCTAAGAAGGATTCCTACTTGTAGCAGTAGCAACATCATGTCAACTCCACATGATTCTTTAATTATATGCACTAGCTAGCTATATATCCATTCTAGTCCAAACAACCATGCCTGATCATAGATTACATCATCCTCCTCAGGTCATCTTATAGTCTCCTTCTATTAATCTTCTAGGGGAGGAAGATGGTCACACACCTCCTTATTATGAGTAAGGTGATTAGCATTGGGACCTTTAGTTACACTCTCACATAACTGAGCCTCACCAACCAAGGCAGAGAAAGGCTTAATCTCTTACACAAGCTATGTTATTGGATGGGTACCTGCTTCATTGCATTCAAGAATCAAATCTCCCTCAACTATGTAGTAATCTATATTCTCCCTTCCATCCAATGCATCCTTATTATCTTCAAGAATGAAAATAATAGGAATAAACATAAGAGAAAGGGGAAAAAAATCAACCATTAATGTCCCCTCTTTAACTTGATTTAGATTTGTGCTTGGGCCATGAAGTGATTCTTTTGTTTTGATTGGTGGAAAGGACCAATAGACAATCTCCTCTTCCTCACTATAAGAAAAATTAATGTCTACCAATAGAATTAATTCTTCTATTAACTGATAGTTGATCTCAAGACTCTTTTCTTCAATTACATTTTTATCAAAGATTAGAGTCTTACCAATGGGTTCGTGAAGTTCTTCCTCATGTTGACACAACTATTCTTCAAGATGAACTTCATTTCTTCTTTCTTCAACTAGAGTCATATTTGTAGTTATTGGTAGATCACAAGTGGAATTCTCTAGTGCAAGTAGATGATCATTAGAAGATTCTTCTTTAGGGGGCTCTAATGGATTTTTGTCACCTTAATCTATAGCACCAAGAATATCCTCTTATAAAGAATGCAACAATATGAGATTTAGACTTAGGTGACATCACCACAGGAGCTTCATGATTAGGTGTAGATGTTATCTTCAACTTTAGCTCCTTTCTCTTGTCCTTTTGTTGATCCTTCAACTTGTGTAATTAGTTGTAGAGGTGGCTCCATATATTCCTTTCTTTGGAGTCATCTCTTCCATTAAGGATCTCTGCAAGATTCAACAATATCTTCTGAAAGGCCTTGTCCTTAGTTGTATGGAGCTCCTCAAGAGTAGGCTTGGGCCTTGGCCTCTCCTTGGTGTTCACATCAGGAATTTTCACCTACTCTTAATACATTTGGAAATCATAAGGAATAGAGTCAGGTGAATTTAAGCGTTATTTATGTTCAACCATCTATACTTGTTTTAGCCTCTTTCTTTCACTTTCTTGTAGGTCCTTGAGTCTTCAAAAATAGGTCTTTTACATATGATTGCCTTCTGTGTTGATTTTTTCTTGAGTTACATAGGATATGCTATCTCTATACTAGTCAAAAAGCTCATGAAGAACCTTTTTATTTCTGGTATGAAGTTCTTCAAGAGTAGGAATGAGCTTCAGACTTGCTTGTTTCAATCTAAGCTCCTCTCTTTGCATATCTTTTAGCTTGTAGAATCTAGAACACACACATTTTCATAGGGATGCAAAAATATGATCATCTTCAATGTTGATATTATTTTGGATGGCATGGGAGATGCTTTCTTTATATAGAGCCATTGGCCCTAGATCCTTCATACAGCATCACTTGTCTTCATCCTAGGGAAGACACCTTTAGATTTATGAGAGTGAGAAACCAAGCACTAGACTCTAAATCAAATCTCCAGTAGAGTCACCAAAAATTGTTGGTTAATAACTTGTCCCTCTTGCTAACTTGGTTTTAAGTTTACTCTAGATGCCAAAATGTGAGGAAATAAAGGATGTCACCATAAAATGTGTTAGTGTATGCATTATATCACTACCCTCTAAATTATAAGGTACATCTCCATTATATACAAGATATGCAATGAATTGTGTCTTTAAAAGATCATTGGGATGAGGGTATGCTCTTAACCTAAGAGCAGAAGAGGATAAACTAGGATGCTCATAACTACAAACACCCTAGGTAGAAATATATTTGGGTAACCTATAATACCTAGTGGAATGGATATCACAAGTTACCTTAAAGCCCTTCTAATACTACTCTTACTCTAATCTAAATGTAGATTAGTGCTACTAAAATGTAATCTAGGGAGAGATCAGAGATGAACATGAAAGATGAAATGGAATCCACCTTGACTAATATCCCTCCACTAAAATGGAATCTAGTAAGATATCTTGAGTTTCAAATACATGTATCCTACAATCTCATAGAGACTACTTTACTATGCATGGTTAGCTTAGCTAGAGGAGACAATAAATAGAACATTAGAAATGTTGATTACAAATGGAATTAAGATCACACAAGATCTAGTTGTAGATATCAATCAAATCCTCCATTTCATACAACCTCTTGATTCTCACTCAAAATTTGGAAATACAGGGGGAGAAGTTTCATAAAAAAATTGATCCTTTTCATTAACTTGGAAAATTACATATATAGGCCCCCTCTTAGGGCTCTTGGATAGTTACAATCATCAATTGTATTAACAGAGCACTTGAATTGCTCATAAATCCAACAATCATTTGTTACAATTGAATATATCAGAGAAAGAAAGAAAAAATAGTTAGAAACTCTCAAAATGGTTCATATTCCTCTCTAATCTATAGCAATCACCTTGGCACCAAATCCATGTAATTTGTATCTCAAAAATCACATCAAATTTGAGTTCTTGTTGTTAATCTTGAATCAATGATCATTATTAAAACCTAGCAATTCTTTCATCATAGTCCTTATCACCTCTTCACAACTATCTATCATACAATACTTGTAACCCAAGCAATGATGCAATGACTAACTATTATCTTATTTCGTAGCTTTGCAACCTTAAGTCTACTCATAGGTTAACTATACAACAATGTGATCTATTATATTTTGTTCTTTTGCCTCTTTATTGTCACTTGGAAATTTAAGTCTCTTGAATGCCTTTTAACCTATGATGATGTGTTTCCTCTTGTTCACCACTTTACAACTGATCACTTCCTTCTTTTACTAACTACAAAAAAGTAGCAAAATCTTTTGAATCGGACCACATCACTTCTTCACAACTATTAGTCACTTAACACCTTTATCTCTTATGATGTTGTGATCACTATTTTGATTGACAATCTCTTCACTTCACAGCTTTGCAACTTGAAATCCCTTAACTGAATTACCACTTGAGATGGTGCAATAGTTCAAAATTTGATTTCCATTTTATGTTCTTCACTTCATCATAACTTAAATTTACTTAAGCCAAGACTAAGCTATGACCGTGTGATATTTAGTTTTCCCTACTTCGAAACCTTCTTTAAGAGTTACTATTGACACATTGTGATGCTGAAATGATTGCATAGAAGATTTTTATCCTATTTCACAACTTCATGACCAAAAGGTCTAACTACTACTAAAACCATGCGACGATGCTAGAGTGGTGTGAAATTGACTACTACTATCCATTGCAACCTAAAACATAAAACCTTAACTCATCTTTTAAGCCAACAAAGCTACAAGTATATGCTTTTACTCCTTCACAACCCTAACCTTGGGTTTTTGTTAACTATCAATGATGATGTGATGAAGAAAATTCGTTGCTTCACCATTTTAACTAGAAGTCAATCTTAACTCCTTGTGATGGTGCAACTTCTCAGTCCTTAACTATTGTAGTTAGCTCTTGCTACTTCACAACTTAAAATACTTTGAACCAAAACCAAGTTGTGATTGTATGATCTTTAGCTTTTAGTCCTTTTGTAAATTTCACTTTATTGAAATAAAAAGATATTACTTCCTTCGATCACCTAACTCATTCGATCATTAATTTCAAGCTAACATTTCAACTAGTGACATAAAGATTCTGATGCATTCTACATTGTCTATTTGATTTCCATATTTCATTTTTGCCACCTTTACTAGGGTGTTTTCCATTACTAGATGGATATTTTAGGTCTTCCTCTACATTGGATTTGAATGCTCTTCCTTCTAACTTGTCTCTATGATTTGTATCATATCCTCTAGTCTTGATATCAATGTTCTCTACTACCTTTTTCTCTCAATATAAGTGTGACCTTCTTTTCAAATGCATCTTGCCTTCACCATCAAAACTTGTTCAAAGCATTAAGGTTTTATAATAACTTCCCCCTCAAGTAGGAAATTCATAGACTTACCTTGCCTTTCCTAATCACCTAATATGAATGAATTCATTAGATTGCTTTCAAATTCCCATGCAGGTGCACACAAAGGGATAGATAAGAGGTGAAGTTCCTTAAGGGAAATCTATACATAGACATGATATCACATTGACTCAACTCTAATCCTAGAAGTTTGAAAAATATAGGGGGACTAAAATCATGGCAACACATTGTTAAAGATTAAAGTTTTGACTCCAAATTTTTGCTGAAATATGGGTGGTATGGATGGTGTTATACTTGTTTCCATAATATAATAGCCCAAGTATGTATTTTATTCAAAGGAGACATGCTCACAGTTGAATCCCAAGCTAGACTTACAATAGCAATCATCAAAAAGATTATATGAAGTCATTCACCATGTTGAAGAATACTTCTTGATCAAAAGGTGACTAAGGATATTCTCATTGAAATAGTGAACAAGGGATCAAAGGTAGAGAACAAGAAAAAATATAATCTTTTTGAAATATCATTTCGAGTTCCATTCAAAATAGAGTGTTTGTCCAACTAATTAGCAAGGGAATCCATACATTAGAAATATGATAAAAGTCATTTGGAGGCTTACTATATATACCTAAAATATAGATGATGGTATAAAGAATTTGGAAAGCTAAGGAGCTCAAATAGAGCATTTAATATGGAAGACATAAGGCATCAACTGGCTTCCCAATCAAGTGAACTAGTTTGTGATAGCAGAGGTCACTATGATGTATCGTGGATTATTCAGCACAATTATCCAATTTGTATTAGAATATGTATCAAGATAGCATTTATTTTCCCAACAAGAGAACAACATTGACACTAGTGCTCCAATGTGTCACAATGAGAGATGTCAATCATGTTGAAGGGATCAAAGATAAGAATTGATCTCTATATTATATGACATCAATTTGAACCCATAGAGTTAAGTAAATTCACCTTGGATGTGATTGTTTCCAAGTACCAAGTGTCCTTTCATAGGCTCAGTTAGGTTTCAAGTAGGAGGCACTTTTGTTTTCAATTTAGATGAAGAATTATGGATATGGAATAATATTCCATCTCTACAAATGACATCTCACAACCATCCTTTGATAAAATTCAGTTTCCAAAAAATGATTATTTAAATAAAAAAACAAGACTTACCAATGTAGGAGAAAGAAAAGTTAGTTCCAAGAGTAGTTGCTAAACTAAATAACTATAAGATTATATTTGTTGTAAGACTAGTAGGGGTACAACGGATCTTCTTTTTTTGGGAGTCCTAAGACTGTAGGAGAGAAAGACAAATTTGCTAAATATCATGATACTATAATAGTGGAAGATATAGGAATAATTGCATTTTCTACAACTTGATTGTATGGGTAGGGACATAGCAATATTTTGATTGTTTTGTCATGCTTTTTTAGGAAATAAAGTGGAATATTTGTATGTTGGATCTTAAGGTCTAAATATTTATTATCTTAATTAAAACTAATCATATGATTTTTTCTTAATTATTCTCAAATATAGTCCTATGATATTATGTCAAGTTTAAGTGAATTTGTAAGTCAGTTAGCTGATAAATTTGCATTTGCAAAATAGATGATGCTATTATTTTAATTTCCTCTATAGTATAAAAGACTTTGTAGATAGTCTTATGGCTATTTTCTTATTTTTCTATCAGCTACTAGGTTGTAATGATGATGATCACATTCATCCCATAATAATGAGCTAATGTTAGAAATCCTTCGTGTCTTCTGGTAAAAGACATAACTAGATATTTAATTCATTGTAAATATTTTTGGAGAGAGTTGTACTTCTCAATCCAGAGTAGAGTTATCAATCAATGATAACTCATTCAATTATTAGTATCTTTTTATTCTTCTATTTGTACACACTGAGTCATACTTTGTAATTCTTTTTAAAGGAAAAATCTATTTACTAATAGTTGTCATCATCCAATCTCTTAAAATAAATGCAATGATCTGAATGGTACCTAGTGTATCCATACTCATGCATAAAATTTGTTGAATTTAAGATACCATTTCCAAAGTGCTTGCTTTAAGCCATATAAATGTTTCTTCAATTTTCTCACTAAATTATTCTTACCTTTGACCTCAAATCCTTGTGGCTATATCCCACAATATTTTAAACAATGTGAATAGAAGTCATTTTAACAATATGAGAATATATCTCATCAAAATCAATGTCCCTTTTCTATGAAAATCATTTTAAAACTAACATAGCTTTAAATATTTTCTTACCTTCATCCTTTTCTTTCAACCTATAAACTCATTTATTTCATAAAGCCCTTTTACCTATAGGCAACTGACATAAGTCCCAAGTCTAATTTTTTAATAAGGAGTTCATGTCATCTTTCAGTATAAACTACCACTAAAGCTTTGCATCCACCTATATATCTTCACCATAACATCCAAATTCACCAATGTCTATTTATAAAATAGACTGCAAAGAGGGAAAAAATCTTTCTAAAGGTCTACTTAGCCTTATTGATCATCTATCATTCACTAGGGTGTGTAATATTGGTTGTTGTGGTTGTTCCAAAGCATGAGGGACTACATAATCATTTTATTTCTTCTCATGTTGCTATAATAGATCTTTTTACAACACTTTCTCATTGAATATGACATCGATGCTTCTTACAATTTTATGATTTTCAAAACCCCAAAGCCTATAACCAAATTCATCAATGTTGTATCCAAAAAATACATATTCTTTGATTTAGTTCCATCTTGGTTCTATTTTCAAAATCTATATGTGTAAAAGCTTCACAACCAATGGTTTTGAGAAAATAATAACTCATCTTCTTACCAATCCATGCTTCCTCTGGAATACTATAGCCCAAACAAATAGAGGGAATTCTATTGATCAAATATATAGTAGTATTGATATCCTTAACCCACATATTTAATGGCATCCCAATATTTAAGGCATCCCAACATGCAACCTCATGCTCCTTATATGCTCCATTATTGTCATGTTTATGTGTTTAGCCACTCTATTTTCCTATGGAGTCCTTAGAATAATTTTTTGTCTAGAAATACCATTACTGTAACAATAGTATTCAAATTATTTGTTGCAATACTCATCACAATGATCAGATATGAGATATTTTATCCTTTTACAAGTTTTTGGAGTTAACAATAAGAAAGTAAGTTTTGGGGTGTGGGGGAGTGAATTAGCACTTAAATTTTTAACCTCAAAAATAATTCACCTAATATCCATCTCATTACTTAGCATGTAAACTAAAATAAGTAACCATTTCATCACATCCATAGCATAAAGAAAATTCAACATGTAACACAAATAATTTGGTTAGCCTAAACCCTCCAATGAGAATGTAAAACTGGGGTGGACATGACACTCACAAATATTCACTACTACAATTGTAAAGTGTGATTGATTATGGCTACAATGTTTTGATCATAAGCTATGAGCTACCCTATGAAAGGTCTTCCCTATTAAAGGCTTACAAAGACTATTAGGTCTCACCTTGTTAGAGGATTTCAACTTGCAATAAAGTAAGCACTTAGTTAAGATATTTACAATAGCTTGTTAGGACTACTCTATTAAGATATTTACTTTGTATCATTTATTAGAATGATTCAACATCATGATCCTTTAGTTAGTACCTTGTTGCTTGATGTCAAATCTCCTCCTTGCTATTTAAACCTTGATCCTTCTAATTAGGTATATCTCCTCTATCCTTTCACTCCTTTACTCTATTTTCCTTAAGCACATTCTATAATGTATATCTCTATCATAGCCATTTAAGCCACCATGAATGCCCTCTAAACTCTTGGCATTCTTCTCCTTGTGCACCCATAAACCTTTTAGGGTTTACCTTTCTTAAATAAACATTAGTGGTGATGAATTAGGTAAGAATCAACAGTTGTGGTTGATCTTTATTACTGCCTAATGCTTCCCTTAATCCAATTGGTTGCATGCATTACATAGGGATGTATAATATGTTTCCATACTTGTCTCTTATAATCAAAATTATGATTATGTCATCCCAAAACTACTTTACATAGAATTTTGTATCATTACAAAAATCTATGACATAAACTTCCAAAGGCTCTAATGCTCAGCCTTCACTATGCTTTGCATGTTGTAACTCAAATTTTGAATAGCTTAGCACTCACTATTTACTTGGCACCAAAGTCACTTGGCACACACTACTTATTCGACTCCCTCCATTGGCTTGGTACTTGAATGACTTAGTATGTAGTGATTTCATAGCACCTACTAGTGTTTGGAACATAAATTCATATTATTTGGCATGTACTATCTAAACACTTATGTTTGACATGCTTTTCTCACTTGACTTGCATTAATTTTTCTCAGCTCACCCTGATCACTCGGCATGCACTTTGCACATGGCTTATACCATTCTTTAATGAATAATGACTAAGTATTTTATCACTACTTTGTCAAAACCAATCTAAGATTAACAATCTCTCCCTTTGACATGAGTGGAAAAAATGCTTTGTTATGGCATATACATCCTTATATAATGCATAAGTTAGATAATGTACCTGCATTGGTTGGCTTCAACAAAAAACTTTAAAATTTCAAAATTTGCAAAATTTTTGTCTATCTTCCATACCTTATTACTCCCTTTGATTAAATATTTTCCTTACCAAGTTTCCTTCAAAATTTCACAAAAAAATTCACAAAACTTCATATAGCCCTTTTTTGACACTTATATCATTTGGGTTGTACACTTAAAATGTGTTTCTCTAGGAATGATTGGTGTAGCTCCATTATAATATTCGATGTTGTATCCTAGTTATCACATGCTGCATCTAATGAATGAATCTATATTTCATGATTAGCAACTAGGTCAACTAAACCTTCATGAGTAGAAAGATGGGTATCTTTCTTCATCAATTTTTCTACATAGGCTAGTTCCTTGTGTAATACTTCCATGTGAGGTGTCAACTATTAGAAATAGGGATTACTAAGGGGAGGGGTGAATAAGTAATCTAAAAACTTTAGTCACCAACTAGATATTATTACTTACTTTAAACCATGCATAACAAAGCAATAAAGTAATGTTGAATAGTAACAATAGCAATGTACAAAGATAACTCATAACACAATATTTTGTTAACTAGGGGAACCTTGGCCAAGGGAAAGCCTTGGTGGGGATGATACTCACTAATAATATTGATATATAAGTTTCTTTTTAGAGGATGAACCTTGTTAGGAGTTAATGAGAAAATTTAGTATAAGGAGTCCTTATTAGGAGACTTTGAATCCCTATTAGGAGTTGCAGTTTATGTATGCAAGAAGAGCCTACTACCCAAACATGCAATTTCAACTATAAAAAGAGCTCATTGCTCAAACAAGTAATTTACTTTTATTTTTCTTCCTTGTCTGATCTCTAATCTTCAGCTTAATTTTGGATCACTAGATAGTTCATACAAAAATTTGCATATATCGCTTTCACAAAAGTTTGCTCACTTCGCAATCTTACTTCACTTACAATTTTACACAAAAATATCACACTTCTTATTGCCAGAGGTGTTTTGCATAAATACCATGCATTTATATAAAATACTATTGGGTCAGCTAAGACCACAATTCACTTTTCCAAGTTAGAGTAAATATATAGGATGTTGGCTTTAATTCACTAGTACAAAAATAGCAATATGTGACTAAAAAAGCTACTAAAATTTGTATATATGTGACTAAAATCAGTCACGTGACTAATAGTAGTTAATATCTAGTCATTTATAACACTTCTAAATATACTACTAAATGATTTTAGTCACTTATTTGATCACTATTTTTTATCATCAATTTAATCACATATTTAGTCATATATTTGATAGTGGATTTAGTCACATATATAGTGGTATATTTAGTAGCATATTTAATCACATATTTAGTATATTTAGTCACGTATTTGGTAGTATATTTAGTAGCATATTTAACAGTATATTTGGTCACATATTTAGTAGCATATTCAATAGCATATTTAGTCACATATTTGGCATATATTTGATAGTGTATTTAGTAGCATAATTAATAGTATATTTGGTTACATATTTAGTAGCATATTCAATAGTATATTTAGTCACATATTTGGTAGTGTACTTGTTCATAATAGGGCAGGATGGAATCGAACCACCATCCTCTTGCTTGTAAAGCAAATGCTCTTCCATTGAGCTAGAACCCTTTAAAGAATACATTAAAAAAATATTATTTGTTTCATTTCATTCTCAATACAGCACCCAAAAAGGTTATATAACAAAGAGTCAAAGCTAAGAAATTCACATTTCATGTACTAGGAATTTAAGAATAATCAAATGAAATCTTACACCTTAGCAACTATTTGGGGCCACAGAGACATTATAGCAACTATCATTGAATAGAATAAAAATTTATATCCAAAATTCAGCTTCAATTGATCAAGAGTGACAAACATTAAAACTAACCCATCTTGATGTAGAACACTCTTGTAATCTACCTCATCACCTTGTAAATGTAAAAGGAATTCAATTAATGATAAGCATGAAAATCATCTGTACAAAGAAATACATAAACATAATGTAATTTTCTTTAAAATGTATTGACATCAAGACCAACTCACTTATACAATTTGAGCCTCCTAGATCAAGTGTCAAGATTTTAAATGACTACAAATAAGAATGATAAAATTTAATGAATTAATTAAGAAGTTCAAACAACACAAAATTGAATTCCTTTAGTCCAGACATTGACTGAGTAGAAGTACAAAAAGAAATAATTAAACAAGACTTCCATTGTGGAAAAATAAACATTGATATAATTTGAAATGGAGAATATCAAACAAATGGGAAAAGGGAACTATAAAGATTCTACAAAAAGCAAGCCTACAAGAATAAAGTGCAACACACCTCCTTCTGAATGGGAAGTTGGTTGGTTCTCCTTTGGAAATCAAAGTAGTGGTGGTGCTTCTCCTCAAAAGGAGCCTATCAAAAGAATAGCTTCTAAAATATCAATACTAAATTTAAAAGTAAAATGATGATTTAGAAAAACATCAACATGATACATGTACAAAGAAGCTAGTTGCAAGCTTACCACTCCTTTCTTGAGCTTGGTAGCTTGAATTCCAAGTTTTGCAAGTCTTCTACATGGATCTATCTACTCTTATGCAGCTTCCATCAGGGAAATTGGAATTTGTCTATATTAAACAATGATACAACACTCCTTAAAAAGATTAGTGGAAACTCCCAAATATTTATAATATATATAAATAATATAATCTACAAAGTGATACTTGAATGGCCTTACCAATGGTGAATGTCCTCCTACAAGTCATGATCTTCCACTCGGAGTTGATGGCCTTCCATATGGATGTTATCCAACTTGCGGGGATGGTATTCTAATATTTGCTACACCCATGGGCTAGCAGTTTCTAGGTGCACCCCATCCTCCTATGTGGCCTCCACCACTCATAGTAGGCCTACATGAGCAACACAAATAATTATACTAAATACATTATTTGAAGCCTCCAACTCAAAGACATTAAATTATTGATGGCTTACCTAGATCCAAATGGCCTCTATTGTTCAGCAACAAAGTTTGGTCCTCCGAACATAGGGTCATTTCTAGATAATATAACAAAAAAATTAACACCTAAAATAAGTTGGGAATACACTAGTATTTCAAGATACATATCAATGTAACATGTTTGAGGTGACAAGATAAATAAAAATCTGAACCTTGCATCTCTAACTTTGGGTCCTTTAGGCTCTGAAAACTATACAGTCAAAAGTTGATTGCATCCCTCAAACAATACATTTGTGTAGGGCTAAAATGTAGTTTACATTTAAGAACTATATAAAAAATAAGCACCCATTGAAGGAAATATTAGCAATTGAAAATACAATTTTTACCTTCATTGTGAAAGCTCCATGTAATTTGTTAATAGTTGTCGCATCCATTTCTCTAGATGGATATTTAACAAATGCACATCCTACACATATAATTTAATAGTTAACAAAGCCAATATCAACCCTAAAGCACTTTTATGATCAAACTATTAAAAATAGTAAAAGTTTCCCCACCTTTACTCTATTTATATTCATCTTTCATGATATATATGTCATCAATAGGACCAAACTCAGCAATGATCTATCTGTCAAAAAAATAATGGATTCTATGAGCATCAACACTAAACTACCATGCCCAATATTTTAAAATTTCAATTATCCATATTGCTCATTGACCAATGCATTCAGTACTTGTGAAAGACTTTATAAAGATTACTAGTACCATACAGGCCTCAAGAATCAGAAAAGGAACCATAACATTTTAACTTACCCACCCCACCCCATATATTTATTGATAGTACATTTAATTCACAAAAAGGAGGGCACAAAAAGGAGGAGGTGTTGAAAATAAGTAGTGAGGAGATTAAGGTCAATACAATTTGTATTTTAGTTGAACACACTTCAAATTCCTCTGTGTGCTTGAAAAAAGCTATGACACTTAAGGAAAAAAAGGAGGAGAAGGAGGTTACTGCTAGTTTTAAAGAAAGAAAGATTGATACTATTCATGTTTTAGATGAACCAGCAGTGAAATAAAGAGAAAAAAAGGGCGAAAGGAGGCAAAAGTTAATTGTAACAAATAGTATTGAGGAGGCCAAGAACATAGTAACTGGTGTTCCTATTGAAGCCATCATGAATAATTCTGGATCTCCCAAATGAGTGATCACTCAAAAGGGTTGTAAGCCTTAGCACAAGAAGGTGATGTTGCAAACTAGTAGTGAAGAGGATAAGGTTGATGCAGCTTTTGTCTCAACTGAGCCTACTAAAGTCCTTTAAGGTCCCCGAGACAAATTGTGACTCAAAGGGGATAAAAGTCAAGCCACAAGGAGGAGATGCAGATAAATGCTATCTCTTAATCAAAGAGGATAGAAGGGTGGGAGGAAGGGAGAGCTAGTGGTAGCCAATAGTGTTGTGGAGGCCAAGAACATTATACCTGATGTTCCTATTGAACCCACTGTGCATTCTTTTGAATCTCCCAAAGGAGTGGTCACTCGCAAGGGCTATAAGGGTGAGTAGAAGGAGGTGTTGAAAACTAGCAATGAAGAGGATAAGTTTAATGTAGTATGTGTCTTAGTTGAACCCACTTCAACTTCTATGGAGTGCTTGAAACAAGTCATATCTCGAAGGGGACAAAAATGCAGCCTCAAGGAGGAGAAGCTAATGAATGCCAGCTTTGAAGAATACAAGATTGATGTGATTAATGTTTAAGATGAACCTACTATTAATCAAAGAGGACAAAAGGGTGGCAAGAAGGGAGAGCTATTTGTAACTAATAGTATTGAGGAGGCCAAGAACACTATAACTAATGTTCCTGTTGAAGCCACTATGAATTTTTTTGAATCTCCCAAAGGAATGGTCACTCACAAGGGTCGTAAGGGTGAGCATAAGGAGGATTTGAAAACTAGCAACAAAGAGGATAAATTTGATGCCTTTTGTGTCTCAAATGAACCCATGCCAACTTCTTTGCAATGACTAAAACAAGTTGTCACTCGAAGGGGACATAAGAGCAGTCACAACAAGGAGAAGGCGATTTATGTTAGCTCTGAGGATGTTTTTGATGTACCTATTGTTAATTGAAGAGGATGATGTGGTGGGCAGAAGAAAGAGTTAGTTGTTATTAAAGGTTCTCAAGAGATCAAAAAAATTGGAACTAATGTTCTTATTGAATTCATTGTCAATGTTTCCAAACCTACCAAACAAGTGGTTACTCAGAAGGGTTGTAAGGGTGAGCACAAGAAGGGAGAGTTGTTGAAAGCTAATGCTGAACTGACTATGAATTCTTTTGAGAGCCTAAAACAAGTAGTAACTCAAAGGGGGTGTAAAATGTGGTGAATTATTGGTAAATGATACTATCAAGAAGTCTAAGAATGACACAACTGACATTTCTATTGAAGATAATGCAAGTGCTTCTGAGTCTCCTGAGAGACTGGTACATGAGAAGGTATTCGATGTTGAAGAGAGAAAGGCCGACATAGTTAGTATCCTAGTAAAACCCATTATTAAGTGTTCTAAAACTCTCAAGCATTTGGTCACTCAAAGAGGAAGAATGAATAAATAGGAGGGGAGAAAAGTAGTCACCATGATTTCTCATGAGTGTTGGACACCAACAGTGGTAACTCATTTATCAAAAGAACATTAATAGGTTACAAGAAAGTTTCCTCTTCATATTTGGCCAAAAAATGTGGTCTCCATATTCATGATCACAAAATTAAACTTATCCTATGTTTGAAAATTTTAGATAAGAGAACACACCAGATGTACTTGCGAGAGAAAAATGTTATCCAAAGGTACATTCTTAGAAAAAAAACCTTGGGATATTGTCAATGTGACCACTCAACTCAACAAGAGAAATATCCCTCTCCATGTTGGAGCAAGCTGCACTTGTGTCCTTGAATAGTGAATCAGCCTAATTGTGTGAACTACCAAATACATCTTCATAGATTTCAAATGTGAGATCAACATCTGGCATATTAAAACCATAAACATTGTCACTACCATCACAAAGGCCAAGATCTTGCATATGGGAATCCCACAGCTATAGATTCCAATAAAATAGAGCTTTGTTAGACAACACCAGAACATATAAGAGGCTAATCCAAGATAGAGTATGTTATATAGCCCTTTTCAAGTGCATATTTAGAAGAATATTCTATGGAGAATTGAGGACAAGGAAAAGTAAAAAGAGATGGAAATAAATATAACTCCTATCTTATCACAATTTTAATTTGTACTTCTACTTTATCAAAAACATTAAGCTTTGTAACTCCAATGGATATCAAAATAATTTATGCTTTATCAAAAAAAATTCAATTTATTTTATATCTTCAAAGAGAACAAGCTATAATAATATATATACTACCACTTTAGGAATCATATTTCTTCTTAGTTTAAATCTATTTTTCTAGGATTGTCATTAAGTTATCTACAAGGTAATGATTTTGAAAGTAATTTTCATCATTCTAAAATATATGAAGAATTCATAACTTAATCAATAACATAAATCATCAAGAATATCAAATATCCACTATACTTGTAACACAACTAGTTAGTATCATTTGCAGGATTACATTGCCAATATGTGTCTCCTTCCATGATATGTTCAATATTAGCATCAGGCTATAGTTGCTGCATTCCTGGTAGAAATAATGAAACTGAAGGACTCTCCTTCCACACTGATGACAAAAATAATATTGAAACATGATTGGGTTCACTACAAATTCTATGTAGTCTTGGTAGCATGAAGCATTGTTGAAGTCACCAGTAAATCCTAGCTTAGTTAATGAGATGAATTCTATCTATAAGACTAGAACACGTCTCTTTACAACTAACTTTTTTCCCTTCTATGTGGTTGGGAACAAGAACAATGGCCCTAGAGTTTCAACTTCATTTACTCTTCTCTACAAACTAGAACTACATCTAATGTTTGACTTCAGATAACCAAAATAGTTTAGCACTAACATTTTGTATGTTGTAGGAATGCCACACATGGAATGAGAAAAATCTACTTGGAAGTAGATGGATTGTAAGCATCAAAGAGATGTTATTAATATCATATCTACATCAGAAAAATTTGAGAGGGTTATTGTCAATGAGTTTCATTGCTTTGATGACTCAAAGCTCAATCCAATCCAAGTGGCTTTCCTTATCCTCAATAACCCAATTGAAAGTGAAGATAATTTAATCGAATAATAATTGGTTTATAAAACATGTATCGATAATTGCTTTTAAATAGTTGTGAAATAAAATATAGCATAAGTATAAATTATTCTCAGCTTCCAATTGGATAAAATAGTTAAAGAGACACTCTAGCAGGTGCAAAAATATTTTAGGGACCCATCATTAGCTTCCTCTAAAGATATTATTCTAAGTAGAAACTGCTCTTCAAATTCAGGAAAGTATGCTCTTCTTTACAGTTTTTCAATTTAATAGAGTGCACAAGATCACATTGAACAAATAATGATAGTGGTTGCTACCACCATGTCACTTAAGTAAAGGAATATCTAAATGCACTAATGAAAAGTTGATGAATTTTTAACCTATTTCTATCTTGCATTGATTTTGTTGAGAATGTCTAAAACAAACATGCCCCACATAATTTGGCTTAACTTTGTGTCTTACTCTCTCTTCAAGTATGTAATTCTTCTTTTAGTATTTTAATACTACTGATATACAAATAGCATGCATGAAATATTAGACATACTAATTGCAGAGTAGAGTAGAGATCTGTGTTTTTTTTATTCAAAATTATCCTCAAGAAAATTCATTTATTATTTAGAATTATTCTCCAAAATTTATATGATCTTGATCATCAAAGGTTCATATGTATTCACATCTTTTGGAAAATGTTGACAAGGCATAACGTCTAACTTGGCAAGGAAGAGGACAAGCTATTGAAGTAGACACACAACCATCATAAGCATCTCAAACAAATTCTTTAATATTTAGAATAATCCTCTAGAAGACATTTCTTATCAACCTTTGACATCAATGTTGATATATAATCTTGGTGTGGGCGAGGTTTAAATATGGCACTCTTGAACATGTACTGGATGTCCAAATTCTATTTTTAATAGCACATCTATGTTACACAACATATGTAGGGTTGATGAAATAGGCATTTCAAAGTACATGAGATTTAAAGAGAAACAAATCCAGGATTCATTGGTGCTAATAAAATTTAATAAGAGAAAATGAAGAGTTATGTTGCTTTATCTTTATAGCAGTCATCAAAGATTAAGCATGATATATGAAGACTTGAAGTTATGAACTATATTATAGACAGATCCACACCCACAAAAATTTGGTAGTGTAGTATCATCTAGACTACTGACATGTAAAAAATTAAATTCTAATGAAAATTAGAATCATTTCAATCAAATAATATCATCATATACAAAAAAAAAAAAGGTCAAACTCTTAAAAAAATAAAACTTGACCTGTAAAATAAAAATATAGGAAACATCATGATGCCAGATCAAAATACAAAGAAATATAAAGCCCCTTTTCAAAGGAAGATGCATACCTATTACAATAATATACACCATTATCTCCAGACAAAGATATTGCCAATGTATAAAGATTAATTGCCTCGTAATATCTTTTTGAAGACATGGTTGAATTACTTGCAAATAGTCAAGCATTAGAGTGCAAAATAGCAAAATTACCTTTTACAACCCTTAGATGCTTTGCAAAAACATCCAAAGTCATTTTTTTTAGGATCTTCAAATTTAGTAACACAATAATTTCTTAAGCCTTATATAATAAACTAGATCAGGACATCTATATTTATAATACATAAAGCATGCAATTATGGAATCCAAATTTATGACATAAAAGCATGAAATAAAAGAAATGAAATGATGCTTTCAAGAATTAACTTTACAAAGAGGTCCTTGAATTAAATTCTAAAGTTCAAGGTCCATATCCTCCAAAATTAATGAATGATTCAGTATTTGAAATCCATATTTAAAGGAAAGACATTTGTACTATTTGATGAAATCTTCTTTTCCTGGCTAAGAAAGAAACATGGATAGTAAACAAACCAAAAATAGAAGACTCCAAAAAGGAAAAAGTTGTTGAAACTAAAAGAATTACCATACCCCTAATGCCAAAGTCAAATGAAATCCTATGATGAAGTAGTAAAAAGGGTCAACAACAAAGTAAACATAACTAACTTGCAACTATTCAAACTTAAGTGGATCTAAAGTGTTAACCATCGATTATGCACTCTAACATTGTGCAAATATTCAATAAGCTCTATTATTTTATCTAGAAAGAAAGTTATGCCAAAATAATATGAACTTACTTTGCAACAACTTCATAAAACATTACATTAGAAATGATAATCAAACTTGCCAAATTAAGAATAAGCTCTATTATTTTATCTAGAAAGAAAGTTATGCCAAAATAATATGAACTTACTTTGCAACAACTTCATAAAACATTACATTAGAAATGATAATCAAACTTGCCAAATTAAGAAGAGAGATTTCTAAAAGTGATGGTAATGAGAATTGTCTATTGGAGAAGCTTGATGTTGCTTTTGGAGTCATATTGTCCCTCCTTGATTCTGCTATCTATAGCACAACAATGTAGTCTATAATTGTTTCCAAAACTATACCATTTGCTCAGGCAGAGAGGAAAATAATGAAGGCTGAGAAATGGTTGTTGGGCTCTAACAAGGTTTTGATAACCTTTTTTGGGAACCCATGGAGGTTTGAGAACTCTATCAAATTTTTAATAAGCAATAAAAGGAATTTATAACTTAGCTCAACCATCATATTCATTATTGTTCATAAAGGCTTGTCAAACTCTAATAAGGATAATAATCTGAAATGGCATAGTTTAGACTATTACTAATTCTCATCTCATCTTTTGGAGTTATACACTTTTGAGCACTTCTCTAATTGGCAAATTGGGTTGCATGGCTTCATTCCATTTATCAAAGATAATAATATCATTGTTTCCAGAATACATAATCAAACTAGTATAGAAATTTAGAGGTGGATTTAATTCCTTAAAGTCACTTCTAAGCATCCCATCATTTAAAATTTTCAATCCTATTTTTGACGAACCATAACAATAGGCTATCTAACCAATATATTTAATTAAAATGACAATCTTAGAGGAATCAATTAAATGTAGCTCAATAATACACCCAATTAGCAACAATGATTGAAGTACATCAAAATTAAAATTTGATTACATAGGAGTGAAATTGATAATGAAAGATGATAAATGAACCTAAGTGCACAACTTAATAAAAGTAGAGCCCCCCTACAATAATCTTTTAGCCTAAATTGGAAGCCATAAATAACATCTAAAAGTTTCATATGACTCTTCTAAACCCTTTAAGATCACTGGAAACATAAAATTACCCCTCTGATCAAATTGAAACAAACCCCAAAATTCAAAAACTACACTGCTAGAGAACCTAAAAATGGGGACATTATATTGAAGTTGTAAGAATCCATAATATAAGCTACACTGGTAGATGAAACATAATGTCAGGCTTGCAAGCCAATTATCCCTTACAATTTTAATGGTGTTTGATATCATTGACTCTAATCCTGATATTGGGTGTTATTTGGATGTAAATATGGTGGAATTAGGTAACTTTAGTGGTGTATTGAACCTACAGTGATGTTATTCTAGATCTGTAATGTGACTCTTAGTTGTATGGACTTTTTTATGCTTCAATTCACATACCAGATCAGTCTATCCTTAGAAAATAAAGTTTTAAGATGATTATAGATATGATTTTGAGTGTAACTTTAGATTCCAATCCATCAAATATGGCTTTTGGCTTTTCAGAGCTTGATGGTTATGATTGATAAGCTAGTGCAGACATGTAACTCACTATTTCTCTAATTATTGGTGAGTTAAAAAGGTTGTTTGAATTATATGTTTCTATTGCTATCATCTAGAAACAATCTATGATACTTAGCAGGAGTAGTGAGTTTCTAAGCTAGACTGGACCTGCAAACTTCCTAACCTCCCACATCAACAATAATAGTTCATATTGAGTTTACATGCTTTTCATGATTACACCAACTTATTAGTTTGTGGAACCTTCATTGTGATTATATTTTATATTTTGAAATAATGTACCAAAGCTATGGGTTTTGATTTAATGGTATCAAAGTTGGTTGGATGTCTGCTTGTGTTGCTTGCCTATCTTTTCACATTCCAAGTCAAGTTTTATGCCATGTCAACATTAGAATATTCAAAGTGTCAATTTATTTTGTTAGATGTTGCATTAGTCTTAGTAAATGTTAGCTAAGTTGCATTTGAAACTAAATTATTTATTCATATATCTTCTTTTTAGTGTGATGGTAGTTTTGAGGTAGCTTCCAATATTATCTCTAGACCTTATTTGATCTATTAAGAGAAAATTTTGCATTTTATAGGAGTATCTATTTAGCCATTGCACTTTATGGGAGTCCTTTTTTCCTTAAGAGTGTTGACTATTCTTGGAAAAAAAAAGTGTCTTGGAAGGGAGTTGAATAAGCTTTTGAAAGTTGCATTATTCTTTTATCAGGGTTGGAGTTTTTGTGAAGTACATAAATCCATTTGGGCATGGTGTGTTGTTCATTCTTTGACATACTAATCTTAATATCTACATTCTTCCATTATGTAAAGGTTGGGAGAGAACTAAAGACTTCTTTTGGTTTCTCTAAATGATCATCTTAAGAGTTGGAACCTTTCTTTTGTTTCCATTCTACCTAAACAATATGGGTTATTGATATGGTTGTCCACATTTATTGGATAAATAGAAAAACACTATAATTTTGGGATTAATTGTCCATGACAATTGCATATGACCTCGGTACAAAGATTGGCAAAGATTTGGAAGCTCATTCTTGTGGTTTAATTTCCAAATTATCAATTTGACTCACCACCTTTGTATTAGAAGATATCATGAATCAGTAGTGTTATTGTATGTAAAAGAGTGGTCATTCATCATTCTATACTATGGTAGCTTGTTTGGAGCAACACGTATGTTGAAAATCCATTAGAGTGTAGAAGAATTATTTTGAAGAATGACACCAAATAGATGGGAATTTGGAGAGAGATTTATAATATACAGTAGGGAACTCACATAATGGCATGACTTTGACATTTTAAATGGTCTCTTCAATCATTGGGGGCCGAACATTAGCAGTTTGGAAAGACCTTGATGAGGTAAAAAAGTATATAAGTTCTTTTGGTAGAGTTAATTGAGGTTGTTAAGAGTCATAGTTTGAGTGAGAAAAAAATGAGAAATGGAAATACTATGAGGAATCATCCTCGTGGATGTTGGTGAGATCACTTAGCTTGAAACATGCAAATGAGAGAGCCAAGTCCTATCATAGAAGTGGAGGGGATGATGAAAATGGAAGCTAGCATAGATTGTCAGAGAGCATAGATGCATTGTTTTTTCTATCACAACTCAAGGAGTAAGGGCTAGATTGGTTTAGGTATGACAATTCTTACAAAGGGGTCAAGGAACTCTAGATAGATAATGAGAGAGGAGTCATCTGATCTTGAAATGAAGGGTAATTACCATGTTGATACTAAGGATCTCAAGCTTGATAATGAGGAAAATAGGGAGCTTTGTAGAGAGGATGATAAAAAGGATTCCATTGGGCCTTAGGAAGAGGATCTTGCTTCCATGAAAAGTGAATTTCGTAAAATTGAAGATCATCATGAAATTGAAAATGAGGTTGTCAAATTTGAGGACAAGAAAATTGTATCTGATGTTGAAGAGAACCAGAGCTTTTCAATGGATGAGAGGAGAAGCAAGAGAGTTTCTGATAGCATTTTTGCATACTTTCCCTCTATTATTTTCAATACATGTGTGAAAGAAAGCTTAGCCTTAGTTAAGTATTCATTCAATCCTTACAAGGATTTTAGAGACCCCATGATGGAGATGATTTTGGCTAGCATTATAGACTTCATTAAGTTTGATCTAGAGGAGCTCTTATATTGCCACTTTAGCTTGAATTCTCCTGAGAACCATGATTTGATTAGATAGGCATTTATGGACATTTGGCTTGAACTTCAGGCAATTTAGGCCAAAGAGATACAAGGTGATAGAAAATAGTATTATAGTCAATATTTTTGTCTCTATACATAATAGAGTTCATATATTGTTTTGTGTATAAATAAAGATAATAAATGAGCCAAAATGCATGTCAATGTTTCATCATGATAAGGTATAGAAAAAATTGTGATATCTTGACACATAAATGAGAAAGAGAATCATTAGAAGAAACCTATAAAAGTGTTCCAATGCCAATTGCAGATTTCATTCACCCATCTTCACCTTCACCAACTTCAATAACTCCCAAATGTAATGGATAATCCCATCCTAGGACATTCATCTCTGAAACAATCAAAGGGTATGCCTGGACCATAATTACTAGGTTGCTTTCATTGAGAAGACAAAGTTGTGGAAATCTAGCTTTCGACAAATGAATACAAATTCAAATGTTGATTCCACCTATTTTAAGACAATGGACATTAGTATGTTGGAAAAATATAACTAACATTACTTATGAACATAAAACAATTTTCTAGTAGAGTAAAATAAAATATATTTTTAAACATACAATTTATATGCCCAACATAATAGAAATATAAATAATAGAATAACTTACCATTCCCCTAGGAGAATCACCAGAGCAACTCATGATCCAATCAAAAGGACTTCCATGGTTTGTGCCAATGCAGATCACCCTTCCAAGGAAGTTGCAAAATTAGTCCTTGTGCATATGACATGTGCATTCACCACCTTCACTCTGCATCATCCCTACATCATAGGCTTGAAAATATTTGATGACAAAAACTAGGTTGCTGAAATCATGTTTTATTGTTCACTCCTTCCTCCTGGATTTATATCACTCTTCCTCCTAATAGTTCACTACACCTATTCTCCCAACTCTACTAAGTTCCGTTCTCTATCCCCACTTATCCCATTCCAAAGCCACTATTGTCTTAAGCCTTCATCATTGCCTAACTCTACTATCAACATACCACAGTCCTATTACTTCAACACTTACATTTAAAATTCTCTATTAATATACAAACCCTTGTCTTCTTTAAACTCTAACTCTCAAACACCCTAAGTTATCTTAGATATCCTTAGGCCTTGCCCATACCCATTCCTTCATTTCTAACATGCAATCCCTTGATGAAAATTATAACTTTGTTTTACTATCTAACTAGTTTTCTTGATAGTTCACCTACTTTCTCTATTATTTTTCTATTGTGAATAGTACTAAAGAAATCTAGAATTAAGATAATTCTATTAGTTGTGAACCACTTTTCCATTGGAGAAGTTTGTAACAAATTTTGAAATAGATATTGAGGAGATACCAAAGGCCAAATAGAGATCCCAACTATGAGGTCTTTGTAAGCTTACTTTTTACATCATCATCAACAAATGTATGGCCCCATCTTGTTGAGTTTCCCCTACTCTAACAAAAACATCTTTAAGGGGGCCATTCTCAAACTTCTTAAGGGATAAACTCACAATAGCACATTAACTTAATTTAGCCTCTTTTAATTGTCTAAGAAAACTATAAATAAGGATTTAGCCTTTGAAAGATAGCCATACCCATATCCATCTTTGTTACCCCCATCCCCATGCAACATTGATTTTAGTCTATTTTTAGAAAGCCTTCTTTGTCCATTATTAGATTGGATGTATGGCCATCAGAAAACCAATGTTGTAAATAGAATCAATAATTTTTCTTCATGATAATAGTGTGATATAAAAAGTATTAAATGATTGCTAATAGTAATAAAATACCTTACCAATTGATAATACTCCTCTTCTAATTCTAAAAGGATGTCTATCACATTAGGATCTAACTTGATGGTTGAATTAACCTGCATACATGAAAAGTATAGATTTATATTAGAAAAAATAAAGTTTAAACAATCATTTAATTCCTGTTTGATAATGAAGAATCATTTTTTGTTTTGTTTTTTAAAGTTAAAAATAGAAATTCATTGATCATTCAGCTCCATAATCAGAAACAATAGTCACAATATAGATATGAATAGAGAAATAAAATGAATCTTCTATGCCATTGGGGTAAGATCTTTCAACCATGGATCTAGAGACTTACCAATGGAATAAACAATGAAATCAATCTCCCTGAGCTTTTGTATGTCCACATAGTTGGGCCCATCAAAAATAGAAGTAGGTTTCTACATACTATCATAGATCTTCTGGTAGTTTAGAATGTTAAATTCATCCCTCCTTATTAGAATGCACACTCCATTATCATCCCTTGTTGATTCATAGGCATCCCAAAAAAATTAAACTTGTTTCATAGTTGAAGGGCTCATTAAATGATCCCAAACAAATTTGTTCATGGAAAGGGCTCTCTAAATTCACTCCTCTATTACTGGTGGGTCATAAATGCTAATATTTTCTTGGTCTTCAACAAGACTCTTGCATATATCAATTGTTGAATTATCAGCTATGCTCCTATTGAAAGTAAACCCAAGAATGGCAACCTTCTTCCCCACAAGTGTATTAAACATTGAGGAAATTACCTTGGTCACAAATCATCTTTTCTAATAATCATAAATATCTTCATAACCTATTTCTAGTAGTTTTATACCTTAATTATCCCATTGCATTCACACATGGAAACCAAGTTCAAAATATCTTTCAAATTTGAACCACCAAAGCCAACACTGGCATTCAAAAAATCTGGCCCAAATCTTGAATCCCTCCCCATGGAATTAGCAACCTCTATAACATCTCCCCCATCTGCTTCACACAGAGTAGAAATCACATTCACTGATGAAATCCTCTAAGCCAAAAGTGCATTTTCAGAAATTTTGGAGATTTTTGCAAACCACAAATTTGTATTGATGATCTTTTTCTGAGGAACCCAGTTTTTGTACACTTCTCTCAAAGATTCAACTACTTTCTACCCTGGAGGACTCTTTCTACCTCCAACAACCACAAGTTTTGGATTGAAAAGATCCTAAACAACACTCCCTTTTACAAAAAACTCTAGATTTGAAAGAACCTAAAATTTTAATCACTTTTTGTTATGCATGAGAACCTTTTCAATTATCAATGTTGTTTTCATGGGTACAGTACCCTTTTCCACCATAATTTTACCTGAGATTGAAACATTTGCAATCATTCTTGCAACACTTTCCTAATAGCTCAAATCTATGGCTTTTCCAGCCCCAAAACATCTAACTTTTATTGGGGTATTGACTGAAATGAATACAATCTCTACTTCAATGATAGGCTTTTGTAAATCAATACTAAAACTGAGGTTTTTTCCCCTACAATTTCTTACAACCTCATGAAGCCCAGCCTCATAAATGGGCAATTGGTCACTATTCTAGGTAGCAATTCTGGCTGCTAAAATATCTAAGAGTGCTACATCAATATGAGGGAATTTTAGTGCAATGACAACCATTGTTGGGCCCCCTACATATCCAGCTCCAAGGTAGTAGATTTTCACCATCTTTAACTCCTCTAACATTGCAGAAGAAAATAAATTTCTCTTCTACTTCATAATATGGATTGTAGAATAATAGTTAATTTAAGTAGCATAAAACAAACAAATAGGTGATCTTACAAACATACAAATATTGGTATTTTATGCAGCTTACAGTTTGAGTGAGTAGTAGAATCATAAAAAAAAAAACATTGATGTTTCAATTCATAGATCTATTTTCAATATGTTTGGGATTATAGTAAGACCATAAAGAAAAATAAAGAAAAATATGAGAGAATAGGATGTATGAGGGAAGAAGATGTAAAATTGTAACAAAAACTAAAAGAAATGATCGTCTAGAATAATGGTTGGAAGGAGGGAAAAAATGAGAATAGGAGAGGAGGGAGGAAGGATGTCTACAACCACATGAATGAAAACAAAAAACATGAGTAACCCAAGAACATACTAGATTTTAACAACATACCTTAATAATCAAAGGCTTCTTATCCCTTTGGCTCCTCCTATATTGGAATCTGCATTCACCAATGCTTCCTCATACAAAACTTCCTTCCAAAAAGAGGTATGTAATATGGGTGACTCTTATTGTACCACAAAAGAAGCTACTTTTTTAATTCATGATCTAAATTAAATGCAGTTAAAACCAGTGTTAAATTAAACTCAAGAATAAATAAACAGTGTGGTGTCAATTCAACACAACTTACAAATTAAACATGAAAATTGAAGGTTTGAAATTCTAGTAGTTATAATTTGAACAAGAAAATACATAAATTGTATTCTAGAATTTTGGATTCAAAATAACTATGCATAACATCTACCCCAAGAATAATGGTTGACACATCACTCACTAAAATGTAGTTCTAGCTGAGAGCAACCCAAAGAACATTTTTTCTTCCATTCATCAGAGAGTTAGGCCTAGTTAGCTTTGAATTGAAAAATGAATAATTGCATGAATAATAACAATCAAAGCACTAAAAGAGTTACTAACAAGAAATAACTGATAAAAAGAGAGTGATACTCCCCATTGTTCTAGATTGTGTAACTTACAACCACCCAAATTTCTATTTGGCATCCAACACTACAATTTGAAGCATATGACTTTTGTTTTCTCAAGTCACAATTTACCTATAGAATTTTTATTGCAATTTCTAACAATTTAGAAAATAAAAAAAACACACAATATCACTAATTTAGCTTCATATAATGAAAGTGTAAGAAAAATTATTTCCTTAGAAAACTAGTAGCCTCAAACTCTTGGGGACTTACTGGTTAGGAAACACTGAGGTGTCCGAAGATATGCTCTAAGAAACTATTGTTTCTAACAATTATAACTATTCCACTCTACATGCATAGAATAGTATGTGCATTCGCTACCTGAGATTTATGAATGAAAGAAACAAGTGGAGGAGGTCAATGAGTCATAAATTATGGGTCATGATGGAGTTAGTAGATGTACATCATTTGATTTGAAACCATTAATAACTTATGTAAAATAAAAAGGATGGTTTGTAGCTAGCTATTCACATATGAACCAATGTTGATGTTTTTAGATTTCCACATTTATAATCAATGATTTCTCTCTTGCTTCAGCTTCCTCTTCATTTATCATGTCTTCCTCTCCTAATAGAATAGTTATCTCCATCATGCCCTACATGATAATCACATGTATCTACCACCTCTATCAAAGTGATGAAAACCTCAATCTCTTCTATCATTGTATGTGCTTTGCCTCTACCTTTGTATGAATTGCAATAACTTGTGATGAAAGTTTCTTTAGATTTATATTCTAAATTAATAAACCACAAAATGTGTTACATTTCCCTTTGCTCAATTTATTTGTTGGTTGCAACATTTATATGGATTTTCTATAAGAATGAGGAGACTATTCAATGAGACCATTTAGTTATATGAATATCATCTACTACGTTAAAACTTGGTTTACCAATTGGTGAGTAGACTTTTTTTGTTTTAGATAAATATTTGCTTGCTTCTACTAATTTTAACAATTTTTTCATTATACAACCATAGCATTCAATTAATATGCTTGTATTGAAGCTTTTGGTCATACAAATCAGTAAGACTGTGCCATGGCTCACAACTATTGTTTTTTTAGCCCTTGTGAATGTCTCTAATGTGCAAAAACTGAACAATTAAAGTGCTTTCAAATTTTTAAACCAAATACAACCTTTTCAGTAGCATCAAGAGCAATAGTAGGTCAATACAAAAAGTAGCATCAATAGGATTAGTAACACACTTTTCATTCTATGTATTGTTTGCTACATGACTTGTTTGAGTTGATGAATGGTCATGAAATCCTAAATGTCATTAGAAGACTAGATTAACAAAATGAAGTCTCAAAACATCAATGACATCCTTTGAAAGATACTCAACAAACCCATTTAATCCTTCAACAATCCCACCTTATAGATCCTCAAAAATACATTCTTTCAAACATAAGGAAAGGAAATAGCAAGAATATTTCATATCTGAATTCCTTTCCTCTACCTATTTTCCTCAGCAATCGATTGGAAAAGCAAGCAAGACAATGATGAATGGGTGAGAAAAATAGATATTTCCATCATCAAGTAGTGGACACTCAAGCTTTTAATCAGTAGATTATCCATACAGTCCTTTGGGAAGTCTTTCTTCCATATGGCTAATGCCTTTCAGCCATGAGGTTCCAATACCACATATAAAAAATAGAGATGGTGTCCCCAAGTACTATTTGGGATGAGATGATTTTATTAATCTCAATAAAAAGGATTATTAATTTTGTTATGGATATCCATATCCCATTCCATATTCATTCAGGCTCAAGAAAGGTGAAGAACTAAGGTAAGAAGAAGAGTTGATTCTTCATGTTCCTTGTTCTCCTGAAATACATTAAAAGATGAAAATCAAGTGGACAAACTTTCAACTTCCATCCTTATGCACACACAGAAAGTATATTAAAATTGCATTATGTATTAAATCAACCTATTATTATTTTGATCAATATTCCTAATATGTACCTTAAGTCATATCTCATGGAAGCTACTAAGCTGCTTAAGCTAGATGTTCAACTACTCAATTGATTTCAAGGGTCTGGTAGACCACTTTACTTCTTCAACTATGTATTTGATTTTAATGATCTTTTTATAGAGATCACCCTTACTATCTCTTCTCTAGAGGTGCATGGATTTGTTAATAGTTTAGCTAGAATTGAAGACTCTATTTTGGTTCTATTCTTGTTAGCTTAGGTTAGTTTTCCCTTTTAAATCCCCTTCCAAATAGCTCAAGCCTCTACTAAATTTGATAATTAATTCCCATTCTTGCCAAGAATCAAGCAGTGAGAGTTGTCATCTCTTCTTCTGTATTAATGATCAATCTATCCTAGGAAGGATTTTCTCACCTTGGTGGCATCTTATACTTATCACTTACCATTTGATTACAATATCTTTGTGAATTCAATAGGATTAATTGAAGCAGTAGACAAAAAATCGAGATCAAAATCATAGATAGTGAGGAATCTCTCAAATAAATAAAGGCAAGGAAGAATAAATAATACGCATATGTCATCCTTATTTTAATTGGGTGCAAGTCATAAGAGTTTGAACATTCTAATATTTTTAGAATAAAAAAAGACCATACCAAACTTGCTATAATTGGAAGGAGAAGTCATCAAGAATTTGTAAAATCAATGAAACCTGGTAGCATTGAAGGATATTTGAAGACTATAAAAGAATCCAATACACGTCTTCATCCTTGGTGTAAACCTCTTAATTTGAAAGAGAGATGAACACTAGGAACAAAGTTTTTCATCCACAATAATGGAGTTGAAACTCATCAAGGTCAAATTCAAGGTAGTTTTGAATGAATATATGATGCCATTCAAAATGTTTATTACAGATCCCATGTGCAATATCTATGAAAGAAGAGCTCAAATGTCAAGAGGAAGCATGGAAGAATGAGTAAATTTCTCTTTATCTATAAGATGAGAGAGTAACAGCAACTTGAGACAAGGTGTCAAGAGTGAAATCTGTACTTGCAACACATGCATGCTTCCTTATACAAAAAATTTCTCATAGAGATGAACGTGTCTGAGATATTTACATCATTTTGATAGGTCAATTATAAAATAAATTTCTGTAGGTAGGTTTGATTTCTTTTTTTGAAATGTTTTTTTTTTTCTTTGAATAGTTCATTTAAATGTAAATAAGTTGACTTAAAAGTGCGATGTTATGGATTTGAAATTTTGATAGATTATCTTTGTGCAAGTTCTTTGGAGTACATCTTTCTTAGACTCATTTCTCTTCTTAGTTAATAATCAAGTGCCATCTAGTTTTGTTACAGATCCTAGTTGGGACTCATAACTTATACGTCTATCTTTTAGGACCTCAAACTTCATGCTATGGTTCCTTGAGTTTACACCTCTTTTCAATTCCCTATATAATTTCTTTTCATTGCAAGAAATAGTGTGAGCACCATTAAAAAATATGGTAATGAACACATTATCTAAAAAATGATGGTAAATAGTGCTTCTAAAGCCTGTGATCAATTTTTTGTCTAAGGTAATATAGTTGTTTCTTTTTGGCGAGCTTAGTGGTTGATATATACATAATAACATTAGAATTTTGACTGTGAAGACAAACTTGTACCTATGCTATGGAGATAGTTTATCAATCCATAAAACAAGTTTAGTTATCTTAAAACTGGGATTGAGCTATTCTCTTTCATTTTTTTAGCTTCTCTATGTAGAAACTTAGTGCTAATAGAAAGTCATTCTGAAAAGATTGGTGCCACAAATTGTGCTTCTCAAATGTGACAAGGGTTACATTGTTCTTAAGGTGCAAATGATGGTGTTTTTGCACAGATTTTTGTGGTTTCAAGGGGTATGCATACTATTTCTACATGGATTTTCTTGAACCCTAAATAAGCATTGGGTGATTGCATGAGAGGAAGGAATATTTTTGGGCATGGGCATGCTTTATGGAGCTATCTATTTCACTCCATTTCTTAATATTTCTATTTTATACCATCTATTGAAACATCAGATAGATATCATTTAAGTAATGACCTAAATCGTTAGTAGGAAAACCCAATTCAATAGAAAAGTTATTCATTAGATAAAAATTTGAAGAATATTTATTGAACTTATCCTATGCTTTTAGTAGGAAATACATTCAACCATTCAATATGTTATCATTCTTAATGCACTTACTAAGTAGATTACATTCATTGACTGACTTGGCTCCAAGGATTAATGTGCCTCATGAAAAGGTATTGATTGAGAGTAGGACATAAAGGTTAGGGATCATATTAGATGTATATGAAGAGAGGTTGTCAAAGAGAAATTTTTTTAGGGGACGTATATAGGCTCGTTGATTTGTCTTGTCTTCAATTTACTAAGTATGTAGTGAATGTTACTGATAAGGGATATTTTGGTTAGGTATATGCAACATGTGAATGCCTAGTGGGAGGATTTTTCCTCCAAAGATGTATGGAAGAAGGTCTTGGTTATGAAAAACTATAGATCATGTGACCAAGGTTTTAAAATTTTACTGGGTTTTCTAAACAATACCACCCTCATCTAGTTTCTGGATGATGGAATGTTGCAAGGACTATTTGTTATAGGAAATGCTACCTACTGGTATTAAATTCATGTTGGATTCAAATTTCTATGAGAAATATGGAGGTTTGTAGGCCTCTCATGGTTGCAAGGGTGGATAGAACCTTAGGGTGTTTTCATTATGTCTTCTATAATAGAATGAACACTAAGTTATTGCTAACTGACATGTTGACATAATTAGGATAGTAAAAGTCTTTATTTTCTATGAACCCAAAGTAGGAATGTGCATGGATGAATTGATAGGGTGTGGGGATTTGGTGGCGGGTTTATTCAATGCAAAGTGTGAATTTTTTATATGGAGAATACTAGAGTCAAGATTTTGATCAAGTTTTGGGATCCTTATATACATAAACTGTCCAATAGAATGTGGGGTCATGACAACCAAAAAAAGCAAGTGATCAGCACTTTGTTTATGATTAGAAGTTGGGTGTAACTAGCATATGCATTAAGGCAGGTGTTGGAGTTAGTAAATGAATAGATGTGCCTTTGGACGGTCTTTTGAGTGTGAGGATAAAGTGGATTGGTTGATGGAACCTTGAGTTGTTCCTAATTAGTAATATCTAGTTAGTATCTTAGAAAAGGATTTTTGATGCAAAGTTGTTCCTAATTAGTAATATCCTGATTTGGGCATTGGTTCATGAGGATCTAGGTAGGGTCTATGATTCTACCTATGCATCTGTTGGGAATTGCGAGTCGCAAACCTCAATAGATCCACATGTAGGATCATGGACCCTACCTAAAACAATCTCAAATCTAGGTAGCTGCACAAGTATCTAGCACAAATCTGTGGGAATCTATATGTAATGGTGGGTAAAAGGTGGGCCCAACTTGAAAATATTATATTTTTTAATATATTTTTTCCCTCCAAACCCCAAAAAGGACCCTTTTATTCAACATGTAAACACATTTAATCTCACATTGGCTCTCTATTTTGAAATGATTTAGTTTTAAAATTATGTATATTTCTTTGATTTTTTTGTATATATAATGCAAATATATATTCACAAATCCTAATTGGGGAAAAAATCACAAATCCATGGATCCAATTCACATGCCTGAATTGGATTCATATCCTAAATTGATAACAAAGGTTACAATAAATTGATTGGTAAGGTAAATATAAGAGAGCCTTTATAGTGACATGAAATCTTGAGGTAAGCAATAGGGCAGAGTATTGAATAATGTAATAATAATTTTTAAAAATAAGAGACATGTTTTTCCAATATTCTAATTTTCATTCACTGTGGCAGTCAAATTCTTAGTGTTCTCAGCAATCCAAACATTATCATTTTGATAGATCATTGTTTGAGGAGGACATATGGATGAGATAAGAGTATTTAGTCTTTTGAATGACTTTATTTCATTGAGTATAGTGAGAGATATCTTCTTTTAACTCAAAATTTCTTAAAACCCTCAAATTGGAAACTCGTGGATGCAAGATGTAAGTTTCTAACGCATTTCATGTATAATAAGGCCTCAATCCTGGCCATTAGGGAGTAAAAAGAATTTACTTTATTTTCATAAGATTCCAGAAAGTCATGCAACACTTGGCACATGGATTCAATGTGAGAAGGTGAAAATGATCAGTTATAGGAAGGTGGTCTTGGTAGTCATAATTAAGAGTAATTGGTTTTGTCTACTAAATAGGAGTGAGGGATAGCCTTATAGGATTTGAGAGGGCTATAAGATGGTGGTGTTTGACATGCTCAAGGTTTCAAAGAATACTAGAGAATCTGAGAAGAGGGTTAAGTCAGTAGGAGTTGCAAAAAGTTAATAAACTACCATGTTAAGGCAGGATTAAGTCTATAGACTCGATCTTGCAAATCAATCTGTAGAGATTCTAGTAATTCTTGTTGTATTTTTAAGAAAATATTTTGTTGTTTCCTATAGGTAATCTTAAGCATTTCTAATAATATTTTGTTTTTTGATACATCATATTTGTAGCTTATGTTCTTTCAAATAAATCTATGCACAAGAAAACGGGTGTGGAAAAGTTCAAATAAAAAGGCTATTGATAGAAGATAAGAGAAATTAAAAATATACCTACATACATTCATGTTCAAATTCATCTCGGCCCAATCTTAGCTAAGAAAACTTGATGCATTGACAGGTGTAGGAACCTATTCCTGTTAGTCACCACATCAGCGTGGCCATATCATATTAAAACAAACAACAAATATTGATGTAATTAGAAAAATAAACCCTAGCATCTTACCATTGTTTTAGCTTTAGCCTTGCATGGATTAGAGGAGGGAAAATGGGTTGAATTCCCTCTATTGATGGAGTAAGAAGATTAAGCGCTTGAATTCCTACCCATACAAAAATGATCATTCTCTCCCATCTCTAGCGTGAAAATTGAAGTGTCGTGTCTTCCCTCTTTTCTCAAAGAAAAATCAATGAGTTTTATTTTAAATAATAAATATCAATTATAATAATTTTTATTGTAATAATAATTAATTATAATTATTATATAATGAGTATTTATAGACAAATTATAATGCATACATATTTATTGAGAACAATGGTCAAATAGTAATAATGTATTTTTTTCTTTTAATATATCTATAATAAGATGTCTTGAATTTTTCAATTTTTAATGATTATAGAAAATATATATCAAAATTAATTTTTATTTATAATAATAAATATTAATTAAAGGTGATAGTTTTTTTTTAAAAATTATTTATGGTACCGAGTTTTAATTTTAAAGAATAATCCAAATTCTTTATAATAATCAAATTAATAACTTAAATATTTAAATTAAATTATTAATTTTATCTCAAAATATCTCTTTTAAGGAGGAGTGTGATTGGAGATGATATGACTATATTATATTGTTTTTCTTGATCAATTTATTTGTAGCACATAATAATTAAGTGGAACTGGGCATTGCCTAACTAATGCTTATAATTGTTTGAAAATAATTAATACATAATTAGATAACTCGTATTATCATAACATTATAATATTGTCAAATAACTACATCATACTCTAAAAGAAAAAGTTATCTTCTAGATAATCATCAAATAAAATCTCCCAAGCCAAGCCATTTAATAAAGTGTACTCCTTATCTGGAAGATGGTAAGTGAAACCACAATTAGTATGAGAAAGAGAAGCTCCAAGGGTGATGAATGGACTATGGAAAATAAAATTAGCTTAATACATTAATAAATAAACCTTAGAAAATTTGAAGAGAGAAATTACAAATGACTAATTATTTGTGAGTCATTTATTAAGTCATTTATTAGGTAAGTTAATTTAGTCACTTGTATTTGGGTGACTAATTATCTAGTCACTTATTTAGTCATTTATATATGGTTGATCTTGTGATTTTACCTAGTGACCAACTTAGTCATGTATTTAGTCAATTATGCTTGCAAATTGCAAACAAATACTAGAATGTGATCAATTTTAGTCACGTGACTAAAACTTTTAGTGGCATGACTAAAAAATTTAGTCACATAGTCACATATTTTCCAAAATGTACTAGCGATTGGACAAGTAATTATTTTGCAAAAAAAATAATTCTTTCCCTCAATTCCATTGTCCTACTTCATCAAAACATGATTATCTATATTTTGTACAATCTATACAAACTTCTAAGGTTATACATGTCATCACCAACATGTATGTTATCTCCATGTAACTTCTCCTATCATAACATGACAGCTGTAATATGTTATAAACAAAACAATACATTGTTGTAAACCAAATTCTATACTTAGACAATTTTTTGATAACCAAACACTAAGTATCTTTATTTTCAAGGTTTCTTGTCAACATGTACATCATGTGTTGCTATTAATGAAAGCAATTATATATCACTATTAGCTAATTGTGAACAATCTCCCCATTTGGCATTGATGGCAACAAAATAGAAAAAATTGGCTAACTGAAAAAAACAAAAGTGAATAACACCTTACATCTATTAGTCAAGCTTTTACATATGCTCCCCCTTATGATATACTTTACACTTTTACAATCTCCACATGTATCTCTCCCCTTTATATCTTTCCCAACATTGACATGTATACAATTTTCACATGAATCTCCCCCTTTGACATCAATGAAAAAGGTCAAAATGTCAAGATTTAGTCCAAAATCATCATCCTTCCTTATGCTAAATAATCTTCATACAATCATTAAAAATAGTCTTCGAGCTATTCATACCTTTGGTCCATGTCTCTTTTGTAGACTCTGCTGATGTGAAAATTGCATATAATGCATATGATGCAATCATGACTACATTGATATTTGAATACAAAAGGTTTGCATATGTGTCCTTAGCCTTGACATATTCCTCTAGCTGCTTCTCAAAAAAAGATAGCTATAGAGAAATAGATTCTCTAAAATTAGATGTTCTCCTTAATATCTACTCTTTTTGAAGTTTTAGTTTCCTGATCTCGTTGTGAATACTGGCAACTTGACTCTTGAAATCATTAACTTTGTTAAATGGATGCTAGATCTAGCTAGATAAAGCCTCTAGCTCATTCATCTCTATCTCTATCTGATTGTCCAAGTCTTTAGTTAGTTTGTATGATAAGGTACACTTAACATATAAAGCTTTCCCTTCCTGCTAGCATTTCTAAAATTCTTTTATGCATGTATCAAGATTTACTAAGCCATTCTTGACATTCTGGCAGATGGTACTAAATAGGTTAGCATCATGGGAAATTTGAGCCTTTACCTCTGCAACATTCAACAAATTAGTAAACTATTCATTGAAAGACTTTAACATTACTTCTGCTCTTTGTTTGGGATCTGACTCAGTATGTTGTATTGTCAAACTGTTAGTCACTTCCATTAATGATCTCTACAAAATCTTAACTATCTTATTCTTCTGTAGAAGTTTGGATAAGGATGAGATCAAATCAATTTGATCATCATCATCAGTAGCCAAACTAGTAAGAGAGAGTGGAGTAGATGAAATAGACGGTCTAGTCTTATCCTCCCTCTATTTCTTTGTTGCTTCTTTAGTTTTCCTTTCTTCCTCTTCTTTCCTTTCCTTTTCCTTTCTTTCTTCCTCTATTTTCTTTTTCTTTTTGTTGGTGTAAATAATTATTTACTTATTACACTTAAGTTTACTTAGGTTAATGCATTATTTATTTAATTTGCATTATTTTATTAGTGAGACACTTAGGAGTTTGTGCACTCTTGTGTGTTGTCATGATGATATCATAGGGGTCTGCACCTCTTTTAAGCACATGTTGTCTACAACACAGGAATCTTCTACACACATATGACACTTTGTCATTCTTATCCATTCATCTAAAATGTTGGATAAGGTGCTTAGTTGTCTTATCTTTTGGTTTTTTCTAAAGATATTCTAGGTGCTTTCTAAGAGGCTTCTATATACAGGTACTCCTAGTGTACTCTTAATCATGGCATATTGAATACATTGTTATTCTGATCATGCTCTTTCTCTCTTTGGTCTACTATGTGCTTGTGTTTGAGTTCTTAGTTCTTGGGTGAATTTTTCCCTTAAGAAAATTCTTACACTTTTCTTCTTCTGAAATCCTTCTCTTATCTTCATCTTCCTTTCTTTTCCTATCTTCCTCAAGCAATTTTTGATTGGCTTTCTCTATCTTCTTCTTTTCAACTTCTATTAGTCTCTTCTCTTCCTCAATTTGTTTCAACTTTTTCTCAACATCCTTGATGTCTGGTATATTTGTTTCAGATCCACCAAATGGACTGGTATCATCAATGTTAAGAGTAACATTGGTTTGATCAGTCTTCATGGTATCACCACTTACTGATATTTCTAAGGCTCTAGGAGTTGGAGGAGATGCATCCTATGACTTTGACAACACCTTATTGATAGCTACTACAGTCTCCTTTCTCAACTTATCTTTCTCACCAATAATAAATAAGAATGACCTCAACTTATTCCTCGAGTATGGTGCGAGGTTATTTAGAAATCTCTTAATTTCATCTTCATCATCAGTCTTGAAATTTTTTTTTAGTATAGACTTTCAAAGTTCAAGGTCTTCTTCTCTATGAGTCTCTCATAGACTTTTTGGTTCACTACTCCTTTGATATCCTTCATACTAAGATCATTTACAATGATACATCTTATAGTAGATATATCAATTGATCCTTCTCAAAATTATTATATAGATCATAAAAATTTTTCATCTAAATAAAGTTTCCCTCATTTGTAATCATTGTGTTTATCTTCTCAATCTTCAGCTTCCAAGGTTGTCAAGCTTTGCTTGTTGCTTATTTAGGTGGAGTCACCTTTTTTGCTTGTTTGGTTTCCTATTCCTCAACCTCTTCATCATCACTAGAGTCAATTATGAACAATGTTCTTTGTCTCTTACTAGGTCTTGTAGCCATCTATTTGACTCAGTTTGTCATAGACACTTCTTCAACTAATCTTTCTAATTTTCTCTTATGTTCACTAGGTTGAACATCAGGCATTGCTACATATGGAATGCTCTGTCCTAAATTGTCTTAGCAACTAAAACTGAAAAGGGTTGTATCTTTAATACACCTTGTTTCATTATCTATCTCATGGCCTCAGGTTCACTCTCTTTTATTCTAGCCTCAAATAATTCCTTCTTCAATATTGACTGTACCTTCTTATGAAATGCCTTCTCCAAGGTTTCTTGATGAGCATGCTACATGATCTCATCATACATGCCAAATATATACTCAGTTTTATCTTTCTTTGAATTCAACAACAAATAAATGTATCCAACTACAACATCATCACTCAACTCATAGGTCAAAGGATCCAAAAATGTCTCATGAAGTTCCACTAATTGAATATAAGTTTGATCTATATCAACTAACATACAAATGTCTTCCTTGAACCTATCCACATTTACTAGTGAAATCCTAAATCTCCATTTCATCTCACTTTGAAAAGTCCTAATGATTAGGTTTCCACTATCCAATACTTTGTAGGGTGTCTTCTACATACCTCTAATATCTTCTCCACAGTGCATCTATTACTACTCAGTATATATGTTACTAACAAGTAGGGAAATCTCTTTAGTACATGAAAGAATATGTGATTTATTAATGATTAGAATCTAAATACACCATTCTTTATTCTCTTAATTTTTTCAAGGTTTTCCAAGAGTTTCATCCTCAAAATTTCACTCAGATTTACTTGCTCTTTCTTAACACATATCTTATAAGCTACATAAATAAATCCTATTGAAAGTTCATCCATCTTAGAACTTGGAAAAACTAAATAAGACTTAATTCTACTAAGAAATCTTACATCATCCTGCTTGATGGAACTAATTACCATAGCCTTCCCATTGTATACTACCTTAGTATAACTTTCTACTTTCTTCTTAACCATCTTTTCACCTATAGGTACACTACCTTATTTGCTAAGACTAGTTACATCATGAATAAGGTCAGTCAAGATGTCTACTACATGATCTTGCATCCACAATTTTCCATCATGTATCCTACTTAGTATAATTTGTGTCCATTCATCTATATCCAGCTCATGGTAGAAATGATACTTAAACAAGTCTGATTCCCTTAAGTGTTCAAATCTAGGCTTCATCGTCATGTCATGGGTGAAGACTAGTTCCATATCCTTGTTCATATATTCACTACCAATCGACTCAAACTTTTAATTCAAATAATTTTCTATATCTTCAAGGTAAACTACATTGTTTAGAGTGATACACAATGCTAAATTAGGGTTTCCTTCATTAGGTTTTACGAAAACTATCTTAAACTTAGGTTTGTCCTCATTCTCAACACTATGAACAACTAACATGTCCATGAACTTTATCAAACAATATCTTTTACCAAACAAATTTGCAAAAAAATGATAAAATAACTCTTTCCAAAAATAGGGTTTGCTACAAAATAACTTTGACAAGTTGCTTCTAGACGCTCTTCATTTCAAATGTGTTTGTAATGAAGTAAAATTCAATTCTATACTCCATTTATTCATCAACTTGAACTTTCATTTATTGAATACTTCACAAATATGAAAAAGTTGTTGATTACTTCTATAGTTAGATACCTACTCAAACTCATCCATCTGATCTTTAGATGTCACCTGAGGTTTACTATAGCCTCCCATCATGATAAACATCCTCAAAACTTTGCATCACAAAATTCTCTACAAAAAATATCCTTTTCATCTTCTATTACAGAGTCAACTTTTACTGCAATACTAGTAACTCTAAATTTCATCATAACTTGTTTAGATGAGCTCCAAATTACAAGCAAGCTTAGGTATCATCTAAACACAACTAGATACACCTTTTCCCAACTTTGCTACTTCTAATTTGGTCTCTAAATGAAGTTCTCAAATATTGATGATGTGAACAAGCTTAATTCAACTTAATTGAATCAAACTCAACAACTAACTTTGATCTTCCTATCTTATCATCATCTAACTTTTCTTTTGAGATATTTGTTCCTTTCAAAAATGCTTCATTAAGTTATTCTCAAAGTTCACTCACAATGTTTCTTTGTTCTTCATCATTTCTACTAGTTCTGGAGTTCCTTTCATGGTTCCTTCTATTCTAAAGTTTCTTCCATTGTTCCTTCTATATCCAAAGTTTCTATCCATTATGCAGTACATAAGGTGTGTCTGAAGCTATTGCATAACTAACATACAAGTGCTCTTCTTCTAGGATTCTACTGATCATCAGGTGCATGAAAATTCTGAGTGATGTGTCCTATGTTGTTACACTTAAAACACACAATCTATCTTCTATCACCATAAGATCTTCTTTCTCTTGATGTCCATTAATTAGTCTTCTTCTATCTATAGGGTTATTATTTCTAGATATTCTATCATTTGTTCTATCCTTATCATACTTAGGTTTCCTACAATCAATTGTATTATTACCCATACCATGACAATTATGATAATAAAAGTCCATAACATGATTAAATGACTTATTAGTACAATCTATTTTCATATGACCTATTTCATTACATAGAAAGCACTTACCTCTAAATTTATACCTAGTTTTCTTGGGAGTCTCCACTTGCTTTAGTTCATCCAAGATTTCAACTTCATTGATTTTCTCAATTTCTTTAGGTTTCTTAGAGGATTGACTAGATTCAATCTTATCATCAGATTCATCTTTTTCTTTTGAATTTGATCTAATCTTAGGTTTCTTCGTAGACATGTTAATTAGATAACCAAGACTAATCTTGTCATAAGAAGGTCTGTATATAGACATAGAGTCATCAAGTTTTTCTCGGCTAGAATAAAGTTTCTCAAGCTGCTATTTGCACTATGTGAATTCACCTTTCACAATAGTATTATACTTAAGGAGTTCTTAATGGTCTTCGTTAAATATGTCAAACTTAGATGTTTTCTTTGCTAGACTTGCTCTCAAATCTGCATTTTTAGTCTTCAAATCAGATTCAACTTTGCTAGGATCATTTCTCAAAGTCAACTTCAGATTTGTAATCTTCAACTCTTTCTTCAAGATCTTGTACTCTTCAACTTTGTATTCATCATCACTAGTTTCAGATTTAGTAGATTCAGTCTTTGATTTTAGATGATTAATCTTTTCTTTCAATTGACCAATGTATAATTTGGAGTCTTCATATCTGTCCTTCAGCTTATGTCTTTCTTCAGCACGGAGACCAATTTGTTCAAGAGCTTCTTCAAGGTACTTCATCAACTATTTCATATCCATAGGGATCTTACTTAAGTTGTTAAGCCTCTTCAAAGTAACTATTCTCTGATACTAATTGTTAGAAATATGGATTACTAGGGGGTGAATCAATAATCTACAAACTTTAGTCACCAACTAGATATTATTACTTACTTTAAACCATGCATAACAAATAAATAAAGTAATGCTGAATAGTAACAATAACAATGCACAAAGATAACTCAAAAAACCATATTTTGTTTACTAGGGAAACCCTTGCTAAGGTAAAACCCTAGTGGGGATGATACCCACTAGACAATAATGATATATAACTTCCTTTTTAGAGGATGGACCCTATTATGAGTCAATGAGAAAATTCAATATAAGGAGTCCCTGTTAGGAGACTTTGAATCTCTATTAGGAGATTCCAACATTGTTAGGAGTTGTAGTATAATGTATGCAAGAAGAGCTCACTACCCAAACATGCAGTTTCAACTACAAGAAGAGCTCACTGCTCAAACAGTAATTTACTATTATTTTCCTTCCTTTTCTAATCTCTGATCTTTAGCTTGATCTCAGATCACTAGATAGTTCATACAAAATTTTGCATATATCACTTTCACAAAAGTTCACTCACTTTCTAATCTTACTTTGCTTACAATATTACATTAAAAAGGCACACTTCTTATTGCAAGAATTTCTTTGCATAAATACCATGCCTTTACATAAAATACTATTGGGTTAGCTAAGACCACAATTCACTTTTCCAAGTTAGAGTAAACATCTAGGATGTAGGCCCTAATTGGACAAGTAATTGTTTTGCAAACAAAACAATTCTTTCCTTCGATTTTGTTGTCCTACTTCATCAAAACACAATTATCTTTGTTTTGTATAGTCTGTACAAACTTCTAAGGTTATTCATGAACATGTATACTATCTCCATGTATTTTTTCTTGTCATAACATGACTTCTACAAGGTGTTATAAACAAAACAATACATTTCTATAAACCAAATTCTATACTTAGACAATTTTCTCATAACTAAACACTAAGTATCTTTATTTCTAAGGTTTCCTATCAAAATATACATCATCTTTTTTCATTAATGAGAACAATTACATATCACTATTAGCCAATTATCAACATCAACATAGACTAGATACTGATCAAAGTAGATCTAATATTAGCATCTTCTTCTTGCAACTTGGCAAGCCTACTTTAAGTTGTTAGTAGCCTCTAAAAATGTATCTGATGATTACTAGGAGATAGCTTTAGTGTGTTACCTATGAGTTGCAAATCTCCTTACAACTATTCAATAGGTTATTGATTTTCCTTAATGAATAGATCAACATTACATAGCTTAGTGTATAGAGAGAAAGTGTTCTCTAACACCTTCTTGACATTTTCCATTTTGGTGTTGGAAATATAAGATAGGCTAGGTTATGGAGAGGGGAGGGGTGAATTAGGAACCAATAAAACTTAATATTAATTCACCAATTAATCCTTCATATGTAATCTAATCTAATTGCATGAATGTAAAATTGAAAGCATACTACAGTATAAATTTCTCCTGTTAAGGCTTACAAAGATCACTTCTAATGATCTTCCCTATTAGGAGCAATAAGAACTACTAAATCTACCTAGAAAAAGGATTTACAAAAATACAATGAAGTATGTACTTGGTAGAGAGATTTACAATAGACTATTAAGTCTACCTTGTGAAAGGATTTAACTATTCCACCTGTTAGGATGAACAAGTGGTTGATCTTTGATCGGCAACTTTGATTTTCTAAATGAGATTCTGTTGGAGTATAATGATCACGTTGCTATGATAGATAAATATTTTTTGATCCTTATACTATTTTTAGCCTTCTTACATTACATATATACCAATCCAATTTATAATTCATCAAATTTGGCTACAATAAAAGTTTCAACAAAATACACAAAGTCAGCCCAACTACTGGTACTCAAGTTATGAAGACAAACTTGACAAGGTTCTAACACTTCAAAACCATTGTCAACACTTGAAATCATCATACACTCAGTAGACATAGAAGCTCAACTCATACTAATCACTTCCAAGTAATCTAAACTTGGTTTGCACCGATGACTTGGTGAACATTGCAAAACTTGGCATATAAACAAAATAACTTGGTTGACATTACATAGCTCAGTCAACACTATCACTATGAGCTTAGTATAAATTGAATCACTTGGTTGAAATTGCATAGCTTGGTCAACACTAGATCCACATCACTAAAGCTTCAAACTCGATAAATGTTGGAGAACTTGATTTGCACTAAGAAATTTGGTAAACACTATGAAGCTTGATTTACACTGATAATCATCAACTTGGTAGATACTACTCGGTACAAACTAAATATTGTTCCTAGAACTTAGTGTAATCACCTAAAAATGGTCATCTAGACTATTAGCCCCCTTTTCAACATTTTGGCTAAATTAATTTAATCACTTACCTAAGCCAAATTGCTAATAATCAATTTATTTGATTATAACCTATAGTTTGACTATGCTATCCTAAGTTCATTATTTGATTAAAAGAACATGTCCCCTTTTAATTAAATAAAATACCCCATTCTTCTAACCTACTTAAAGTGCACACATAAAGTCTTTTTTCTATTTTGCAATTAAAAGAAAAGGCTTTGTGACTTTTGTCTTATATGACAAGTCAACTTATATTCTATTGGTTGATTTGTGTGTGCACATGGATCACTCCTATTTTCGAATTCCACCGTTGATCATCCACCATTTTCATCTTGATCTCCACCGTCCATACATCTTTAAAAGGGAGAGAGCTTTCCCCCTCAATCCATCTTTTGAATATTGTTATGTTGCAGGTTTTCTAACAGGTTTCTTTGGAGCTTTGTGGAGAACTTCTATTTCTTGTCTACATTCTCTCATACCATAGCATTTTAGCTTAGATTCATGTTGCATGTTAGTTTAGCTTCTATTTTGCGATAATATATCTCACATAGCTTAATATTTGGATTGTAACACTCTCATCCATGCTTAGAATAGCTGCATTTGACATTCTCATTCTAGCTTAATCTTCATTTGCATTGCATCCTTGAGGAACTCCTTGGGACATTTGCATTCTTGCATCTTGTCTTTGGAACCTCCCATTGCATGGTTTACTAGCAAGAAGAGTATCTCTAAGGCTCATCTCAGAGCCTTCTTATTCTTAAAATATACTCTCTTGCACTCCGTGGATAGGGAGCTCTAAGCCGGCATCCGAACATTCCAAACTCATGAAATCATTTGGATAGAAGGGTTTAGAGTGGGACACTTTCGAGTGTACATTTTTGGCGCCCACCGTGGGGCTTGAATCAAATTTTCAGCTCCATTTGCTTTCATTTCTTATCTCTGGTTTTTTACAGCAGCATATTGGGTCTAATCAAATGCTTTTGTAGAATTTTTACTTTGGTTTTAAGGCCAAGCCATAAGTAAATTGGTTTGAAGGCCAAAAACTTAGTTGGTTTAAAGATTTGATCATATCTTTTAAACCGCTTAGAATTTGGTTCTAAATTTTTTTTTGCAGGTTGGATATATGCTCAAAATGTCTCAGTCCAATTTGCAAAGCATTTTGAAGTGATTTTCGGGAGTTATGAGTTTTTCTTTGTATTTCATAAAAAGTCGTTTCTGATCGCAAATCAGAGATTTTTTTTAAAAAACTTACATTTTCAGAAAGGTTTTTCAATTCTAATGAGGGTTCTTTCTTTGTGTTTTGAATTTTGAGATCGTATTAAGGATAAAAAATTTGATTTGATAAATTTAGCCTGTTTTGACAAAATCAATCTCTAGGGAGCAAATGAAGAGATTTTTTAAAATTTCTTGCATTTTTGGAAAGCTCTCTGATTTTTAACAGGGGTCTCTTTTTTTTATTTTCATTTTTGGATACGAAATAATAGCAAAAAAGTCCAATCTTGTTGACTAGGTCAAAACCAAAGAGTAAAAATGAAAGCATTTGTGATTAACTTGCACTTTCTTTGCATGTACTTGGTTGGAGGATAAATTAGATTTTTGAAGCAACTCACCACTTTTTATTGCAGATTTTTATGTTATTTCACACTAACTTTTGTTGCTAACAAGTTGTGATTTCAGGTTGCCATCCTTGTGAAAAAAATTGAAATATTGCATAAAAAGAACGCATGTCAAAACTTCAAATGCACAAGGGCTACTAACGATTGTTTGCAGGGCTGCCCAAAGCATAAAAACCCAAATTTCTTGCTTTTTTGTTTTCATGTGTGGCATTGAATAATTGTTCATTTTTCATAGGCACATAAAACTTGTGATTGGAGTCTTTTGGTAATAGGAGAGTATGCTCTTCACCCTTGTGGTGAATCAGAAATCTTGACTTGCCATTTGGTTTCAAAAGCAAGGGGTAACTGAATCTTCTTGGCGTGTTTGGGAGAAAATGATTGGAATAGGAGAGTATGCTCTTCACCCTTGTGGTGAATCAGAAATCTTGACTTTCAAAAGTTGATCCACTCTTTGTGTAGTTAGAATCCTTTAGAGGGCCTGCTCTCGGACAACCTGAGAGGAACGACCCAAGTGGGGACAAGCTGATTACCTGGCTCTTCCAACCCACTATAAACTCAAGGCTATCAAGGACACAAAACCTTGGTAGACGTAGTGTTTATCTTCGTCTAGTGTGATCGCTTATGGGATTTCGACCATAGGGAGATCACTAGGCAAGAATGCTTAAGGTACTCTTGTGATCGCAAGATCGGTTACTCATCGCAAGGTGAGGTGTCCCATAATTGGGAGCAAGAGGAACACTATGAACGGAAGCCCTATCTAAACACTCTAAGTTAGTAACTACCCTTTTTTAGCCGCTCAACTTCTTGGTGCAAGGATCGATCCTAGTGGACTACCCGGATCACCCCAAGATTTACACTCACCATATGTGTTCCCTTGGTTATGCTTATGGCATTTCCATGACAAAGCCAATATCTCTTGTGGGCAACCACTTAGTGTGAGGCGAAGGAGCATCAAGCGTGGGCCAAGTTGTTGAGTAATGAACCATGTCCTTTAGGTAGATATTGCTTGATGTGTTCTCAAATGTGGTATAGCTGTGAAAATCTTTTGAAAATACACATGATGATAATTCTAGGGAATTCTTTTGAGACGTCACATATGCTTGTATCATGCAAGGTTGCTTTGTCCCTTGCTTGATTGTTTGAAGAATACTCCATGTGTCACTATCTTGCTTGGAAAGAAATTGTTTTTGAACATCAAACTTGCTATGCTATCAACTATTGTCAAACTTTGTCAACCAAGTCTTAACATTTTTGTTTTGTTGCTTGCTAAGGGGAGTCTCATCATTTGACTTTGATTTGCTATGTCTCTAGTTTTTGAACATGCTTAAAGTGGCTCTTTGGTCTTGGTACTCTGGGTCTTTCTATCTTCATGGTCTATGCATGCTTGCTAGTTATCCTTTTGCTAAAATGGTTACCTTGATTTCTTGACTACACTCTTGGGTTGGGAAAGTTGTTCACTTGTCACCCTGCTTGCTCTATTTATTTGGCTATTTGGGCATCTTGCCTAGCTATTGACTTGAGTCATTTATGTCGTAAGTTCTTGGACATATTTTTTGACAAGTCGCTTTAATCTCTCTCTAATATCTTGGCAAGTGAACACTCTACCTCCTATAGTTTCAACATCAAGTTATCTTCTAGACTATTTTATACTTGGCTTTGCATCTAAAACTATGGGATCTAAACCTTATGCTACCAAACATCAACCAAATCTAGATGATCATGATATCCTCCATGTCACTAAAGAGTTTCAAGATCTATATGCACAATACAAAGAACTAGAAGAGACAAATGATCTTTCTTACCTTCATCTCTCTAAGCGCATGACAGAAATGAAGTCTAAACTTGAGAAAAGGTTGGAGGAGAAGATTGCATCATTACATGAATCTTCCTTAAGGTCTTTACATGCATGTGAGTCACCTTCTTTGAGGTCATTCTCTTCTTCTAGGTCTACATGCTCTACTTCAAGACATCAAATGTCTTCATCTTCTAGATCTAAAGACCTCTTCAGAGAACAAGCAAGTCATACCTTCTTTGAGCCTATGCCAAAATTTCATGATGGACCTATCTTTGACGAAGATAATGATGAAGACATGAACGCATGCTATTCACTTGAGAAACAACAAAATGACTCTAGACATAATTTTGATAGAACTTTTGCTCCCTTGGAAGATTCTTATGATGACACTTTGCAAAAACTTCTTGGCAATAAGATCATCATGTTACCTAAGTCTAACTCATATGGAAACCCATTCTTGGATATCTATTGTGCTTATCATCAACATAATGAGCATAGTACTTCAGATTGCATTGAGCTAAAACATAAAATCCAAGATCTTATTGATAATGGAATTATTGGAACCTCTAGTGACTCATGTGTTGAGGATACTTCTCTTGAGCAAGATTACGTTGATGAACCTATGTCTAGTAGTGGCTCCATTACATCTTCCACTTCTTCCAACACTCATGCATCTCCCAACACTTCAAATCTTTCCAACATGCCTCTATCAAATAAAGAACCTAATGCTTTCCACATTAACTACATGTATCCTCAAGGGCTACCTCTAAAAGAAACTCAAGCTAACCTTCACTTGGTTGCAAACCTTTTCCATGCTACTAATCCTAAACATCCTCAACCTTCATGCACTACTATCCCTAATCCAAGCACTACTCCACTCACTCTTAATTCTCCCTTGTCCTTGGAAGTGGCTCCATGTCAAGAGGACTCTCAAAAAGAAAAAGCTATAAATTTCAAGAAAGATCAAGATCAAGCACCCTTTCATCTCTTTCAAGATTTTTCCCCTCCATATCCTATATCTTGCCCACCTCCTAAGTATGATGAAGATACCACTTCCATTATCTCCCTAGAGCTTACTGAAAATTATGAGAAAAGTTCTCTTCATATGCTATCCAAGGCTACTTGTCAAGATCAAAGCATCCCCTCATGTTCTACTTCTCCATATCCACTTCAAAATTGTGCTCAAGCTTCAAGTGCTCCTATTAAAAATGTTGCTTCTGTCAAAGCTACTCATGAGTCTATTGATGGCTTTGACCACGTTTCTCACTCTAAAGATGTTGATGTCCCTTTTCACTATCCCTTTGCATCTTCTAAATCTATCCTTGGTCCTTATCCATCTAAGCTAAAGCATTCAAACCTTCCATCCATATTGGGGCCTTATGTTCCTCCATCTCCTACATTTTCCACTCCTAGCTCTCTCGTCATACCTCAAGATCAACAAAGAAGCTCATCCTTGATGACTTTTCACCCATCTATACATCTAAACCAGTCATATCATCCTTATTCATCCACAAATCCCAAGTCCTTTGGAAGTGAGAATAAACATAAGAATCCATTGAAAAAGAAAGATCACTATGTCCCATCTAATCGACATGTGAATGCTAAGAAAGAGAATGCACAAAAGAGACCGCAAAGGTCCACTATTAAGAGAGCTAAATCAAAAAAAATGTGGGTTCCTAAATCCATCATTGAAGAAATGCAATCTCAAGCATCCAAAGAAAAAGAAAAATCTAAAGCTATATGGATTCCCAAATCTCTTTTGAAAGGCTTGAATATTGAAAACAAATCAAAGTTGACATTCACGCTTCCAAAGGCTTCCATTCCATCTTCTTATAAAAATATTTCTATAAATATTTCAAAGCCTTCCACTCCAATTTTTTCCAAATCTTTTCTACCACCTCATACATCTAAATCTCAAGCTATTTCATCCATGATTCCTTCATTTTTCCAATACCCTTCAAGGTGTGTGTCAATGTTGATCTTGTCCAATATTTCAGCTACCCTCATGAAATCCTTTAACGCTTACACTTACTTTCTATACATGAACTCTTATCCTCCATATACTCTTCCTACTACCATTTCTCTTTCATTACCCTATCAACATCTTTGAGCATACCTTTCTATGGTCTTGGCTTATCATGGCTTATCTTTCCTATAAGAGCACTATCTAAATTGACAAAGCTTGAGTTGTTTCTAAAAATTCAAAAAAGAAAAAGAAAAAAAGAAAAAGAAAAAATGAAAATGTGCCTTGGTGAAAACTACTTCTTGTGGCACCTTGGATAAGTACCATGATGAAAACCTGGCAAACAGGCATCATGCGTAATTCATCCATCATCCATCTATCCCCTCTTCTCTCTTTGATCTTGACAATGTTGAGCTATCTTTGCATATTGGCTATCTTATCCACCAGATTTTCTATTGTGATCTCCCATTCACTCATAGCCTCTGTCTTGAGCTTTATTCTTATTGCTCTATCCCATTGCTATACTATCTAGTTGACCCCTTGATCTTGATCATAATAAATGAAACATGGTTCTCATAGGTCTCTTGACATGTCTACTCTTTTGGACTACATGCTTCATGCTATCTCACTTGTTGGCTTCACTGCTTATCCTAAATGCTATCTTGCTCATTTCTTCCATTGATTATCCAAAACATGCTTCATATGGCTATCTTTCCCTAGCTTGGCTATTCTTGAGGAGTCAGTCCTTGAGGATCACTTTCACTTGCTTCATACTCTTTTTTCATCCATCTTTGCTTATCAACTGGCTCGTTGCTCCATCATATCCTATACCTTGCTAGACATTGGGAGAAAATGATGTGATCTTGCTTGAGAACTAGTGATCTCTAAATTATTCTAAAAAATCCAAAAAATCATATATGATGCTGAAAAAATCCTAAAAATCAAAAAATCAAAAATACAAAAAAATTGAAAAAAGTCCTGAAAAAATCTGTCAAGTGGTGAAAACCTCGAAACAAGCACTACTTGAAACCCTTGCACCTATGTCTATCAGTCTCAATCACCTACTTTGCTACACATTTCCTAGCTTGGAATTGTTTCTTGTCCTCGTCTTGGGGGCACAATTGCTTAGCCTATTGAGGTATTCTTGTGCATTAGGGTTTCTTGGACAAGTCACAAAATGGTGTTTCTCAACACTTCTCCCACTTTGACATCAAGTGTTTTTCAACACTTTTCATATAGTTTACCTACGGTCTCCAATGTCACAATATTTCTCACAATCAGAATCAAGTCTGGAAGAAATGGCCAAGTGACTTACACACACGCACTTTAACACTTAAACGACTGAGCTATGCTGACATTTATCTACTTTGTGTGCTGTCTATGATGATTTCTTTGCCATGTGTTCCCTCCCTAATAGTCTTTCAAGGATGTCATTGACTAGAAGACTGGGGGCATGGGGCATGTCTTCTTGATTTCTGCTTGTAGGTATACTTTGTTTGTCTATAGTGTTGTAAGCATTCATGCTTGTCCTATTCAACACGTTGACTTACAAATGTATCATCCTTGACTATTTTGCAAGACCGCACTCAGGGTTTATCTTGGCGCTTATGCCTTGATACAGGTGTAATCTTGCTAAATTAAACTTAGGGAATCTAATCGTGTAGTTATCTTGACTTACATGTCTCTGATGCTTAGATTGGATTTCCACATACCTATCTAATATCGATCATATTCATATCCTCATAGTTATACTAGTGATGGTTGTATGATCTCATGATGTCCCTAATAAATGCTCAATGATGAAATTAAGAGTCTAAATGTTATGCGCTTCTTGCTGGTAAACCACTTTGCATATTAGCTTGCATTTTAGGTTCATTTTCTAGCTTAGTCTTGCATTCTTGCATATCGGGATAGCTCTCTTTCTTCATCTTTTTGTGGACATATCAGCTAACTCCTTTCATATATTTCTTTACTTTCTTCTTGTTCATGTCTTTTCACCTTCTTAATCTTTCGCTTCATCTATTTTCTATCTTTTCATCGCATTATATAAATTTTTGACCTCTTAAATAATTTTGACGTCCTAGATTCATTTTCGGGATCGAAATCCAAATTCGAGTTCATCTTGATGGTCAAAATTGTCTTTTAAAATTCTACTTTCTTCTAAGCAGTTAGCTCACCTTTTGAGGTCGAATCTCTGAATCATCACTGGGGCATCTTCATTTCTCCATGTCTTCATCATTTCCATACTTCATATCTACTTCAATTCACTGTTTCACATCTAAATCATCTTTCTACTAGATTTGACCTAATTTTATGCTATATCCTTCAAGGTCAACTCTAGTCAAACTGGGGCATTTTGTCAGTTTCTAATAGTCATTCTTGGGTTCTAATCATATATCTGTCATCTTGGACATTGCTATATTCTAATTTTCTCATGTCTAGCTAGTTTTTGCATCCCCTTACCTCATTTCAATTTCGATCCCGAGGGGGCAAAAATACTCTATCACTGATTGCTACAACTATCTATTTCTTAGGAGCATTTGTTTGACCTTATCACTTGCTCTCGATCTATTCGCTTTACTAGGTGTTAGAATTCTTTTCGGATCCTAACATCATCTTCCTAATGTTCAGTACTACCACTATCAGGCTGTGCATTTAGGACTTGCTATCTATTTCTGCATTTCATTCTTTGAAATCAGATATCTATATCTATCACCGCCTACTTGGCTTTCTATTTTCTTTGACATAATGTGTTCCCAGATCGATCACGCATTAGTCAAAGAGGGGCAAATGTAATCACCTAAAAATGGTCATCTAGACTATTAGCCCCCTTTTCAACATTTTGGCTAAATTAATTTAATCACTTACCTAAGCCAAATTGCTAATAATCAATTTATTTGATTATAACCTATAGTTTGACTATGCTATCCTAAGTTCATTATTTGATTAAAAGAACATGTCCCCTTTTAATTAAATAAAATACCCCATTCTTCTAACCTACTTAAAGTGCACACATAAAGTCTTTTTTCTATTTTGCAATTAAAAGAAAAGGCTTTGTGACTTTTGTCTTATATGACAAGTCAACTTATATTCTATTGGTTGATTTGTGTGTGCACATGGATCACTCCTATTTTTGAATTCCACCGTTGATCATCCACCATCTTCATCTTGATCTCCACCGTCCATACATCTTTAAAAGGGAGAGAGCTTTCCCCCTCAATCCATCTTTTGAATATTGTTATGTTGCAGGTTTTCTAACAGGTTTCTTTGGAGCTTTGTGGAGAACTTCTATTTCTTGTCTACATTCTCTCATACCATAGCATTTTAGCTTAGATTCATGTTGCATGTTAGTTTAGCTTCTATTTTGCGATAATATATCTCACATAGCTTAATATTTGGATTGTAACACTCTCATCCATACTTAGAATAGCTGCATTTGACATTCTCATTCTAGCTTAATCTTCATTTGCATTGCATCCTTGAGGAACTCCTTGGGACATTTGCATTCTTGCATCTTGTCTTTGGAACCTCCCATTGCATGGTTTACTAGCAAGAAGAGTATCTCTAAGGCTCATCTGAGAGCCTTCTTATTCTTAAAATATACTCTCTTGCACTCTGTGGATAGGGAGCTCTAAGCCGGCATCCGAACATTCCAAACTCATGGAATCGTTTGGATAGAAGGGTTTAGAGTGGGACACTTTCGAGTGTACACTTAGTAGCAACTGTAGAACTTGGTAGAGCCTGAATTACTTGGTTAAAACTAGAAACTACAAGATAAGATTGGTAGCTATTAACCATCTAATTAAGTATGTGTGTCACTAATAAGCAGACTTGACTATAATGTCAACAATCTCCCCCTTTGGAATTAGTGACAAAAATACTTATCAATCAAAACTAAAGTCTCAAAGAGTTTAAAAAAATCTTTATTCTCTATCATGTGTCTTTAACTCAGTAACATATAGTGTTTTTGAGATTTTTCATAATTGCTTTTGTAGGAGATATTTATCTAAATATCTGTACATGTATATGTATAATATCATGATTCTCCCCTGTAAATATATATTCAATATACTTTACATATCTTTATATTACATCTTATTTTCTTATCTTCTCTCGTTTTATTACATCACATATTCTCCTCTTTTACATATTCTCCCCCTTTCTGACATAAATGTGAAAGGTGTATACTACATGGTAATACAAAAATGTGACAAGAAGTCAGAATGTACCTTTAAAATCAATAACATTGTCTTGTCCCAATTTTCTTGTAACACCTTGCTTTTATGCAATGCAATCTAAACTTCTATTGATAACTCTATCATGTGATTAGCTATGGAGAATTTTTTGTCATGGATGAGAGTTTTGGCATGTGCAATGTGTTTATGCAATGCATCCATGTTCAAAAGAATCATGCCTTGCATGTCTACAAGTGTGCCCCTTATCCTGGCTTCTTCCCTTAGTAATTTTTCTTGCATATTAGTCAAAAAGTTGATCTTTGTGTAATGAGCAGAATTGTAGCTCAAGTCAAGTGGCAACTAGTGTGCACTTGCCTTCTGGTCTTCATCTATATAGGATAGTTTATTTTTGATTTCCTAAGTAAATATAGATGTATCGCATAGTTTATTGAATAGAGAAGTGACATTTTTTGGTATAGGTTTTGAATGAGCTGAAAATAATAAACAAGTCTACTTGATATATTGCAATCTTATGTACTAGCTCTAATATTTTGTTTTAAAAAAATTCTCTACTCTTTACAACAATTTTTCTTTCCCATTCGGATCTTCATTAGATTTTTGAACAACTTCTACTAATTGCGCAAAAATAGGTTGAGAAGTATCAACCTCAGTGCTAAGTGCATCTACAAGTATGTTCTTTGCATCATCCAGCACTTGATTTTCTCTATTTTTCCCTCTCTAAGCCTTTGTTACTTAGCTTTCTTCTACAAAATCTCACCTACTACATAAATTTGATCAAGATTTAGAGTAGAGATATCCCAATTCAGGATAACTATATCCTCATCAAGATCAATGTCTTCTTCTTTATCTTTTCTTTTGCTAGAAACCTTAGTACTCAATTGAGGCTTGCTCTCAACTATCTTTATACTAACTACTTATACAGTGGGAATAGTAAAAATAGTCGAAATAGAAGGAATAGAAACAAAAGTAGATATTGCACTAATTGTGGAAAGACCTAGTTTCTGAGTAGCCAAATCTGATGAAGGAGGAAGCACTGACTACTTGGTAGATGAAGTGTTGATCACTTTGGTCAATGAAGTAATTAGCTCAATAGGTGCAAATATTGGTTGAGTGCTTGGATTTGTAGTGTTTTCCACAACCAACTTGATAGAATCTTTCTCTAAGCTTGATGGCTTTAAAGCTTTTCTCAAAGAGTGATGAAATGAGGTCATAACCATTGTTACAATCTTCTCAAGTTTAGTTTCCTCAATGATCTAAATCTTAGGGAGATTCTCCTTAGTAACTTCTTATTCTTGCTCCTCATCATCTTTATTCTCATCATTTTTTTCTTCTTCACCATCATTGTCCTTTTCTTCCTTATCATCTTCATCATCATCTTTATCACTGACATGAACAACAAAATCACTTTTCTGATGAAGATTGTAGATATTCTTCCATGTATTAGAGGCATTCTTCACCACATTTTCAATGTCATTAATTAGTATCAAGCAGGTATTAAATTTTAAAGTGAGTTTTTCTTCATTCTATTTTATGGACTCTTTTACTTCTTTATCATTAAGACTTAGCAAGGTCAAAGGACATGTTATTCTTTACCACCTTGAGAGCTAGATCAACTGCCTCACATGATATGTTGTTGAGATTACTAGAGCTATATATTTTATGTGCTATTACATGAATTCCAAACTTCATCTCCATGTTAGCTATATAGTTGATCTTCATAACTCTTCCATCCCATTTGGCAAGAGTTTTCCTTTTCGATTCTACCTGACTTAGGGATTTAGTAGTCCTTACTTTGGTCAACATTGGGAGCCCTATGATTTGATGAATCATTTTCTTCATTATGGGAATAGGATCCTCCAACCATAGTTTCCCATTGTGTACATGGCTAAGGATAAACCTTATCCATTTTATCTGAAAGTCTTGGTGCATATGTGGATGTGGGTTAAACCCTTCGTCTCCAAGTGTTGATGCTTAGGTTTCAATGCACCATTCACACACAACTTTTCCAGAGTTTCATCAATTTCTACGGTTCCAATGTCTTGAATTGAACAATGAAAATATGAGAGAATATCATTAACCAATAATACCTTTGGTGGAATCTATGACTGAGCTTTAATTGGATCAAGCATTTTTGCAATTGTCAAACTTAACTTGAAGTCTCATACTTTCTACTCAACTCCTCAAACCAACATCTTGGACCCCTTCTTAGCTTTTATTTCTAGAGGATGTCATGCTTGGTAGGGTTTACAAAAATACAAACAACTTCAACCACAAATTGCATAGATCACTTTGATGCACAAAAATCACTCTTTGCATATAGCTCTTTGAAAATGCAAAATGAAAAATGAATTCAATTTCATTCTTTTAAACAAATTTTACTTTCCAATTGCCATAAATGCAGTACATTCACTTTCTTGGTGACAGACTATCTTCCACTCAATTTGATCTAATTTATCTATAGATTCATCCATGACTCGATGTCCACACAATGACTTAGTTACTCTCAACTTTTCTTGGAAGGGTCTTGAAACTTGACCTAGCTTGGCAAGGTCTAAAATTTCTTTAGATACTTGGGAATCCCTGGGCATCTTGAATGTTGATATAGATTTTTCCTTCTAGCTAACTAGAACTAATGTAGGATTTCTACTTTAGAATCTTAGTTCTAGTTATCCTTGTGGGAGATCAAGTAGAAATGCTTTAGTCACCCAATTCTTGAGTGACATGTGCTTCATTGCTTGGACTTGCATTCTCAAAATATTTCAGAATCCATTTTTGTCTCGTCTACTTTCTAATGTTGTTAGCCTTGGCTTTCTTTTAGTTTTCATATAGTTCTTAGCAAGATGTCCAATTTTTGTAAAAATAAAACATCTTCTAGTGGTGTCTCTTGTCCTCACATGATGTTTCACATAGTTTATTCCAATGTGTCTGAATTCTCCATAGTAGTGACATTTGCACCACATGTTGTAGTCCCAACCAAATATAGCCTTTACAATCTGTTCTATTGGGTTCAATATCTTGATTTTGCGTTTAGAAGATCTATGCCCATGCTTCTTTAATTTGTGACATTTTCCTTCAAATTTAGGTTTCTCTTTGCATTTGTTAGCTCTATGACTATGCTTATTGCAATTTTAGCATTTTTCATTGAATTTAGCTTTACCATTACTCCAACATTTGTTTTATTTATGACCTAACTTATCATAGTGATTGCAAGTAGGTCTTTGATTCTTTTGAGCTCCTTTCTTGGATGATTCACCTTCTTCTATATATCCAATTCTTGCTTCGCCTTTTTGTCGATATTGGTTTTTCTCATTTAATTGATTCACATTTTCTTGAGATTCCATCATCCTCTCATTGGTTTTCTTTTTAGTGTTTAGATCTATTTGCAATCTTTCATTCTCTAATCTTAGATTCATGACTTCTTCATTTTCATTATTAAGTTGATCAATGAAGTCTAGCTATTGAAGGGATAGATGCTAAATTTCATTATGCTTTCCTTCTATCTCTTCTTTTATATTATTTTTCTCTTCCATGACTTCACAAAATATTACTAACTAAATTTCTTGTTCTCTTTTCAGCATTCTTACTTCTTCTTAATGGTTACCACTATTTTCTAATAGTTCTCTGATTGCCTCATTATCTTCATCTGAATCACTTTCTAAATGGATATCTTCAATTCTTTCTTCAGTGTAGAGTTTTTCATTCATCTATAGTACTAGATCTTTTCTATTTTTTAGGGGTTAAGAGAGTTGCTTCTTTCCTTTCTTAAGTTTTCCAATAACCAATTCCAAATCTATCTTTTCATTATCAATAGCCTTATCAAATTTGAATACCTCCATTGCCTTTGATCTTTGCTCAAGTTGTTAAACTTCTTCTTTGAGAACCATAGAGCTCTAATACCAATTGTTGGAAATATAAGATAGGATAGGTTATTGAGAGGGGAGGGTGAATTAGGAACCAATAAAACTTAATTTTAATTCACCAATTAATCCTTCATAAGTAATCTAATCTAATTGCATGCATGTAAAATTAAAAACATATAACACTTTGACACACAATATGGTAACCCATAAATCTTCCAAATAGAAAGTAAAATTGGGGTGGGGTTGATACCCATAAGCTTTAGTACTATAGTATAAATTTGGCCTTTTGAGGCTTACAATGATCACTTCTATTGATCTACCCTATTTGGAGCAATAAGGACTGCTAGGTCCACCTTGCAAAAGGATTTACAAATATATAGTGAAGTATGTACTCAGTAAAGAGATTTACAAATGATTGTTAAGTCTACCTCATGAAAAAATTTAATTGTTCCACCTATTAAGATGAACTAGTGGTTGATCTCTTATCTACAACATTAATTTGATGAATGAGATTCCTTTGGAGGGTAATGATCACCTTGTTGTGATAGATAAATCTTTGTTGCTCCTTATACTTTGTGTAGCCTTCTTACTTGACACTTCTACTCTTATACATAGCTTTTTATTTTCATATAACTCTCTTTGGATGTGATACAATGCATTACATATATACCAATCTAATTTATAATTCATCAAAGTTTCCTATAATACAAGTTTCACCAAAATAAACCAAGTTGGCCCAACTACTAGTACTCAGGTTTTGAAGAAAAACTTTGCAAGGTTCTGACACTCGACAACCATTGCTAATGCTCAACATCATCATGAACTTAGTAGACATAGAAGCTCAACTCATACTAATCACTTCCAAGTAGTCTAAACTTGGTTTGCATTGGTGACTCAGTGAACACTATGAAACTTAGCATATAGACTAAATCACTTGGTTGACACTACATAGCTCAGCCAACACTATCACTATGAGCTTAGTATAAATTGAATCACTTGGTTGATATTGCATAGCTCATCCAACACTAGATTCACATTACTAAAGTTGTGAAGTTGATAAATGTTGGAGAACTTGGTTTGTACTGAGAAACTTGGTAAACGCTGTGAAACTCATTTTACACTGATAATCACTAACTTAGTAGATATTGCTTGGTGCAAGCTGAATATTGTTCCTAGAACTTGGTAACAACTATAGAACTCAATAAAGCATGAACTACTTGTTTAACACTATAAATTGCAAGATAAGCTAATAGCTACTAACCATTTGATTAAGTGTGTGTGTCACTCATAAACAAACATGACTGTGATGTCAACACTTGGTTGCTAGATCAACCTGTCTAAGTGGAATGACACTAGATATCTTTTCCAAAACTTTGGTGTGAATTTTTATTTTGAGCCATTCTAATAACTTGACATTAGGTTCTAGGTCTTCATCCTTTTGTTGGCATTAAGTTAGTATTGCCATTAGTGACAACACTTATCCATATCAGTATAACTATCGAGCTCAACACTTAATTCTCTACTCTCACTGAGCATTCTAGTGTTAACCAAGCTTTGAAGAGTTCAGTAGTTTACACCAAGTAGACAGTGGCTACCAAGAAAATACAGGTAATATGAAGATTAGTAGTTTCTACTGAGCTTTACAGTGTCTACCAAGAAGTAAGCTTGTGTCATGCAGATTCTATGTAAACCAAGCATTGGAAGAAATAGTGTTTATTGAGTGAAGGTAAACTTAGTATCTACTGAGTGACACTACATCTACTGAGTCACCAGTGGTCATCAAGTTTAGAACTAAATCAAGTGATTAGTATGGACTGAGCCTTCACTTCTACTAAGTGCATGATGATGCCAAGTAATGCAGTAAATGCTGTGTATCAAAAGTTCACCGAGTCAGTTCAGTGAATCTAAGTTATTTACTATTGGGTCGACTTTGTAATGTATTTGTTCACTTGTGTTTTGGCTGACCTTGCAATTCTATAAATTTAAAAGGTATATATGTAAGGTGTATTATTAGATATCACATGAATGAAGAAATAGTAGAGTAATGAGAAATATATGTGAAATATTATCAGCAGCAGTTCAAGGAATACAACAAGGTTAATACAAAGGCAAAAAAGTTATATCTATCACATAAGGTGATCAGTGCATAAAGGATCTTATCAACAATTAGTTGTAAGTAGATCCACTGCTTCATCTTAACAAGTGAATCAATTTTCTAAATCCTCTAACAAGGTAGACTTAATAGTCTTTGTAAAAATCTCTTAACCAAGTACATACTTCATCATATGTTTGTAAATCCTCTAACAAGGTGGACCTAGCAGTCCTTTATGCTCCTAATAGGGTAGATCACCAGAATTGGTCAATGTAAGACTTAACAAGCCAACTTTATGTTGTCATATTGAAGTTTTGTGGGTATCATCCCAACCCCAATTTTAATTTCTATTTGGAAGGTTTATGGGTTACCAAAATATTGTGTTCTTTTGTGTGATGAATGTTTTAACTTTCAGTATTAATGCATACAATAGCATAGATTGCTTTGTGACAAATTCAAAGAAGAATTTAAAGTTATTGATTCACCCCTCCCCTCTTAGTAACTTATCATATATTGAATATTTCCAACAATTGGTATCAGAGCATTGTGTTTCTCAGCATAAAAATTTGATAGCTTGAGCAAAGATCTAAGGAAAAATGGAGATATTCAAATTTGACAAGGCAATTGAAAATGAGAAGCTAGATCTAGAGATGGCCATAGCTCAACTCAAAGAAGCAAAGGAGCACCTTTCCCAATCCTTGAAAAGAAGAAATGAACTTGCAAGAAAAATTGATGACCATCAGTATGTTGAAGAGAAGATTGAAGACTTTTTCCCATCAAGTAGCTCAGATGAAGCTAATGAGGCAATCAAAGAACTCCTAGCAAAGAATGGCTCTCTGTAAGAAGAAGTAAGGAAAATTAAAAGAGAGCAAGAAATCCAATCAATCAAGCTATATGAAATTTTGGAACAAAGAAATAAGGCAAATGAAGACTTAGAGTCAAGAAACAATGAAGTACAAAATCAATCCAATCAACATGAAGAACTCATTGATCAAATCACTTGAGCAAATGAAGAAATTAGCATTCTCAAAACACAAAATGAAAGAATAAGAAGTGATCTAAATTATGAAAGGGAAATTAATGAAAGAATAATGAGCGAACTAAGATGTGAAAAGAAAATCATTGAAAAATTGAAGAATGGCCTAAATGTTGAAAAACAAATCAATGAGAGAATGTTGAAATCACAAGAAGACATGAATCAATTGAATCAGCAAAATGAGCAGAATCTTCATAGGCAAAAAGGTAAAGTAGGACTGGGATACAATGAAGAACAAGGTGAATCTTCCAAGCAAGGTGCAAAAAGGAATCTAAAACCCTCGTGCAATCATTGTGGGAAAATTGGTCATACATCAAACAAATGTTGGATCAATGGAAAAGGAAAATTCAATGGAAAGTGCTATAACTACAATTAGCATGGTCACAAACCCAATGACTACAAGGAGACACCAAAATTTGAAGGTAAATGTCACAAATTCAAAAGGCATGATCATAAGGCATCTCAATGTAGATCCAAATCATTCAATCTAGCTAGACAATTAGTAAAGGCAATATTTGGACAGGACTACAATACCTAGTGCAGATGTCATTATTGTGGAGAATATGGACACACTGGCATAAATTGTGCAAGGCATCACCTACGAAAGAAAGATACTACTATAAGGTGTTACACATGAACTGAAATCAGTCATATAGCTAAAAATTGCATGAATATAGGAAAAGTTGAAGATGAAAAGAAAGAAAGGGCTAATAATATAAGGAAACAAATGAGGCAGCAATGGATTCCTAAATCTATTGAGGATACAAGCTCAAATCATGGTAGTAAAGTCACTCAAGAAGTGGGTGACTCCATCCCCTCAAACTAAATTCCTAATCTAATGTATTGGATTTGTACTCAACAAGAAAATCATAAGTAGTTCCAAGAAATATGAGGAATACAAATGATCCAATCAGTATTCCAAATACACTAGGAATCACAGAAAGGTTATCCTTCACAAAGTTACATCAGACTCCACTGAGGTAAGTTGGTTGTAGACCTTACTGAGTGAGGTCGGGAGTAAAGGAAATTTGGTTTGTTCGCCGAGTTGATACTCTTGCTGAGTTAGTTCAGTGGATGACAATCTATCACGTATTATTTCATAATGGTACTGAGCATTTATGAAAATTTCTCAATAAAAAGGGGCAATTTCAACTTCATTTTTTATTGTATCCACAACATTTGAAGAGCATAGTGTTTTGAAAGAGAATTATAGTGTTTTCGAATGATTTAGTAGCAAGATCTTCACAAATTTCATCATCTACTGAGCAACGATGGTGTCTACTAGTAGAAGCAGCTCTAAACTAAAGAAGGGTTCTAAAATGTTGGTTAAGGGTGTTGAATGGAAAGCACCAAACTTCAAAATCGTTCTGGTTGTTACTGAGTCACTTGATCCATATGGAGCTCAATCAAAAATCCTACCCAAGGTACTCCTAATTAATGACATATGAACTCACTTTAAATGTTCTGTTCAAGAATTAGGGACACTAGAAATGGATATTTCCCTAGCTAAAATGTGTGTTGACAGAGTTTTGAAACCTGAGCATAAACATTTGGAAGTTAACGGATTAATTCATATCCCTCACATACCTCAAAATTTCCAAGTGAAATGGATAAGATACATATTGAGTCAGTTTCACAATGGTCAATTATGGTTGGAGCAACCCATTCTAATTACAAAGAAGATGATACACAAGGTTATGGGTCTGTCAATACTAAGCAAAGCCAAATCAACCAAAATCCTAGGTCGGGAGGAACTGCAGAAGAAAACCCTAGCCGAATGGGATGGTAGAGGTTTGAAACTAAACAATGTCACTAACATAGAGCTAGGTTTAGCACCCATATCATTGCACATAAAATCTATAGCTCGAGTCAGTCAAATTTGTGAGGCAGTTGACCTAGCATACAAGGTTATAAAGAAGAACCTTGAATTTGATTTGTCAGATGTACTATTAAAGGAATTGAACAAAAACATTGAAAGTGTGAAGACTTCTAAGAAAAATTCCTTCAAGTTTAGTTCATTGCTTACCTGTTTATTCTTTTATGTTCAAAAATTCTTTCCATCTAAGGGAATAGTCATATGGAGGATAGACACCCCTATTTTGTATTAGATAAATGAATTAATTGAAGAAATGGGTGAAAATTTTGAAAGGGTATTGGATAATTATTTTGAGGCATTCAAAGAGAAAATGAATAATAGATTTTGAATCCCACCCAAGCTTGTGGAAGACTACAAGGATGACATATGCTTCATGGTGGATTGTGACAGAGTGTACATTCAAGCAATCATACCAAGAGTGGCATGGGTAAAACCATTGCCTTATGAAATTAACATTGATGAAGCTAGAGACATCATTGAGGCTTTTGTAAATGAGCTAGCCAATCCAAATCTTCCTGCATTTGGAACTTATGAGGAAGCCAAGAAGAGGATAGAGCTCAGTATCAAGATTCCTCAAGCTATCAACAGAGGCAAGAAGAGGATTGCAAAATTGAAGATAGTTGAAGGTCCTTTAATGCTTACCAAGGGCAAGTGTGAGGATGAAGAAGAGGAATATGATGAAGGTGAAGAAGAAGAATTAGAGAAAGAGGAACCAGCAAGGAAGAAAGTTAGAGTGATTATCACTAAACCTCATAAGAAACATACTGCAGTGTTCTCCAGGAGAGGTAGGAAAGGTAAAAGTGAACTAATATTCATTTGCTCTCCACCCATATTTGAGGAAAGGATGAAATAGCTAAGAGTTGGAGTAGGAATATGTAACTTGAAAGTTCTCAAATATGAGACTCGGACTCTAGCTAAGTAGAAAGAGATTGAGGAGTTAGCCATGGAGAAGATGGGTATTTGGAAATACTCCCCTTCTCAAATACAACCTCAAATCCATGCAAATATTTTTGTCAAAATTCAAGTTAGATGGGAGAACACAGTGCAAACTATAAAAGACATCTTTGAACAATAGTTGAGATAGTTAGTACCTAATCTAACTAATGCTAGAGTAAAGAAGGCAATTAGACAACATGAAGACAGAATGATTCTAAAGCTTAACTCATGTTTTGTATTAATGAATAACATGGAATCAATGGTTAAGCATGCCTCAGACATCTAGAGAGATGTCATCTCAACAACCCATCAAATGAAATTGTTATAATTAAAGATGATGATAGTGATGATGATGATAATGATGATGATGAAAACACTCCTTCCATCACAGTTATTGAAGGTGAATTGCATGCTCTAATGGAGGAGAAGAAAGAAGAAGAGAAGGAAGAAGAGGAGGAGGAAGTAAAAGAAATGGATGAAGAAGGAAAAGAGGAAGAAAAGGATGAAAATGATCCAGTTAGAATTATAGCAAAAGCTATTGCATCTCTTCCTCACACTCCACCACATACTATCACATCTATGGAGATAGCTTCTACTAGTGAAATTGTGCACACAATAGCAACATCAATTTCTCAATCTTCACCAGTCACCTCCTAGCTCCAAGTGTCTACAATGGAAGTATCAAGCACTTCATCTACTCAGCTGACTGTTACTTCTTTATCTACTAAGTTAGCTCCCTCTACTTCTACATCTTTAGTTTGTTCATCAGTAAGTTCTACAATTTTGTCTTCATCAATTCTAGTAAGCTCTACAATTTTGTTTTCATCTGCATTGTCTGCATCTACTTTGATTCCAATTAGTTTAGACACTTCTATAAGTATTCTACTGAGTGTGGCACCATTTTTAGGAAGTGTTTCAATTTTTAGTCTAGTTAGTACCTCTATTAGCATTCAATCCCTAAGCCTTATTCCATTTTTCATTGCTAGCCCTTCTATCTCTACTATTGTGTCTATTCCAAAGGTCAAACCAGTCATCACTGAAGTAAAACCAAGGCAACCATTGAAACTTCTGATCATTGGAAAGGAAATTAAAGAAGACATTGACTTAGACACAGAGATAATAATACCTAAGATTGACTATGAGATTGCTACTATTGAAGAAATGAGGTTAGCTAGTCAACTCATAGAGAAGAAAGCTATGCATAAGCAGCTACGGTCTAAAAGGGATAAGGAGTACAGAATAATTTAAAATGCCAAGAATATAATTACAAATGCTATAGGTATTGAAGTGGATTCCACTCAACATATTTTGATTCAGTTAGAAGAAGTTGTACAGAAATACAATAAGGACCTCCTTTGGACAAGAGAAGCTAATTGAAAAGGCTGAAAGGAAGTTTGATACCATGGTACTAGAGCATATTTCTCAACAAATTGCAATCAAACAAGTGGAGTTGTCCACATTTTTGGGCAATTTTGAAAATTCCTTTAATAATGCAACATCACTTTTTGCAAAACTTTGTGATATGTCTAGTTTTACCAATGAAATAAAGGAGAAGCTAAATAAGATTGATGCTGACATGAAATCTAGTGCATCAAAGTTGCAGGCTGACCCTTCTTCTAGCTCCTCTCATCACACCAAGGTGAAATATCTAGTAGAAGTGCAAGTAGAACTTCTAAGAGAAAAAGAAAGAATAAGAGAAACCTTGATTGATATTCATAACATGATCTTGCCAATAATGGATACAATACAGAAACATATTTCTCATTACAAGACATTGGTTTAGGATCAAAACTTCTCAGTGGCTAATCACATGATCAAATTATCAGTAGAAGTTTAGATTGCTCTCTACACCTGCAAAATTTTGCAAAAGAATTGGGATACCTCATTCACCCTCATTCTTAAGGTACATCAAGAATTTCTCTCTCATTTTGGTGTAACTATATAGATAGTACATGTAGCCCTTTGGCATTACTATCAAAAAGGGAAATTCTATATATAAGGAGAGATATCAGTATAAGTGAAAGGGGGAGATAGCACTCAATAGAGTTAGCATGTATATGTGTATAGCTATGTACATATGTTTTGGCTTATAAGTGTTTTGTCACCAATGCCAAAGGGGGAGATTGTTGGCATTAAGTTAGTATTGCCATTAGTGACAACACTTATCCATATCAGTATAACTATCGAGCTTAGCACTTAATTCTCTACTCTCACTGAACATTCCAGTGTTAACCAAGCTTTGAAGAGTTTAGTAGTTTACACCAAGCAAACAGTTGCTACCAAGTGAATACAGGCAATATGAAGATTAGTAGTGTCTACCGAGCTTCACAATGTCTACTAAACAGTAAGCTTGTGTCATGCAAATTTTGTGTAAACCAAGAATTGGAAGAAATAGTGTTTATCAAGTGAAGCAAGGTAAACTCAGTATCTACTGAGTGACACTACATCTACCAAGTCACCAGTGGTCACCGAGTTCAAAACTACATCGAGTGATTAGTATGAATTGAGCCTTCACTTCTACTAAGTGCATGATGATGCTGAGTAATGCAATAAACGTTGTGTATCAGAAGGTCACCGAGTCAGTTTAGTGAACTTGAGTTATTTACTATTGGGCCAACTTTGTAATGTATTTGTTCACTTGTGTTTTGGCCAACATTTTAGTTCTGTAAATTTGAAAGGTATATATGTAAGGTGTATTGTTAGATATCACATGAATGAAGAACTAGTAGAGTAATGAGAAATATATGCAAAAGATTATCAGCAATAGTTCAAGGAATACAACAAGGTCAATACAGAGGCAGAAAAATTATATCTATCACATAAGGTGATTAGTGCATAAAGGATCTTATCAACAATTAGTTGTAAGTAGATCTACTACTTCATCTTAATAGGTGAATCAGTTTTCTAAATCCTCTAACAAGGTAGACTTAACAGTCTTTGTACAAATCTCTTAACCGAGTGCATAATTCATTGTATGTTTGTAAATCCTCTAACAAGGTGGACCTAGCAGTCCTTTGTGCTCCTAATAGGGCAGATCACTAGAAGTGGTCAATGTAAGCCTTGATAGGCCAACTTTATGATACAGTATTGAAGTTTTGTGGGTATCATCCCCACCCCAATTTTACTGTCTATTTGGAAGGTTTGTGGGTTACCAAAATATTGTGTTCTTTTGTGTGATGAATGTTTTAACTTTTAGTATTAATGCATATAGTAGCATAGATTGGTTTGTGACAAATTCAAAAGAAGAATTTAAAATTACTGATTCACCTCTCCCCTCTTAGTAACTTATCATATATTGAATATTTCCAACACCTTTATCTTGTCCACTTTTTTGACAAGTTTCTCTAATAATGGGCTTATCTTCATTCATTTCTGGGAGGCTTAGAGCATTAATAAATATATCTTTAATTTCATGCAAAACTTTTTTTTGCCTATGCTCCCTCCTTAAGATTTCTTACCTCTTCTTCCTTCAGAGAGTGTCATGAATAATTCTCATTTCTTCAATTATGATTGTTTTCAATTCAAACTTTGGTAGCTTAATCACCTTATATAAGCTTACATCCCCAAATGATGTAACTTTGACACTCTTGGGTGTGATAGAACTTGGTCTTGATATTTGTAATGGTGAATCCTATGTACTCAACCTCTTTAGAATGAGACTAATGAGAGGATTTGTAGAGATAGGTAAATTTATAGTGTTTGTATGGAAACTTCCTCCTCTAGTGTAGTAGGAAACTTGGGCTCTTCATTCTTTTCATCTTCTTACTAAACTTCACCCTGTGATGGTGGAATAGGTATATGACTTTCTTCATTACCCTTGTTTTCTTCTCTTTCATCCTTGTCAACAATCAATATGGCTAGTAAACTTGAACTATCTAGGCTTGGCAGTGATATACCTATTGTTTTTTTTTTTGCCTCTTTCATCTGAATGATAATTTTTGGCATTACGGATGGTGTAGTTATACTGTCATCTTTCTATTCAAGGTTTATACTTTGACCTCTTTTTATATCTTGTGAGTCCTTTAGATTTTTTGTTATAGTTGGTGGGGGCACATTTGGTGTAACTTGTTGCTCCTCCCCTAGTAATACAACTTTTGCCTTTTGTATTTCATCCACTTTCACTAATATTGGGTTAATACATATAATAGTTACATTGGTAGAGTCTTGTTCTAGCTTCCTCAAATCATCCTTAGTTAAAGGATTTACATTCTATAATGTATTGTCAGGATCATCTTTAATACTCATTGAGTCTTGTTGACTCTCTTGGTTCCCATGTAGGGGACTAGCACTCGACACTTGTACATCCTATACATCATATTCTCTTCTTTTGCCATGTCATCCTTGACTTCTTCTATTGTATCAACTTTTTCTCTTATTATTGTTGTACTTTCCTTTTGTTTCTCTCCCTTTGCTTCTATAGCTTTGGTGGTTAACCCATAGATATCTTTCCAGAATAACTTTCTCTGGTTTACCACCTCTTCTACTTTATTCTTTTGAATGTTAAAAGCATGATACTTGGCAAAAAATTCCCTTGTGCTTCTCTATAGCCTTTATGATTTATCTTCTATCAAGTTCAGTCATGATTGTGGCTAAAGTAGCCTCTCTAATTTGTTTCTTAGTATCCAAAATAAGCTTCCACTTATTCTCAACTCTCTCATATAGAATTTGAGGTACAAAGTTAGAAATTTCTAGTGGAGCGGTCTTAAAAGTGGGCATCATATCATAAATAGCCTCTTCTAGATTATGCTTATCCTCACTCCCTAGCTTATCAAAATCAATATGCAAAAAGCCTAATAAATCTGCATTGTTCTTAACATTTTCATATGTACTATCAATGTTACATGAGAGATTGTGGTTTACCACCCTAAATTGACCTAAGTCATCTGATTTTTTCTTTTAATCATCTGAATCCTCTTCAAGTTTGTAAAACCTCCTTGGCTTCTTAGCAATTTCACTCAGCTCTGTTGTGGCACTTTCTCTCTTCTCTTTGGTCATTGAAACTTATTTGGCCTATGCAGTGGTTGTCCTTGTGCTTGACCTTGTTAAAGGTACAATTGGCTTTTGTTATGACTTCTTCATAATCTTCTTTGGTTTTGTCACTACCTCTTTATTCTCCTTCCTCTTCTTCTTAATTTCCTTAGGTTCTTTCTTTGCTTCTTCTTCCTTGACACCTTTAGCATCATCATCTTTATCTTCACCTAGGCCTTGTTAGAGTAATTAGTTGTTTTCACTTATTAATTAAATCACTTTGATTCAATTAAATAAGTTTCCTATTACTCTAGTTTGCTTAAGCTATCTTGTAGGTACATATAATTAATATTTTATTAATTATAATGTGCAACTCTAGCTTTTTTAGGCTTTAGGTTACCCTTTCCGAGTTTCGATTTCCTTTTATAAGGATTGGTCTCTTATGCATTTTTCACATTTGAGAGCAACTTTTCTTCTATCTCCATTATTTTTCTCTTGTGATAGGTTATTAGCTAACAGGTTCTTCTTGGGTTGTGTAGAATTGATATTAATCAATTTTTTCCTGGTATTAGAGCTAGATCTATTGTAGCTTGTTCAGTGTTTCTAAAAGAAAAAGGGAGAACAAGGGTTTGGCAGATCAGGCCTGGTGTTTTTTGAGGTTTTTTCGAAGAAAATTGGGGTGTCACTAATTTTTAGAGTATTTTGAGGCCAAACAGACATCATGAATGGATTTAGAAGGCATCAAAACCCCTATTTTGATATAAAATTTGTCTAATTTGGACAACATTGATTTAGGAGGCAAAAAAAATTTGTCGTACAGGGTCGTATGGCACAAGCACAATCCACACAATTCACAGCACAAAAAATCAAAAAAATTGCACAATGATTTATTTTGAAAGCCAAACTAATAAAGAAAGCAATAGAAACTCCCTTTTTCATTTGTAGCTCCCATGTCCTTCTTTCTTCTCCAAATTATTGTAGCTCCAATTTGCCTATAGTGCACACAAGATTGAAGCCAAAGCCTATGATATGGATAATACAATGAGAATACTAGAGGTGTGATTTTAGTGTGAGAACAAGAAGTGAAAATGCAAAGGAGTGGGGACTCAAGGACTCAAGAATTTGGATTTTCAAGACTTAAGCATTAAGAATTCAAGGACCGAAAATGAGAGAAAGAATGTCCAATTTATAATTGACACTCAAGGTGAGAGCATTGGATTTGTCACCCATAGATATGTGATGTGTCAAGAGATTCCTTTGAGAATCCATGATGCGTATGATAAAATATGCCAATTGTAAGATTCCATGACACATGAAAGTCAAACTTGGCTAAATGTAGAAGAGAATCTATGACGCGTCATAAGACACCTCAACCCACTTAAAGCCAAGAATCTATGACAAATAAGCCAAATAGGGATGTGCATAAGAGATAAGAATATTTGATTATGAAAAATCTTAGCCAAGTGTCCAAGAAGAATCTACAAGGTGTCACATCCAAGTGTCATGATGATGCAATATTTTATGGAATATTTGAATTAAAAATCCTTTTATTCCACAAAATAAGAATTAGTAGAAAATGGAATTAATGATGGAAAATGGAACTTAGGAAATTGTAAATTTCCATGGTTTGTAGATGATGAACCAATTAATTAATAATAAAATTAATTAATTGAGGATGATAATTATGAAGAATAATAGGATTAAATTATGGGTTATTTAATCCTATAGAGAAAGTTAGTAAATGATTGGCCAAATTGATTAAATGAATGCGACTGTACCCTTTGATAAAAAAGTAATGATGATGGATATGGAATAAGATGATGAAAAGGTAGACCAAAGCCATGGTCAAATTGATTGATAGATCAAAATTGATAACATGCCAAGGACACATGACATGAATTGGTTGATATGTAACATTTAATCGACATCATAAATGCTATGGAATTGAAATCGATTGATAAGGTTTGATCATAATAACATCGACAAACACTGTCAATATTATTAAAATGGTTGATGATGTCATGATCTGACATTGAAAGCCTCAACAATGTCAAAGATTGGATGACATGAATGATAGTTTGACCTAGCACTGAGAGCCACGACAGTAATAAGGTCAAATTGATAAGATTGATAAGTTGATAGGTTTCCAAGGCACTGAAAGCCACAACAATACCTAGGATAAGATAAATGATGATTGATTTGGGATGTTTGATATGTTTTGGGTTGATTAGGATTGATTTTGAGTGATTCCAGGTTGATTTGGGGTGATTTTGAGTTGATTTGATATGATTTCAAGTTGATATGAAATTAATGTGAAAGGGGATACAAATGACGAAATATGGTCAATCTGGCCAAAAGATCAGAGTTAGTAAAATGAGAAAATGGGACAAATTAGTATGAAGAAGTGATGAAACTGTAGATGCAAACCATTTTTTAGCATTTACATTTTGCCCCTCTTTGATACAATGTGATTTAGAGCATTGTGTCAAAGAATGCTAATGAAAAATCCCTAAAAGCATGCCCCAACAATGTGGTATATATTTATGCCCCCTTAAGAAATTGACCAACATAGGCATATGATAGGTCGATGTCATCGACAATGAGAAAACAAAGCCATAGGAACTAACGGATCAAAAATCAGAGTTAAAATGCAAAAGTTATGGCCTCCGGAGTGCAAATAGGCATCACGACCAACACAGAAAGGGTCTTTGGCACAACCATCTAGGTAGCAGCAAGTTATAAAAGGGCTTTGAGAGGAGTTTGAAGGTCATTTTCACTCTCCCAGTTGGAATAAAGGAGCTCTGGAGCAAGGAGGATGGATTGACTACCTAGGGAGCAACATCGTGGTGAACAGGTGCGGAGCTTCCGACGGCGAGCAGATGCTAGACCTCTAGTGAGTACATCGAGGCCATCTTTGTATTGTTTATGTTTTTTTCTTCTTCTGCTTTTTGCTGCATTTCCATGCTTTTTTACTACTTTTTAGGCACCTGGGAGTCTATGGGGGGAAACGGGGTCAAACAAGGTCAACCGAGGGTCCTAGGGCCAGTTAGGGCTTCCAAATGCCCCAACTGTGCCCAAAATGCAGCCAAGTGCATCAATGATGTAGTTGGCATTCCCAAGTACATCAATGATGCAGTTGGTATGACCAACTACCTCAATGATGCAGTTGGGAACCCCAACTGCGCCCTAGGATTCTTCAGGGCTCCGATTGGGGTCCGAATGGTCTCAGATCGAGCTAAAACTTGGTATGGGTTAGCATAACCCTAGGGGGATGTTAGAAACATGAGAAAATGTAGTCAAGGTGGTCAAAATGTTCAGAATTTGGTCAAACATAGGGCAAATGTGGGTCAAACTAAGGTAAATGCTGATAGGGAACTGTGCAAAGGGCACAAAAGGGTGTAAACAGACTCGAAATGATTCAAAATTTGGAATATATATTAAAAACCCTAGGAAGAGTTGAAAAAATAGGTTAACTAAGGCTAGGATAGTCAAAAAAGTCAAACTTGGTCAAACTTAGCTCTGATGGAGGAAAAAGGTTGATCGATGGATAGGGATAGGGTCAAAATGATGCAAACAAGCTCGAAATGACCCAAAACTTGGGAAACATGTTCAAAACCCTAGGAAGAGTTCAAAACATAAGTCAAATTAGTTAGACATGCTCAAAAAAAAGTCAAACTTAATCAAAATAGAGTCAAACTAAGTTAAACTTGGGTCAAAAGTAGGGTAAACTAGATGCAAACCATAAAAGGTTGACATAGGCTATGTGATTATGCAGGAGGAGCAGCCCTTATTACGGGTACGAGGAAATAAGCCATGAAGCCTTGGACCATGTCATCAAATGACACTTGGTGAGCAAGGGATATTGGCCAGGTTAGGATTATATCATGTGACATTTATGCTAGAGGTGAGGGGGAACAGGGCTTTGCTGACAGCTTTGACGAAGAGGTGGCACTCAGAGACGAGTTCATTCCACCTACCGACTGGGGAGGTGACCGTGACACTAGAGGATGTATGGTGCATCCTTAGGATCTTGATCCATGGAGAGCTAGTAGTGTATGACCTGGCTATAGGGAAAGTAGCTCTACATTGACTATTTGGATGCGGAGATGCAGAGCTAGGGATTCGAGACTATGAGATTGGATGGGACTTATTGGTGGCATGCCATGAGCGACTGAAAGTTGTGATTTTTTGGGTGATTGGTGGATTGTTGATACCTGATAGATGGGGACATGGATTCCCAATTGGATGGGGTCGAGTACTTAAGAAGATGATTATGGAGGGCACTATGTTTTCTTGGGGCCCATGCATGTTGGGGATATTGTATTATTATCTGCATCAGGTAGCATATAGAGGAGGACTATCCTTTAGCACTAGTGGCACATTATTAAAAATCTGGGCCTATGAGCATATTACAGTATTTAGACCTCTGGTAGAGTGAGTGTTGGTGGATGATATGCCATATGCTTACAGCTATAGAGGTGTCCTAGCTCGAGGACCATTGGGATATGCGAGGTATTTTTGTCATTAGATAGACACAATGACTCAGTTCATATGGAGACCATACAGAGATTGCCTTGGATGGGATGATGATGACATCCACTTACCATACTGTACGCAGGAGCGTTATCTCATAGGGTGCATAGTGATTGGTCACTTGGTTATAGAGATGTACCTACCAGAGCGGGTGCAGAGACAGTTTGGGGAGACACAGGATGTACCTATAGGGTTAGCATTGTTTGCTCAATCTAGAGTAGAGGTGCGAGAGTGGGGACCACCCATGAAGACACAGGTAGCATATGAACAGTTAGCGGAGTTAAAGCCGAGGCTATGGGGGGTAGCAGTAGATATAGTGGATGTAAGTACAATAGCAACATATGATAGGTGGTTTGCACAGCATCGATCGAGACCGTTGACAGATCCAGCAGTACCAGTACCTCGAGGGAGGCCACATGATGAGGACGATGATGAGGAGGAGGAGGATGGGGGAGAGGATGAGGAGGGAGAGGACACTAAGGATGATGAGAGGGGGGATGGTGAGGGTGATGATGAGAGTGATGAGGATGATGCAGGGGATGATGAGGGTGAGGATGAGGGTGACAAGGATGATGCAGGGGATGATGAGGGTGAGGATGAAGGTGATGATGAGGAGGATGCTATGGGAGAGGATGAGGGAGCTGATGACGAGGAGGGTGGAGGGAGTGTGGGTGGGGATGGGGATGACTACTGGGAGGATAGGGATGCAGCTACGATGGATGTGGAGGGGATCATGTGGATGACACTGAGAGAGCATTAGTACTAGTATAGGTAGAGCCTAGTCATTTAGATCTCTTGGAGGTGATCAGAGGGCTACAAATTTAGTTGGGTCAAGTTGTGGTAGAGAGGGATGCTATGATAGGAGAGAGAGATGCGGTTACATTGGAGAGAGATCGGGTGATGGCTGAGAGAGACCAGGCTAGGGCTGAGAGAGATGCAGCTATGCACAGGGTAGAGATGGCAACACAGGAGTCTCAAGAGTTCATCAGTAGCATCAGAGATGCAAACTTCCAAGATCTGGCGATGATGATGAGCAGGGCTCACATGGAGGCACAGTATTGGCAAGATCAGTATGAGAGGGTGGTGCCATCGGGGCAGAGGGTAGAGAGTTTTTGTGCATCAAGATCTCATTCCCATAGGACACAGAGGACATAGAGTAGTGCGAGGGTGATGGGACCTATGAGGCCACCACAGAGAGTAGAGGGATCCTCCTCAAGGATGGACAGAGGTCACGAGGCTAGGGATAGCACAAGATGACACTGACAGACTCACACATAGAGGGGCCTCTCTATGTTACTTTTTGGTTTTTTTATTATGCTCTTTCATGGTTCACACCTATAGATAGTTAGTGTTGATGTAAACCATGGTCACATACTCTGACACCTTTGTGTGACATTTATGAGATGGACTTATGTTATGATGATTATATGTTATGGACTAGATGATGACTTATGTTATGATGCCTATATGTTATGTTATGCATGTGCTTTATATGTTTTATATGGATGCATTTATGCTTTTTGTGTGGACTTATATATGATGACATCATGTGTTTGATTTATTGCATGTTAGGTATAGGAAATGCCATCTTTAATTTTTGCTACATGTTTTTCTCATGAATGAATGACTAATGTAATGTGAATGATATGGAATGGATGTAAATGAATGCAAATGAAATGTAAAATGATATGAAATGCAAATGAAATGTAACATGGATGCAAATGAAATGTGAATGCCTTATTTATTACTTTGGATCATTTGGAGATATGTAGGAATGCAGGATGACAATGTTTTTGGTGTATCAGAGTATGAGACCAGGGTAGCAGATGAAGAAGATGCAAAAGATCAAGGAAATGAGATGAAGAATTGTTAGTATGATGGGAAGACTTTTTCTTGTAGAAAGTGCACTATATGTCAAATGAAGCTTTATTTTGATATGGAAAATGGACTGCAACACATCATGGCATAAAGGACTAGAGCGCAAATGTAGGCCTTTTGCGTAAACAAGCACGATGTAGACAGAAAATGACCTTTTCCTTCCTAAGGCATATGTACATGCCCCAGAGTCTCAAAGGTACATTAGAATAGACAAAAATAGAAAAAGATGACCATGAACCATCCTGACCACTCTCATAGATCAATTTATATCATCGAGTAGCATAGGGACATGATCAATAAACAAAGCAAAAATAAATCACTCACTAAACAGCATGAGCCAACAGCTATTCTTGTCCATTATTACATTCTTGTTAATGTTTTAGGTGTGTAGATAGTGTTTGATATGTTGATAATGTGATAGTTTTGGTTGTGGATTCAGTTGATAATTTCATAGTGACATGTTGGATTGATTGTTGGTTCATGTTGCTCAAATATTGTGATTGGCAGTGAAGTGTAGTGCTTTGGGTTTTAGTCTGTAATGTGCAAGTGTTTACACAAAAGGGGTGATTATCCATAGTGAGTATGTACAATGTTTATTGCAAATTTTTGACGGGTTTTGTGATTTTTAGGGTTTTTGAGGATATTTGATGTTTTTGTGTAACTAGTTTCTTCAGGACATTTTATGATTTTTAGGGTTTTTTCAGGGCATTTTCTGATTTTTAGTGATTTTTTCAGGATCGTATTTGAATTTTAAAGGATTTTTTCAGGACATTATGTGATTTTTAGTGATTTTTTTCAAGATTGTATTTGAATTTTTAAGGATTTTTTCAAGACATTATGTGATTTTTAGTGATTTTTTTCAAGATCGTATTTGAATTTTTAAGGATTTTTTCAGGACATTATGTGATTTTTATAGATTTTCTCAGGACATTTTATGATTTTAAGGGATTTTTTCAAGATTGTATAAGCATATACAAGTGTTAGCTCCAATCTGTTATGTGATAGGTCCAATGGATAGAAAGCACTTAGGGATATGCCCCTAGTTCAAATTCAAACTCATGCACCATGTAGGTAATATGCCCCCAGACAAGATGCAAACTATGTACAAAGGCTAATGACAGAGTGTGTGTGCAAACTGGTGATGCTTAGTCAAGGTGACAAAGGACATTGACTAGTTCATGAGCCATGATAAGGGACCAAGGATTTCTTGCAATATGAAGGATATGATCAAGGAATGATAGAGGGGGAAAAGTTCAGATGGAATCCCGATAGATGGAGGAGCAACATTGATTACACATGGTGCCTGTTTGCCAGGTTTTCACCATGGTACTTGCCCAAAGTGCCTATTTGCTAGGTTTTCACTTTTGGACGAAATTTTTCTCTTGACTCAAATTTTCATGCCAAGATGCCTGTTTGCCAGGTTTTCATCAAGGCATCCATTTTTTCATGACTTTTTTCAATTTTTTTGGTATTTTTTAGGACTTTTAGATAGAATCAAGTGTATTACTTGTGAAGATGCATGTTTTTGATGGACATGGGCAATGGTTCAGCCTCTAGAGTTGCAAGCTGATATACTCTGAACCCAAAAGATGCAGTAACTACATAAGGTCCTTCCCAATTTGGCTCAAATTTGCCTTGTTTTTCTCTGTGTTGTTGTGTCTTGTAGTTCATCTTTAGGACCAGATCATCGACCTCAAAATGATGACCTCAAACTTTCTTGTTATAGCTCCATTTGAGTTGGTTTTGGTAAGCTTGCAAGTGTGTCAAGGTAGCTCATCTTCATTCATCAAGCATTTCCAGCTCATGGAGTCTAGATATTTAGTAGTTTTCATCATCAACAACATCTTGTAGGGATACTCTTAATGATGGAATTTCAATTTCAATGGGAAGTATGGCCTCAATGCCATAGACAAGAGAGTATGGTGTTGGGCCAGTAGGAGCACGGACACTTGTTCGATATGCCCAAAGAGCTAGATTTAGCTGGAGATGCCAGTCTCAGCCTAAATCATTGACAGTCTTTTGGAGAATCTTGACGATGGTCTTGTTAGATGCTTCTACTTGGCCATTGCCCTATGGATGGTAAATACTAGAATATCCATGGTATATGTTGTACTTCTCACAAAGCTTGTCTACATCTTTGTTTTGAAATGGAGTACCATGGTCAGTAATAATAGCCAAGGGGACTCCATACCAACATATGATGTAGTTTAGAATAAACCTTGAGATCTGCTTGCCAGTGGTGAAAGTCAAAGGGACAACTTCAACCCACTTGGTAAAATATTCTGTTCCTATGATAATGAACTTATGACCATCAGAGGACGAAGGAGAAATAGCTTTGATAAGATCAAATGCCCATTGTGAAAAGGGCCATGGTGATATGACTGGCTGCAATTCTTGTGCTGGTGCATGGATTAGATTGCTATGTATCTGACACTTATGACATCTTTTGGCAAAGTCATGGGCATCCTGTTCCATGGTGGGCCAATAATACCCAGCTCTGACAAGTTTCTTGGCTAGACTTAGACCATTGAAATGGCCTCCACATATACCTTTGTGAACCTCATGCAAGGCAGTTTCAACTTCTTGCAAGTCAAGGCATCTAAGAAGGGTTTGGTCAAAAGATCTCTTGTAAAGGGTGTCACCGATGATGACATATCTAGCGGCTTGATGGATAAAGGCTCGACGGTCATTTTTGGATAAGTTGGGGGTGGTAGGATTTGGGCATGTAGGTAATCATAAATGTCTTGATACCAAGGAGAGTTGGGACCAACAAGTTCACACACAAACTCAGATTGGGAGAGCTCGAATGCTGGAATCAAAAGTTTCTCAACAAGGAATTCACAGTGTTCCACATTTTGAGGCATATCAATCATTGAAGCAATGGTAGCCATAGCATCATCTTTCTTATTGTGTATTCTTGGTAACTGACGAAAAGAGATAGTAACAAATTTAGACTTAAGGAAGTCTGCCATCTGCTTGCAGGGCATTAGTTTATCATTTTTGGTTTCATAGTCATCATTGACTTGGTGGATGACCAACTGGGAATCCCCAAAGACTTGTAAATGTTGAATGTTCCATTGGATGGCTATCTTGAGCCCTGTGATCAGTGCCTCGTATTCTGCTATGTTGTTTGTATAGTGGAATGCAATTCGGTAGGACTTGGGAATTATGTCTCCTTGAGGAGTGATAAACATAATGCCAGCTCCTAAACCATTTCGTGTATGTGACCCATCAAAATAAAGCTTCCATTCATTAGCTACATCCATGTGAAATATGGCTTCATCTGGAAAGTCTATCAACATGGGATGATCATCTGACATAGGGGCTTCTGCTGATTGATCTTCTATCACTTGCCCTTTGATTGCCTTTCTATCTACATATTCTATGTCAAATTCACTAAGGACCATGACCCATTTGGCTAAGCGTCCTATGGGAGCAGCCCTATTGAGGAGGTATTTTAGTGGGTCAATCTTAGAGATGAGCATTGTTTTTTGATGGAGCATGTAATGTCTAAGCTTTTGGGCTACAAAGACAACATCAAGGCATGCTCATTCAATTAGTGAATAATTTAGCTCATAGCCCACAAGTGTTCTACTGATGTAATATATGGCTTGCTCTCTTCCTTGTTCATCATTTTGTGCTAAGAGAACCCCTAATGTTGTATCTGTAGTAGATATATATAAGATGAATGGTTTGCTTGGAATAGGAGCCATTAAAATTGGTGGATGTAGAAGATAATCCTTGAGTTGTTGGAAATATTCTTGGCATTGCTTATTTCATTGAAAGGATACTCCTTTACGTAAGAGGTGTTGAAAGGAGTGACACTTATCAGCCAATTGTGCAATGAATCTGTGGATAGATTGCAATCTTCCTTGTAGCCCTCTTAGGGTTTTTAGGTTTGTTGGAGGAGGCATGTCAAGTATTGCTTTTACTTTCTCAGGATCCACTTCAATGCCTCGTTGAGAAAAAATGTAGCCTAGGAGCTTTCTAGAGACAACTCCAAATACACACTTTTTTGGATTTAGAAGAAGCTTATAGCTTTCCATTCTGGTGAATATCTGATCTAGGATGCCCAAGTGCTCTTTCCTTTTATAGGATTTGCAAAGTAAGTCATCAACATAGTCTTCCATGAGGATGTGCATGAAATCATGGAAGATTATAGTCATTGCTCTTTGGTATGTTGCCCCAGCATTTTAAAGACCAAATGGCATGACATTCTAGCAGTATGTTCCCCAAGGACATGTGAAAGCTATCTTGTGTTGATCTTTAGGGGCTATTATTATTTGATTATAGCTAGAAAAGCCATCCATTAGTGATAACATCTCGTACCCAGTTGTCATGTCTACAATGATATCTATGTTTGGTAAAGGAAAATCATCGTTGGGACATGCCTTGTTAAGATCATGAAAATTAGTGCATATCTGGATGCCCCCAGAGTGTTTACTCACTGGTACTAGATTAGATATCCACTCTGCATAATCAATGGGTCTTATGAAGCAGGCATCCAATAGTTTCTTCAATTTAGCTTTGACAAGGAGAGCAACTTGAGGATGCATTTTCCTCAACTTTTTCTTTACTGGTTTCATTCCTGGTTTTAGTGGTAAGTGATGAAGGACTACTTTAGGATCTAATCTGGGCATATCTGCATAAGACCAGGAAAAGTTGATTTGCCTCTCTAGAAAGAATTTGATGAATTCATCCTTCTCTTTTGGTGATAATGAAGCTGCAAAGTGTATGACTTTGGGGTTGTTAGGAGTCCCCAGATTAATCTCTTCTGTCATCTCCACAAGTAATGCTAATTTTTCCTTTAATGGGGGTGTTTCCAATCTTCCATCCTTGAGCTCCTTAGAGAGGTTTTCACCCTTGGATACATCCTTTATTTTTACTTTTTCATGGTCTAATGGTGCCTTTCAATTTTCACCAAGAGACCTACTTGTGTCTTTTTTTGTTATTTTCTCAATTTTGTGATTGGAAGATGGAGTTGACTCCCCAAAATATGCCATGATGTTTAGATTAATGAAAAATCTAGACTTGTGATCACATTGTGGTACATCTTCATGGAGCTCAAAGAATTCTGTGATGGCATCATCATTTTCAAACTGATAAAACATTGGTGGTCCTTGTTGGTCCCAATCAATAAGTTCAGGGAAAACTAAGGAAATGCCATCATTGGTGTTGAATAAGCTTTGGTCCAAGGCATATATATGGATATCTACTTCAATAATGTCATCGAGATCATGTTTAGAAGTAGGAGGGCTTGGATCCCAAAATGTTTTGATCCAAGGTGAAGAATTGGTTTGAGTGACAGGTGGATTGACATATTTATCTTCCACTGGTAAGCTATCTAGTTCTGCAAACATATGATCAAGACCGAGAGAGGTATCAAGATCATCAATGTTAGATACAGATTGGGTGGGTTCGGGTTGGTTGTTCTCAGATGCCTTGTCATCATTTGAAGCATTCACCTCCTTAGATGAGGATGACTCAGTATTAGGAAGACCCAAAACAAATGGTTTGAATCCAAGTCCCAAGCTATGAGGTCGTCTAGATGCAGTGATGGGTTGAACAATGCCTTATTTTTGGAGTCCCAAGCCACTACATCCATCATATTCATTTTTCTACATGATGGTGAATCTAGGTCCATACTTGTCAAGGGATATGGGAGTAATTTCTTGTTCTTCTTTAGCCTTTTCAATCCATATAGAGGTATTTTCATAGGCGCGTTCTTCATGTAACCCTCCTCCACTGGTGAACGCCATAGGTCTATTTTGAAGTGCAAACTTAGGCTTGTTTTGTATAAGCTGAGGTTTACCATATGACTTGGGGGATAAAGGAAGTTTCCCAATGTGAAAGGCATGAGACATGGAGTACTCACCGCAACCTTTGTCTTGTATTTTAAGCTTTCCTTTGGATGCGGGTGTGAGTGTAGAAGGATCAACATACTTGGAGGACTCTAGGGGATTTGCTGCATGGTTTGTTGGGACCTAGTATGTAGTGGTTCCTCTAAGATTGGCACAAAACTAGAAGGGATCTAGATCACTGAGGATGGTTACCTCTACATTATTATAGGAGAATTTTAGGCACTGGTGATATGTAGAAGGAACTGCTTTCATAGCATGGATCCATGGGCAGCCTAGTATCATATTGCAGTTCATTTCTATATCTAGGACTTGGAATAAAGTGTTCTTAGTAGCTGGACCAACTCTGATAAGTAAGATGATAACTCCTGTAGAGAAATGCTCACCATCATCATAGGTTTTGATTGTGATCCTTTGAGAGGGATCCACATCATTTTTAGAATAACCCAAACCTTTGACTACTTTAAGTGTACAGATATTTAGCCCTGCTCCTCCATCTATCAAGACACATCTGAATTTAACATTATGGACAAAGACTTCAAACTGGAGGGGATCATTGTGGTTGGGTTTATCTTTAGGAATATCTTGGGGTGAAAAAGTAATATGTTGTGACACAGATAGGTTCCCAACCATGGCTTCGAATTGGGAAACATCAATGTTATCTAGGATAACTGACTCTTTAATGGCTTGATCCAAGATCTTCTGATGTTGGGGAGATGCATGCAGTAGGTCCAAAATGGATATTTTGTGTAGGGGTTTTTCCGAGTTGTTCAACAAGGCTTTAATCAGATGAAGTAGGAGCAGTAGGTCTACTTGGGGGTGCAGGTCTAGTAGAAGCAGTAGGTCTAGATGGGGCTCTAGGTAGGGTGATCTTGCTATGACATGTAGTGATAGCACAATGAGGGTCTTCAACCTTCAATGTGAATGTGGATATGTGGAAGTCAGACTCATTAAAGCAATTGATGGTGTAGTCATAGTCAGTGCATGTGTAATTCACATTACCTTGTGAGTTTGAGTTTGAACTTGAGGGTTTCTCTTTGTCATGATTACCCAAGGGATCTTTGAAAATAGTATGATCAGAGTTGGATGCTAATAGTGATGGATCAACTATGATTACACCATCATCAATAAGGTCTTGTATTGCATGTTTCAATTGGAAGCATGATGAAGTTTTGTGTCCTTTGGTGCGATGGTAATCACAAAACTTTTTGTTATCCCACCAATCTGCTTTAGTTAATGGTTCATCTTTGATTGGGGGTAGCTGCAGGAAGTTATTACTCAGTAACTGTTGTAATGCAGTCTCAAGTGGTATTCCCAATGGTGTGAATTTCCTGTCTTTGGTTCTAGGATGTCTTCGAGGTTTGTCTTGCATGGAAGTCTTAATTTTTTGTTGTGGAGCTGATGTTTGATTAGAGGTTTGTGAATTTGTAGGGTTTACACCTTTCAAATTTAGTTGAGGTTGTGTTGTGCTAATCGTGCAGGCATCTACAATGCCATCATTAGTCACATTCTTGTTTTTGGATAAAACTTTTGCCTTGTCATTAGATGAGTTGGTGTTTGTGTTTTCTTTGTTTATCTTGAGGATTCCCTTACGGATGAGACCATCTTTAATACTAGCCCCTTTTTTCATCAGTTTAGAAATGGTGCTTGGACTCTTGATTTTGAGTTCATACATTAAGTTTGGGACTAAGTTTTCAATGCACAAGTTTACTTCTTGTTCTTCAGGAATGTCTAGTGAGCATTGACTAACTAGGCTTCTCCAACATAGTAAGAATGTGATGAATGATTCTCCCGTCTTTTGTTTAGTTGAGCACAAATTAGAAAGTGTCACCTCATTTGTAATGTTAAAGGCAAAGTGGGAGATAAACTTGTCTACTAGCTCTGACCAAGATTTGATATTACCAGGAAGTTTGGAGTACCATTCAAGTGCAGGCCCACCTAGAGAATGAGGGAACAATCTCATAAGGTAAGTGGGCTCATCACTGAGTTTGGTACATGAAGAACAAAATTCTCGGATGTGATCAATAGGGTTTCCTTTTCCTCGGTATTTTTCAAACCTTGGAGCCTCAAAGTGTCTTGGGAATGGAGGCATATATAGACTTTTATCGAATGGGTTAGGACATAGGTCCCTTTTTGTATATAGAGCCTATTTCTTTTGGACTCCCAATGCCTCGACTTGTTTAGAAAGTTGTTTGAATTGTTGTAATAGTTATTCATTGGGGTTTTGCATGATGGTCTTTCCTTCAAGTCTTTTGTGTCTGTGAGTAGACCATTTTTTGTGGTGAGAACTATGCCTACTTAGTTCTGACATTTTTGTGTCTGATGAGTCTGATGAAGTGTCGCTAGGTGGTGGAGGTATGTTGGCACCTCGAAGACATAAAGGTTCTTCATGTTGGGGTACTTGTTGTGGTATTTTATGTGGCACTTGTTGTGGGATTGACTATGATTGTTGTACCATGTGTTGTTATTGTGCCATGTGTTGTGGTTGTTGTTGGGATACCTCTGTTGGTTGCATGTGAGACCATGTACGTGCTTGTTGTTGTAGAAGTATTTGTTGAGGTTGTTGTGGCACATGTTGTTGTTGTAACAAATGTTGTTGGTATGTGATTTGTTGCTCAAGGCATCTTTGGTATTCCAACTATTGCTTGAGTTGCTCTTGTTGTTTAGCAAACATTTCTTGTTGTTGTTGGAATTGCTACTGAAATTGTTGTTGATAAATTGTGTGTAAGTCAAGTGGGTTCACATGGGACTACATATTAGGAATGTTGGATGTTTTCCCCCACTTGAGGTTGTTGTCATTGTAGTTGATGTTGTTTTTGATATGTGGGATGTGTGTTAAGTGGATGTAAACTTGGTTGCACCTTGGAAGTGTGGAGTCCTTGTACCACTGTAGGTTGTTGTTGTCGTGGGGGTTGACTAAGTCCTTGAGAATTGAATGTCATGTTTAGATTGTGGTTTTGGTACTTTTGTGTGTTAGATGTTCCTATTTGTGACATCATATTGACTTGACTATGAGATGTGTCCCTGTTAGGAATGGGCATAATGTCAATAAGACTTTTCCTTTGTGTGTCCATAGGGATGGTTGCACTTGATGTTTCACATGTTGTATTTATGAGAGGCTCCATAGCATTTGATGTCATAGCACTTGGTAAAGTTAGGAGCAAAGGTGTACTTTATTGATTTTCCTCCAAAGGAGGTATGTTTGGCATCCCTAGAGCACAAGTCCCTTTAGGTACATCTTGTTGTTGCATCATGTGACTAAAATCAAGTCTCAATGTCCTTTTGGGGTGTTTAGGGATTGGTGGTATTTTGCCGAACAAGGGGTTAACATTGATGTGTTCAAATGTACTTTGGAGGATTTCGATAGTTGAGTCATGACAGGACCTTATAGGTGCCATTGTCGTGTTTGAAAACTCCAAAGGTTGTTTTCCCTTATCTAAGTCCAAATTGATCATGGGTTGTATGTTTTCAATAGTTGTGTTGGTTTGATGTTTGGACTTAGGATCTTCCAAGTTTGGGTTAAATTTGACAATTTCTTGGGCTGCTAAACGTGTGAAGTTCTTGCAAAAAAATATTTCTTGACATGCCCTAGCCATTTCTTCATCAGTGATGCCATAGTCAGTGTCAGAGTCATCACTGACGTGTACAATACCTTGTTGTATGTTTGATCTGTTATAGTTGAAGGTACTTAAGTTAAGTTGGCTAAATTCAAAGGAGTGTGATTGTTCATCCTCAGGTGTGGTTGGTACACTTCCTCCTCCTAGTGGTATTGGCACAAATATAGGTTCAAATTTAGGACTCCATTGAACCATCCCATGTGTGGGAGAAGTGTTTGGAGGAAATCTCATGGTAGGTGCATTGTCCAAGGTTCATTGTGCCATAGCTTGATTATGAGGATCTTGTGGAAACATGTTCAAGGGGTTTGCTAGTAATGGTTGTGATGCCTCGATTTGGTCTTTGTCAAAGGTTTGTTGGGTTTTCTTGCTCTTTCTTTGTCTTGGATGAGGTTTTGGTTGTGCTTGTGCCTCAGAAAACAAAGGTTGATAGAGTTCTTCAGGTCTCTGAGCTGATTGTGTCCTAGTAAGTGCTGGCATGATACCTAAGAATGCAGATACAATGGAAATTTTGAGTGTTTTGAGTGATTTAGAGTGGTGGGTATGAAAGATATGAGTGCTTTTTGGATTTTTAAGTGTTTAGGAAAGTTATACAAATGTGAGGAAATGCTAAATGAATTAGGGTTTTGATGTGCAAAGTGCAAATGTCCTAGGGATGTTATGCAAATGCAAATGCAAGGTGATGTTTTGAAGGTATGCAAAATAAAGGTTAGGGTTATGTTTTGGACTTGGTAATGACACTAAAGGTAGGTGTATGCAAGGTAGACTATGCAAAGGATGGTTTCCAAGGGTTGATAATGACGTTTAGGATATGCAAAATGAGGGTAAATGATCAAGAAGGCAATTTGGTTGATGGATAATCTACTAGGGTTTGGTAGTGAGAATGATGCTAAGGTTGGGACCATGCAAGATGGAGGGGATATACCACTAGGGTAAGTCAAAATGATGTTTGGGGATGCTAGGGATATGATTATGCTATGACAAGGGTATAGGGAAAGTTTTGAATTTAGGTAAAACCTTTAGAAAGTATTTTACCTAGGAGTTTAACCTTGTGATAAAGGACTTTGGATCTTGACCAAAAACTGGTAAAAGATGAAAAGATCAATTGATAAAAGATGACAAGGTCAAATCTATCAAGACATAGACAAATTTTGACCCAAGAAAATGATAAGAAAAGATGAAAAAGACTAGTCAAGATCCATTATCTGTCAACACGAGGAGATACTCTAAGACTCATACTTTGTCTAGATTTTTGACTAAATTCAAAGGTTTTGGGGGTTCAAAATGATGTTTTGGGGGCTCAAAATGATGGTGATACTGATCAGATGTGTGATATGGACAATGCCTATAATGAAAAAGGGGATTTTGGGTGCAAGAGGCAATTTTGGGTCAAGTGCAAAACAAGGAGGTGTAGAGGCTCCTAGATGCAGTTTTGGGGTCCTAAAGTGCAGTTTGGAGGGCCAAAATGGTCATGCAGGTTCCCAAGTGTGCCCTAATAGTGCCAAGTGTACCCTAATAGTACCAACTACATCATTGATGTACTTGGAGCTAGTTTTGGCATAGTTGGTAGTTTTTGGGCACAGTTGATAAGTCAGAATGAAGGTTTGATGATTCTAAGAGGTATGTTGCCAAACTGATATGTCAGGAAGCTAAGATGTTGGGGTTGATGTTAGGATGGGTTAGGAGAAGAAAAATAGAAGTTATGACCTATAGAATGATGTCTTAAGTGAAGGTGAGGAAGACTAGGTGATGTAGAATGCAGATCTAGGCAAGCTAGTGCAAGGGGAGCTAACCAGGTACCTAAGGACACTGTTGAAGCCCCAAAATGTTATCTGGAACCCAAAACTAGATCTCAGGACCACCAAGTGCACCCAGATAGTGTAAACTAAATCAATGACATAGTTGGTAGTTTTATGATGCAGTTGGTAGTTTCAGGGTGCAGTTGGTAAACTGGGCTGAAACTAAAGCAATTCTGGGAGCTATGGTTTCCAGATTGATATCACAGAGAGGTAAACAATAGGGGATAGTGTTAAGACTAGTATGAATGCTCAAAATGATGGTTAGGACACCTAGAATGATGGTTATAGTAGTCAAGATGATGGATAGGTATGCAAATATGCAAGGTGGTGAATGCAAAGTGTTGATTGTGAGATGGGAATGCAAAAACTAAGGGAAGTAAACTGAACTTAAAAGGATGCAATATGAAAGGTAATAGATACTAAATGAGGAATAAAAGGTGCAATATGAAGTCTATATCATGTATGAATGAGGCCTATACTAGGGTGAATGCAAGTGAAATTTATGCAAGTGTGAGATCTACGTTTTGCCAAGCACGTTTAAGAGCACAAGTCACCATATTTTTCAAGGTTTGAGTGTGTTGAACCAAAGTTTGCAAATTTTGATAAAGTTTGAAATGTTTTGGCCATGTGTGATGTTTTGACAAGTTCAAATGATATCCAAGGTGTAAATTTAAAATTTTGGCTTTTATCTTGATTTTGTTTTACACACACACAAGACACATTAAGACAAGAATAGTTGTTGTTAAAAAGTTAACAAACACACCACAACCTAGGCATTTAGGACTGTATCCACTGAATTCCTACTTGAACCGAAGTTTAGCTGCACTTATCCAGAGCAGATAACCTAGGATCTTGGCACCACAGGCTCCCCCTTATAGCGCACTCACTTCTTAGGGCTACCAAGATCTGCTTCCCAAGGGGCATGACTTCCCAAGGGACTGTTGCCTCTACTAAGGACTGCAAGAATGTAGGATGTCTTCACGGGCATGGGTGACCCCTTGAGCCAATGGATAGAAAGGATTTTGGCCACTAAAACATAGTATTTAGTAAGGGCATTCCATTCGGCAAGTGAATGATAAAATTCTGTAGAAGGTCTCCCAGCCCTGAGAACCAGGGTTTGACACACCACAAGGGTACCGAAGGAGAGCTATCATGCAGCAATACAACTGACATGGCTTTCACCGTAATCAAATTTTATATAGTGGCTAGAACATTGACCTACCTTTTGGCCTATTACCACTCTGAGGTCATCCCCTGGCATACCCAATATCGAGTATCTTGGTCCAAGGTAGGCCTCCTATAGAAGTTACATGGATTTCTCTTACACCCAAGATCCACAAATGGCGAGGGGAGAGGATACATCCAATGCAACTCCTAGGGATTTAACACTGTAGAAACACCAGGAAAAAAAGAAAAAGGTTCATTTTAAGGACCAAAAAAAATGTTATCTAATCTAGGAAATCCACACACATAGTTTGGAAAGACACACAAAGTCTTCGACAACATCCTGCAAACAAAGAATTAGTAGTTTATGATCATGTCTTCATCCCATAATTGCCACATGCTACAAATAGACCATTAGTAACACAAAATCAGCTAATCTAAGTTCTAGAAGGAAATAGAAACCTTATGTGCAGATTCTAATTAATGCATATGCTTACTGTGAACCTGGGTGTGCTCTAACAGAGTAGATTGCTCCCCAGAAGGCCAAAATGGCTCAAAAAACTCCCAAGTGCACCCAGACAGTGCAGACTACATCAATGACATAGTTGGGGCCTAGTTGGGTGCAGTTGGTATTTTTTGGGCGCAGTTGGGAGGTCAGGTGCAAAGTGTGGGGAAATGGTGCCTAGACAAGACCGAGAAATTGAAATTTTCAAAGCTACACTCCCAAATGTGCCCAAACAGTGTAGACTACATCAATGACATAGTTGGGGCCCATTTGGGCATAGTTGGTAAGCCAGAAACAACAAAAGGAGGTTTTGGTAGTTTTTGGACTCCTAAAACTGCTCCTAGGGGTCCCAAGTGTGCACTGACAGAACAGAGTGCACCCTAGGACAGCAAGCTAACAGAACACATGAAACAAGAGCATATAAGCATTTTACTAGACCCCCTAATTAATCTAGGTGTGAAAAATGAATAGTAGATAGTCATTATACCCTTCCAAGTGAGCTCCTTCCTTGCACCTGCAAGTACAAAACAAGAAAATGCAAGTTAGATATGCATGTTCACATTGGGTTCACCAAATGTAGGACCAGAAAATGGGCTAAATGCATAACATACTATGAGAAAATCACAAAACTCAATAATCATACGTTAGCACCAACTAGTCTACCATGAAAGCCAAACTAATAAAGAAAGCAATAGAAAACCCCTTTTTCATTTGTAGCTCCCATGTCCTTCTTTCTTCTCCAAATGATTGTAGCTCCAATTTGCCTATAGTGCACACAAGATTGAAGCCAAAGCCTATGATATGGATAATGCCATGAGAATACTAGAAGTGTGATTTTAGTGTGAGAGCAAGAAGTGCAAATGAAAAGGAGTGGGGACTCAAGGACTCAAGAATTTGGATTTTCAAGACTTAAGCATTAAGAATTCAAGGACCGAAAATGAGAGAAAGAATGTCCAATTTATAATTGACACTCAATGTGAGAGCATTGGATTTGTCACCCATAGAATGTGATGTGTCAAGAGATTCCTTTGAGAATCCATGATGCGTATGACAAAATATGCCAATTGTAAGATTCTATGACACATGAAAGTTAAACTTGGCTAAATGTGGAAGAGAATCTATGACATGTCATAAGACACATCAACCCACTTAAAGCCAAGAATCTATGACAAATAAGCCAAATAGGGACATGCATAAGAGATAAGAATACTTGATTATGACAAATCTTAGCCAAGTGTCAAAGAAGAATCTACGAGGTGTCACATCCAAGTGTCATGATGATGCAATATTTTATGGAATATTTGAATTAAAAATTCTTTTATTGCACGAAATAAGAATTAGTAGAAAATGGAATTAATGATGGAAAATGGAACTTAGGAAATTGTAAATTTCCATGGTTTGTAGATGATGAACCAATTAATTAATAAAATTAATTAATTGAGGATGATAATTAGGGAGAATAATTAAAAAGAATAATAGGATTAAATTATGGGTTATTTAATCCTATAGAGAAAGTTAGTAAATGATTGGCCAAATTGATTAAATGAATGCGACTATACCCTTTGATAAAAAAGTAACGATGATGGATATGGAATAAGATGATGAAAAGGTAGACCAAAGCCATGGTCAAATTGATTGATAGATCAAAATTGATAACATGCCAAGGACACATGACATGAATTGGTTGATATGTAACATTTAATTGACATCGTAAATGCTACAAAATTGAAATTGATTGATAAGGTTTGATCATAATAACATTGATGGACACTGTCAATATTATTAAAATGGTTGATGATGTCATGATCTAATATTGAAAGTGTCAACAATGTAAAAGATTAGATGATATGAATGATAGTTTGACCTAGCACTGAGAGCCACGACAGTACTAAGGTCAAAATGATAAGATTGATAGGTTGATAGGTTTCCAAGGCACTAAAAGCCACAACAATACCTAGGATAAGATAAATGATGATTGATTTAGGATGTTTGATATGTTTTGGGTTGATTAGGATTGATTTTGAGTGATTCTGGGTTGATTTGGGATGATTCTGAGTTGATTTGATATGATTATGAGTTGATATGAAATTGATGTGAAAGGGGATACAAATAACGAAATATGGTCAATCTGGCCAAAAGATCAGAGTTAATAAAATGAGAAAATGGGACAAATTAGTATGAAGAAGTGATGAAACCATAGATGCAAACCATTTTTGAGCATCTACACAGATGTATTTTTTCTATCTAAAAAATGCACTGAAAAGCTAGTTTCAAGACAAAGATATTTGTGTAGGTGTTTCTAAGTTTTGATGTAGTTTGGTTGTTGTTTTGGCAATCAAAGCTGGATGTTCTATTTTGCACTCTGGGAGGTGTATCTTGAGCATCTGATCTCCATTTTTGGACTTCTTTATATTGTTGGAAAGCTCTTTCTATTCTCTTTTCAGTGATGCTAGTTGTTGTTCTAGATTCTACTCCAGGCACATTTTATTAAGTCTTCTAAATTTTTGCATGCTGGTGGATATCCTGGCTATTTCAGGTTCAAGGATTGATTTTTTTGCTTCAGATGCTTCATTTTTGCTTGTACTTTCTATTGTACCAATTTTATGCTTTTTCTAATCATTGTAAGCATCTTTATGCAAACACACTAAGATAAAGTGCCACTCTTGCATTTCTGGATCCTTTTCAACATTGTGGTTTGTTGTACTCGCACGATTTTATAAAGTGCCATGGGGGGGGGGGGGGATAGTTGTTTGCCAATTTTGTGCCCTCTTCCTCTTTTGCCTCATGCAGTGTCGATGACACGTGCTTTTATAGGTGTCTATAGCTCACTCTCGCTGTGTTTGGTTCCTATGTTGTAGGAGATTTTTGGCCCACTTTTTTAGTTGCCTATCACCTCACTCCGTCTGCATTAAGGGGGGGTTATATTGTTGGTTCTAATGCTTCCTTGGTTTGATGGTTTGTTAGTGTGAGCTATGTATTTAGTATCTGATCCTACATACTAGGTGATTGTAGTGGCTAGCTACCTATGCATTTCGGTGAGATGGATCATCTACCATATAGACATGCTCGATTCATGCCTTCTATTTCCATGGAGGTTCTACAAATCAGCTCTTTTTGATAGATTTTTGTGGCTTTTCATGCTTCAGTGGTTCTCTTCATGATCTCTCTTTGTTCTTGTCTTTTGGAACATTCTTTGCTATCTCTTTTTGGAGTAGGATTTTTCCCATGTGGTTTTCGCTATTTCTCTATTTCATGGAGATTTTGTTGTATTGGGTACCTGATCAGGCCTTGTTGCCAGGACCCACTTTTCTACTTTCATAGTTGTGCTAGTTTAGCTTACCTCCTGAGCTTCACTTAAGGGGGGGTGTTAGAGTAAATAGTTGTTTTCACTTATTAATTAAATCACTTTGATTTAATTAAATAAGTTTCCTATTACGCTAGTTTTCTTAAGCTAGCTTGTAGGTAAATATAATTAATATTTTATTAATTATAACGTACAACCCTAGCTTTTTTCGGCTGTAGGTTACCCTTTATGGATTTCAATCTCCTTTTATAAGGATTGATCTCTTATGCATTTTTCACATTTGAGATCAACTTTTCTTCTATCTCCATTATTCTTCTCTTGTGATAGGTTATCAGCTAACAAGATCTTCTTGGGTTGTGTAGAATTGATATTCTTTCAGGCCTTGTGTTAGTTCTAGTGGTGCTTGACCTTCTTCTTATTCTTATTCATCTTCAAACTTCTCTTTAAGTTTCTTCACTCTCTTGTTCTTATTTCTTATTAAGGAGGTAGTCTGTAAGTTTATTATTATTCTTGATTTGGCCTCCTCATAGTTTCCAAAGGATGTTGCAGCCTTGTCAATTTCCTATACTAATAGGGTTGTGATTGTTGCAGATGCTTCATCCACATTTATCTCATATGGAAAGGTTTTTAACCATCTAACCCTAGGTATTGTTTCTTGCACGTATGTATAATTAGAATTAACTAAGAAACACACATCATTGTAATTTTGCTCCACTAATGATACAAGAATCCTTAATATTTTTTTCATGGATTTCTTGAAATCCTCAAAATAACTTGTCATCACTGACTCAAAATTATCTCCAAGTTATTCAATAAACTTTGTAATTTGTTGTGTTACTAACCTATTGGTCTTCCAAACAAATTTTCCAAAAGCAGGACTATGTTTTTTACATAGAAAAATATGCAAAAAAACTCAAAGAACCAAACTTACAAGATGCACTTTTGGCCTTCCTAATGGCTTCCAAATTTTCTAAAAGTTTTTATAGTTGCAACTTGGCTAGATCATAGGAATGATCTCTCTTCACAATATTGTAGCCTAAGTCAATTGCCATATATGAAACACTATTCAATTGGCTTGACTAAATGAACTTATGTGTAATGACTCTAATTTCAAAGGCAACAATGGGATCTACAATGGTATCAATTGACATCCCTCTCTCATTCCACATAGCACCTGTGTTTTTCTCAATAACCTCCTTTATATCACTCTACATAGTCTTTGGTCAGTTAAGAGTAGGATACACTATCACTCTATGCACAATCCTCTTTCAAGCTTGGATTGATTCTTCCTCTATCTAAATATGGTTGTCATGTATACGGCTCAAAACAATCCTAATCCACTCATTTTTAAAAACCTAAGGAAATTCTAGGGCACACATCAACCCTTTCTTCTCAATGATTTTATTTTCCTCCTTCAATACTCCATTATCACATAGCTTAATGTAAATGTCTCTAATCTCCATGTCTCCTATTTCTCCAACCTTACAAATGTGGCGACATCATGCATCCTAAATCATTAGGACCATTGGTGGTATCATGGGCAATGCATTAGATGGGTCTCCTTTATATGTGATCTCGAGAATTACATGGAATGAGGATTTTCTACTATCAATGCTAATCAACCAAACATTCAAAAATTTCTTCTCATCTTTCCTAACTATTACTAAAGAGCTCACTTCCATAATAACTCACTAGGGTTTTCAAGAAAATGAAACAACATAGCTTGACACAAGCTAAATACCTCTTGAATCCACATAATGGTGTCGAGTAGCAATTAAATTTCATTCACAAACACTTGAATCTCCTTTTTCCAATTGCCTTCATTCTCTGCATCCTCTTTAAACTCTAGTAAGTGAAAATGAGTCAAAAATTTACTATTTAACCCTTCAAATTTGGCATTAAATACTTAGTGCCTATAGTTGTAAGCTCAACTATCATATGATTTCTAACATGCTCAGCTAACATAGTGAGCTTGGCTCATACTATATTTCCTCCATCACTCACCAATAAATATAATTCCTTTCATGCTTGGCAACAACATAGAAAACAATATATCTATAGAATATAGGTATAAGTTCAAGTTGAGGATTGAATGTGTGAGAATGTGTGGAAGATAAGAAGATTCTTAGAGAAAGAAAAATGGAAGGATAAGTATAATATCCTTGTTGGGTAGCAAAGATTAATTTGATCAAGAAAGATCAAGTATTTGAGCTAGAATTGAGATCTAAAATCAGTAATATAGTTACATCAGTAATTAGGTCATATCATTGTTACTCTCTAACCATTTTAGTAGTGTATCAAATCTCTTAACCAAGTTGGCTTAACAACTATTTTCCAAATCCTATAATAGGGTCACACCTAACAATGTGTTTTGTAACCTATAAAAAGGTTGGCTCCTAATAGGGCTCACTTGAGAAGAGTGAAAAAAGTAACTAGTTGCAATTGGTGATTTTTTTAAAGTTGGGTTTCCACATTAAATCTTGGTGTCTCTTGTGGTCATGATATTTATTTTATGTTTATTTAACTCAGGTAATTAAGGTTACTCATAGTTAATATCTTAAGATTTGCATGTTTAGTATTTTCTAAGTAACATTTGATATTATAGTGCTTGTTGAGTTGCAACATATTGTTAGTATTAATCGAGTGCATGTGTGTTAATTGAGTAACAACGGTTTCATCAAAGTTTATGTTTTGTATTGACATCTAGGGAATTTGGTATTTATTTTAGTGGCAACTAATTCACCCCTCCCCTTTGAGTTTCTCCTTTTATATTTCCAACAATTGGTATCAAAAATTTTGGTGCTTGTAGAGAAGGTTTCAAGGACCTAAGCTAAAGATCAGGATGTCTTATAGGAGAGAGATTCCCAAGTTGAACAAAGATAACTTCAAGGCATGCCAAGAACTAATGAAGCTACATCTGGAAACCATCAGTGATTCAAGTTTGAAATATTTGAATGCTCAGTATAAGTCTCCTACCTGAATAATGATTCAGGAGGAGATTTTTGAAAAGAAAAATCATAATATCATGATAATTGGCATTCCATCAACTCTTAACTAAGCTAAATTTGATGACATCAACGAATGTTTTATTTCTCATGAGATGTGGACAAAGCTAAAGGATATGTAAGGATGTGATGATAATGTAAGAAGAGCTAAGGCAAAAAGCTTGAGAGGTTAGTTTGATTAGGTGAAGATGAGAAAGAATAAAAATATTGCAAAATATGTTGAGAGAATCAAAGCTAGTAAAGTACAATCAAAACCTCTAGAGGGAAAATTGATGATGTGAAAGTGGTAAGAAATGTACTTAGAACCCTTCTTCCTATCTATGCAATTAGAGTGTTAGCTATTCAAGAGATGAGATGTGATCCAAATAATAAGATAAACTTGGATGCTCTAGTGGGAAGATTGATAGCATTTGAGCTAGATAACTATGATAATTATGTTCCTAGTTCTAGAAATCTTGAGTATACATTTAAAGCCATTTTTTCACTCAAGAAGAAAGCTTCAAAGTCTAAAGGAAAAAAATTTGAAAGTGAAGAGGAAGATAGTTTTGACAGCGATCTTGAATCCATTGAAGAACTGCTTACAAGGAGATATCCCAAAGGAAAAGGAAAGTACAAAGGTAAAATTCCTCTAAAAATTTTTCTTGTGAAGAAGTTGGTCACATTGTTGCAAGGTGTCCAAATAGAGATTATAAAGATGAAAATAACAAAAAATATAAAGGAAAGAAGGATTTCAAAAGCTACAAGGACTACAAGGACAAAGGCAAGAAGTCTTGTTTCATGGATAAAGATTCAGATAGTAGTGATGATGATGAAATGGTCTATATTGCTCTAAAAGATGAATAAGATAATGGAGAATATAAAATGGCACTTATTTCTCTTGTTAGCAAAAAAGATAAATTCATTATTGATAATGGTTATTCTCATCATATGAATAGTGATAAAAAAAAGTTAGAACATATGGAACACTATGATGGTGGAAGTGTAAGATTTGGAAACAATGAACCATGTTGCATAAAAGGAAAAGGTTGTATTTCTCTAACCAATGAACTCAAATGTGATAAGGCTTATTGGGTTGAAGGATTGAAACATAATCTACTTAGTGTGGCATAGTTGAATAACATTGGATTCAACGTAGAATTCATGAATGGGAAGACCAAGTTGCTTGATGGAAAAGGAAATCTAGTTGGTTCTACTAACCAAAAAATAGATAACTTATTCTACCTAGATCTTAGTGAAAGTTCATGTTTCACTGCTCAAATAGAATAAATTTGGTTATAGAATAAAAGGTTATGTCATGTGAACTTTGATAACCTAATCAAGATAAGCAAAAAAAAAAAGAGTAAGAGGTATTCCTAGTTTGAGAAAACCTGAGATGGACCTATGCAAAAATTGTCAAATTGGTAAGATGAACAAGAAAAGTTTCAAGAGCAAGAACTATCATTCTGAAGAAGTCTTGAAGTTGGTTCATATAGAACTTTGTGGACCTATTGGAATTGAGAGCTTCAGTGGAGATAAGTACTTTATTTTATTTGTTGATGATTATTCTAGAATGATGATAGTAATATATATGAATGATAAGTCTAAATCTTTTCAAAAGTTTAAGTGGCATCTAGCTAACGTTGAGAAGGAAATAGGAAAGAAGATAAAATGTTTAAGATTAGATAGAGGAGGTGAATTTATTTCTAATGAATTAAATAAATTATACACTAAAAGAGAAATCAAAAGACAAGTATCAGCCCCTAGTACATCTCAGTAAAATGGTATAACAAAAAGAAGTAATAGATCAATCATGGATTGTATAAGAACCTTAATGATAGAAAAGAATGTTGTAATCAAATATTGGAAGGAAGAAATTAGTATAACAATTCATACCTTTAATAGAGTATAGCTAAAGAAAGACTCAAATAAAACTCCTTATGAACTATGGTATAGCTACAAACCTAATGTAGGTTACTTGAAAGTATTCGGTAGGAAAAAGATTATTTTGAAGGAGACTAGGAAAGGAGAATTTAATGTCAAAAGTGATGAAATCATATTCCTAGGATACTCTAGTAGAAGTAAAGCATACAAATTTTTAAATCTAACTACTCATAAGATCATAGAAAGTGCACATGTGAAGATTGTTTGCAGAAAAGAGTGAAGAAGAGAGAAGCAAAGAACCTAAAGTATACAGAAAGTTTATTGACTTTGAACCTGATACATTTCCTAATCCAATTGGAAGTTAGTAGACTTCACCTCCCAAGTCCCCAAAATCTCCAGAAGCACCCGAGTTGTAGCTAGTGCAAATTGAGTCACGGTCTAAAGGACCCAAGTTACAATCAAAGGTTACCAAGTTACAACTAGTGCAACCTAAGTCTAAATTTGAAGGACCTAAGTCACAGAAAGTGGGACCCAAACATGATGTAGATGATCATGGTGAGGCAAGTGGAACAAGTTCTAAATCCAAAGTACATGTATTAGCAAGATATGTCAAAAGGAACCATGCACCTAAGCAAATCATTGGAGACATGTCAGATGGTACAATGACAAGGAACAAATTGAAAGGTACATGTTTGCTTACTGAATTTGAATCTAGAATAGTTAAAGATGCTTTGGATAATAAAATTTGGATTGAAGAAATGAATAAAGAGATGCAATAGATAGAAAGGAACAAATCTTGGATGCTTGTTCCTAGACCTAAGGATAAGGATGTAATTGGTACAAAGTGCATTTTTAGAAATAAGAAAAAGGAAGATGGAGAAGTTTCAAGAAACAAAGGTTAGTATGCAAAGGTTATTCTCAAGATGAAGGTATTGATTATGGTGAAATTTTTTCTCCTATTGCAAGATTAGAAGATGTTAGGACCTTGCTTGCTTATGCTGCACATAGAGGATTTAAAGTGTATTAGATGGATGTGAAATTTGTATTCTTGAATGGAATTCTTGAAGAAGTTTACATAGAACAACCTAAAGGTTTTTGTAGATCCCACAAAAAGAATATGGTGTGTAAAGTACACAAATCATTGTATGGTCTCAAGCAAGCTCCTAGAGCTTGGTATGAAAGACTTCATAGTTATTTGATGAAGATTGCTTTTCAAAGAACAAATGATAACAACAATCTATACATTAAAGAAGGACCAGCCAAGAAGATTGTATTAGAAGAAATCTTTGTGGATGATTCATTGTTTACTAGAAATGATTATTTATGCAAAGTTTTTTCAGAGGAAATGAGTATGGAATTTGAGATGTCAATGTTTGGAGAACTCAAATTCTTTGTTGTCTTGCAGATTCAAGAGAAGAAAGATGGTATCTACATTACTCAATCTATGTATATCAAGGAAATACTGAAAAAGTTTGGAATGGAGGACTCAAGACTAGTTGAAACCCATATTTCTACTAGACATAAGCTTTCTAAAAATGATGATTCCAAGGAGGTAGATCAGACCACATACATATCAATGATTGGAAAACTTTAGTATGTTGTACATACTAGGCTTGATATTGTTCTTGTAGTTGTTATGGTGGCAAGATTTTTAGGTAATCCTAAAAAAAGTCATATGATGGAAATAAAGAGAATCATGAGGTATTTGAATGGTACTAAAAGACTATGGATTGTGGTACAAGAAAGGAGAAAATTTAGATTTGAAAGCCTTCATTGATGTAGATTGGGCAAGAAGTGTTGAGGACAAAAAAACCACCAGTGGTGGAGTGTTCTCTCTTGGTAAGAGACTAGTGGCTTGGACAAGTAAGAAGAAAAATTGCATTTTTTTAGTCTATAGTAGGGGCAAAGTTTGTTGTAGCAATAGTTAATTTTTATATTGTTATTTGGTTCAAACAACTATTGGAAGGTATGAAGGTAGAAATCAAGGATCCAATGGTTATCTTCTATGATAACATAAGTGCAATTAATATATCAAAGAATCCTATGATGTATACCAAGACCAAGCACATTGCAATAAAATATCATTTACTAAGAGAATTGGTTCAAGATAAAAGGTAAGATAGGAATATGTGAATAATTGTAGACATATTCACAAAGCCATTACCTAAGGATGCATTTTTGTATCTAAGAATTAAGTTAGGGGTTATCCCCCATCTAAAGTTCACTAAATTAAGTTTAGTGATATATCAATCAGAGCATATTGAAGATCAATCAAGTTGATGCAGTAATAAAAGGATAAATTGTATTTGAATCTGTACAATAGGTATATTGATATTCACTAAATATTGTCTTTGGCATAAGATGTAAAAGAGGGAGAGTTTATTGTCATAGTCATATCATAGAAATTTTGTTTGAAGATGTCAAACAAGAAGAGCTTTGTCTAATATCAAAGAGGGAGAATTTTCTATCATAAAAAGATGTTGAAGACAAAGTTTTCTAACAGAGGCAAAAAATCAAGTTAGAGGGAGTTCACACTAATAGAGGGAGTTCTCATGGATGAGAATCAGAATGAAACTAAGGATATTTTCTATTATTTTTCTATGAAATTTCATTTTATTATGGTATTGACACAAGGAGGGTGAAATACTAGGGCCAAAGGCACACCCAACTATTCAAACTACCAGCACAGAGTCAACATAGTGGAAACAACAACAAAAAACTCGAGAGATAGAGGAAGAAAATTTCCTTCATTCATATATTCATCCAAAAATTGATTACATACCTAGTTGTAAGGTCTTCTAGGTTATGACCACATATATCAATTCAATTACAACCTACGATGATCCAACTTCATATGTTATTCTACTTCTCCAAGCATTGTCCCTTTTAAGACTCTAACCAAGGTCTCTTAAATACATACACAACCACCAGTTGGGCTATTGCAATACAACCAAAATAAAATATTATATTCAATTCTAAGACAAGCCACAAGTCATCTTGCAATAGATATCTAACACTAAATTAAATGAAAAGGTTGACCTTAATAGGAAATTGCACATAGACAACTTGATAAACAAAGACTCCATGAAATACTGACACTAACATCCAAACAAACTCAGAAACCACATGAAGTTGGCATCAAACAAAATTGGCAACCACATGAACTCAACATCCAAAGGATGACTTAGCAACCAAAGAACACTCAATAACCAAAGACACTTGACAACAACTATGAACTTTCCATAAACCAGGAAGCTTGACATCCACTAAATACTTGGAAACAACTAAAAACTTGGTAATGCAAGACATTGCAACTCTATAGAAACTAAGAAAACTAAAAACATGCAGGATAGAAGTGCAACCCTAGATGCTCCTACATTAGATAACCAAGGTTGGAGAAAATGATTCTCTTGAATCATTGAGATATCAAAACCCAAGCTGAATCCAACTTAGATTGAAAAATTCATGTAGCATCTTCACTAGGTCTATTTTTCCATTTTATCAAATACTCATAGTAGTCTTTTCCTCTCATGCTCTTACCAACTCTATGTTCTAGTATATGCTCAAATTCTTTGATCTTCTTCTTAGGATAATCATCTGGTACATCCAATTCATCTTCTAACTCATGATATTTATATAAATCAGCAACATTGAATATAGGAGATATATCCATGTTATCAGGTAACCCAACTTCATAAGCATTACCATTGTCAAAATTCTTCAAGATCTTACAAGGTCCAAAATTGATGGGAACACAACCCAAGAACAGAATGGACACAAAAGAAAGGGAAATTGTATTAACTGAAAAATAAGCTAGTACATAGAGTACAAAAAAAATAAATTTCAAAACATTCCCTAAGGGCTTACAATAGCATAAATGTGGAGATAATTTTTCCTTTTAGTACCTCCTCTTAGACTCCACTCCGAACTGCCTTTTACAATGCTAGAAATCTCCTTAAATAGACCCCAGAGGGTTAAGGACTAGGAGTACATTCTAGAAAGTGCTAGTAGGAATACACCAACCAAATAGAAGGTTCCAAAAGCTATGTTAGAAGTCGACACAAATCTAGAAGAATCCAGAAACGGTAATCGAACTTTCAGGAGGCATAACTTTTGAACCATAGCTCCGATTGACAAACCGTTTACATTTTCGGAAAGCTCTCAAAGTGCTCTATAGCCCTATGGATAAGCTTTGCTCATCCCCCATTTTTTGGCCCTTTTCAAGGTCATTTAATGCCCCTACCCTGACTTTGAAGCATTCTTAGGAGGTCTCCAAAACTCGAAAAATTGCAATAACTTTCAAATTGTGGGGCCTTTTGACCTGATTCTTTTTTTGGAATGCTCTAAATCACAATTGCATTCATCTGGCCAATTCACACCTTCTAGTTTACCAAAATGATGGTCCAATTACATGCTCCTATTTTTTTGAGATTTTTTAGCACACTGATAGTGGAACTATGAGAGTTGGAACCTTTATTTGACCCAAATGGGTGCCCAAAAATGAAAACACATAAAACAAAAACTAAGTCTAAGTACATTTTTTTTGGTGACATAGGATTTCCCTTATACCTCTGGATGCTCCTGCATCAGACACCCAGGGTAGATTGAAAAGTGACCCTATCACTTTATGAATGGTAGAGAAAATTCCAAATGGGAAACCTCAACTGCTGAAATCCAAGTTGAGTCCTTGATTGGTCATCCTTTCCATTTGACCAAATACTCTTCATACTACCTATTTCTAGTACTCCTACCCACACGATGATCTAGAATGTCTTCTATCTCCTCCTTCTTTGAAGCAGGAATCGAACATGGCTCTAACACTAGCTCCTCATCTGCACCATCATCATGATACTCTGTTAAATTTGCAATGTTGAAAATGGGAGAAATGTGAATACCATCTGACAACTCCACCTCATATGCATTTCCTGAGTCATGTTTCTTCAAGACTTTGCAGGGGCCAAATTTCTTCATTTTCAGCTTGTTGTAAGTACCGGCTGGAAATCTTTCTTTTCATAAGTGCACCATGACTAGATTCCTTATGTTTTCTCCTTTGATCAGCCCTAGCTTTATACTCTTGATTCATCTTGGTAATGTGTGCCTGAACCTCCTCATGTAGACGCTTAATATGTTCAGCAAATTCTTCTGCTTCAGCACTTGTCCTCTCCCCTTGCTCTATCTTCCTCAATTCTGGTGCAATCCTTGGGCTATTCCCATATACAATTTGGAATGGTGATTTACCAGTACTTCTATTTATAGAGTTATTGTAAGCAAACTCTGCTTGTGGTAGAATCAAATCCCATCCCTTGGGCTTATCCCCAACTAAACATCTCAGCAAATTGCCCAGACTTTTATTTACCACTTTTGTTTGGCTATCAGTTTGTGGGTGATGCCTGGAACTGAATTTTAGGTCTATTCCCAACTTCTTCCACAATGTTCTCCAGAAATACCCCACAAATTTAGTATCTTTGTCAAAAACTATACTCCTTGGAAGTCCATGTAGTCTTACCACCTCTTTGAAAAACAAGTCTACAATATGGACAACATCATGAGTTTTGTGGCATGGAATGAAATGTGCCATTTTGGAGAACCTATCAACCACCATGAATACTGAGTCATTACCCCTTTGTGTCCTTGGTAATCTAAGAACAAAATCCATACTTATGTCCTCCCATGGCCTTGATGGAATATGCAATGGCTGATATAGGCCAGTATTGTGACTAAACCCCTTGGCAACTTGACAAACCTGGCAACTCTGTACAAACTTCTTCACATCCTGTGAAATTTGAGGCCAAAAATAATGTTCTCTAAGAATGGCAATGGTCTTATCTTGACCAAAATGTCTTGCCATCCCTTCACTGTGTTTCTCCTTAATCAGATTTTCCCTCATGGAACTCCTTGGAATGCACAATTGACTACCCTTGAACAACATGCCATCCTGAATCAAATAGTCTAACCACTTGGTAAATCTACAGCAACAGGTTCTTTACAAGCTTTCCATGCTTCAGCAAAATCAGGATCCTTGGGGTACAAATTCTTGAGTTCATCAAACCCAACTACTTCAACCTGCATTATTGTAAGCAACAATTGTCTCCTACTTAGTGCATCTGCAACCCTGTTAGATTTTTCACTTCTATGCTTCAACACAAATGTATAACTCTGAAAGAACTCTACCCACTTCATATGCCTTTGATTCAATTTACCTTGGTTATTTAGGTACTGTAATGCTTGATGATCAGTATACAAAAAAAATTCTTTTGGCAATAAATAATGCCTCCATTTATTTAAGGCCTGAACTATTGCATAGAACTCTTGATCATAAACAAAATACTTCTTCTTTGCATCATTCAATTTTTCACTAAAATATGCAATAGGCTTACCTTCTTGGCTTAATACATCCCCAATAGTGTTGCCACTAGCATCACAATCCACCTAGAAAACCTTTCTAAAATCTGGAAGTGCCAACACAGGTTGTTCTATTACCTTCTTCTTTAGCAATTCAAAACTTCTCGCAGCTGCTGCAGTCCATTTGAACTCTTTTCTATCCCCTCTTATTGTATCAGTTAGGGGTGCACATATGCCACTAAAATTTTTAATAAACTTCTTGTAAAAACTAACCAAACCATGAAATGATCTTACCTCAGTAGCAGACCTTGGAGTAGGCCATTCCAAGATGGCTTTTACCTTCTCCGAATCCATTTTGAGACCTTCAAGTGATATAACAAACCCCAAATAGACTAACTCCCTTCTTGCAAAGATACACTTCTTCAGATTAATTAACAGTTTCTCTTCCCTTAGCCTTTCAAGGACACTATGAATATGCAGTAAATGTTCTTCCAAAGTCTTGCTAAAAATTAAAATATCATCCAAATAGACAATAATAAATTTTCCCAAGAACTTTTTAAGTACCTCATTCATGAGCCACATGAAGGTGCTTAGAGCGTTCGTCAATCCAAAGGGCATGACTAGCCACTCATAAAGACCCTCTTTGGTCTTGAAGGCTATTTTCCACTCATCTCCTTCTCAAATCCATATCTGATGATAGCCACTCTTGAGATCTATCTTTGTAAAGTATTGACCTCCACTCAAGCAGTCCATAAGATCATCCATCCTTGGCAAAGGAAACCGATACTTGATGGTTATCCTATTTATAGCTCGAGAATCTGTACACATCCTCCACTCTCCATCCTTCTTTGGTGCAAGTACTGCTAGTACTGCACATGGACTTAGGCTCTCTCAAATCAAGCCCTTCCTCAACAGCTCCTGAACCTGTCTATTTAGGTCCTCTGTTTCAGCAAGAATCATCTTGTGAGCAGCCTTGTTAGGAAAACTAGCTCCTGGAATCAGATCTATCTGATGACTGATTTTCCTTACTGGTGGCAATCCATCCGGAACATTATCAGAGATAATATCTCCAAATTCCCCTAGTAAATTTGAAACTTCAAGTGGTATTTCACTATTACCTTCTTTATCTTTCCTAGGAATCAAAGCATAGCACATATGCTGATGTTTCATGCCATCTAAAAACTTCCTTTCATCAACAAGAAAAATCCTAGCACTGTTACATACCTTTTCACCTTCCTTTTTCATGGGCTTCAATTTGTGGCGAACTCCATCCTTTGTCAGAGAGTATGTGTTTGCATGTCCATCATGTACTGCATGTCTATCAAACTGCCATGGTCTACCCAACAATAGATGGCAAACATCCATCGGAATAACATCACAGAGAACTTCATCATGGTAACTCCCAATTTTGAATTTCACTAAACATTGTTCACTTATCGGGACCTTATGATCATCTTTTACCCAAGCAATCCGATAGGGCTAGGGATGTTTCTCCCTCTTGAGCTTCAGCTTAGAGACCATCTCTTCTGATACCAAGTTATTAGTGCTACCACCATCAATGATCATGTCACAACATTTATCCTCACACTTGCATCTGGTACGGAACAAAATCCTTCGTTGTCCTAGTTCAATCTCACCACTTAGTAGGAATCTTTCATTTACCAAGGTCTCTCCTCTTTCTGCATCCTCTAAATGTGATGATTGTGCATCCTCATCCACATGAGCAACCCTAGCTTGGCCCTCAGCTCTCCTATCTGTCCTTCCTTGTTATTGAGGGCATTCAAAGGAACGATGACCTTCTTCATTGCAATGGAAATAGGTACCATGAAAGCTACCTCTTCCTTGTCCGCGTCCTCTACCTCTTCCTCTTTGATTTCCAAAGTCTTGATCATGGGAGCGGTTGAAACCCTCATTCCTCTGGTTCTTGCTAGTACTCACATCTTTATTTTTCTTTTGGATTTCATTGCAGCCTCCAGATGATCTACTGCTTCCCCTTCCTCCTTGACCACACCCTCTTTGTCTTCCTTTAAACCTTTTATTCAGCTTCTCTTCAACTCATAGGACAAACTGCTATGCCTCTTCAATGCTGGTCATTCTTACCAGACTTAATTCCTCCTGGATGCTAGGTCACAACCCACTGATATAATGAGCAACCTTCTCCTTATTTGCTTCTGCATGCCCTACTCTAATCAAGAGTTAGTAAAAATCCTCTGTATATTCTTGGACTGATCTTCCTACTTGCTTTAACGTATGCATCTTCTTAAACAAATCAAACTCATAGTCCACAGGAATGAACTGCTTCTTCAATTTGTCCACCATGCGATCCCATCTTGTGATCTTCTCCTTTCCTCTTCTATTTCTTTCCAATTGAACCTCTTGCCACCAGATTTTGGCATGGCCTTTCAGTTTGGCTTTTGCAAACTTAACCCTATCTGGGTCCTTGATATCCTCATACTCAAAGTATTATTCCAGTTCATTGATCTAATCGATCAACTCATCTGGTTTCAAATTTTTTGAAAATACACCCACTTCAATTGTAGGTCTTTTCCCATACTTAGTAATGGCCATAAAAAGCCTTTCCTCTGCATGATTCAGAACTTCCCCATCAAATTCCCCTTCTGGTCCAATTTCGTCTTCTTCGTTGTCATCTTCACTTTCATCCCCTGTAGCCACAGTTGCTCCTCTACGGAGCTCCTCCTGCAATGCTTGTACCTACCTTTGGAGGGCTCTAACCTCCTCAGGATTAATAGCTCTCACCCTTTCACCATGCTCTCTTTGTGGAGGCATCTTTTTAACTCAAACCCACAACCACACAGTCCTAGTGCAAACTGCCTCACAGTCGGCGCTTTGTCTACACACTCAGAAAAACTTGCTCTGATACCACTTGATGGGGACACAACCCAAGAACAGAATGGACACAACAGAAAGGTAAATTTTATTAACTAAAAAATAAGCTAGTACATTCAGTACAGAGAAAATAAACTTCAAAACATGCCCTAAGGACTTACAATAGCATAAATGTGGAGATAATTTCTCCTACAATACCTCCTCTCAGACTCCACTCTGAACTGCCTTTTACAATGCCAGAAATCTCCTTAAATAGACCTTGGAGGGTTAAGGACTAGGAGTACATTCTAGAAAGTGCTAGTAGGCATCCATCAACCAAATAGAAGGTTCCAAAAGTTGCATTAGAAGTCGACGCAAATTTAGAAGAATTCAGAAACGGTAACCAAACTTTCGGGAGGCATAACTTTTGAACCGTAGCTCCGATTAACGAACTGTTTACATTTCTAGAAAGCTCTCAAAGTGCTCTATAGCCCTATGGACTAGCTTTGCTCATCCCCCATTTTTTAGCCCTTTTTGAGGTCATTTAATACCCCTAACCTAACTTTGAAGCATTCTTAGGAGGTCTCCAAAACTTGAAAAACTGCAATAACTTTCAAACCGTGGGGCCTTTTGACATGATTTTTTTTCTGGAATGCTCTAAATCACAATTACATTCATTTGGCCAATTCACACCTTCTAGTTTACCAAAATGATGGTCCAATTACATGCTCCTATTTTTTCAAGATTTTTTAGCACACTGATAGTGGAACTATGAGAGTTGGAACCTTTATTTGACCCAAATGGGTGCCCAAAAATGAAAACACATGAAACAAAAATTAAGTCTAAGTACATTTTTTTTGGTGACACAAGATTGCCCTTATACCTCTGGATGCTCCTGCATCAGTATGGAAAGGTACAAACCACTTTATTGATGAAGGAAAATCCTCCACAAGGACACAATTAAGAGCAATCAAAGATACATGGGTTGGAGTAGGTGTATACATTATTTGTAGTGGATAGAGAGATTGCAAGAATAGGCCTTTGATCGATGTTATAAACATGTCACCTAAAGTGGTGATTTTCTAGAACATAGTTGATGTAGGAGCATCTAGTGTTGTAAGGGCAATCCTGTATCACCCAAAAATATGCTTCATGTTAGTTTCTATTTAAAGTGTTTTCATTTATGAATACCCATTTGGGTCAAATAAAGATTCCAACTCTCTTAGCTCCACTATTGATTTTCTGGGTTATAGTTTTTGAGCACCTTGGATATGTGTCAATGTAGAAAATAGGTTATTTAGTAATTGAGACATAATTATAATGAGTTAGAGGGTTTAAGTTGGAGGGATGATTATACTTGTAATTTAAAGCACTCTAGAAAAAGAATTAGGTCAAAGGTTTTATGGTTTGAAATTTATTGTAGTTTTATGTTTCCTGGAGACCTCTTAAGAGCACTTCAAAGTCATATTTGAGGCACTAAACGACCTTGTACAGGCCCAAAAAATGGAGGATGAGCAAATCTCATCTATAGGGCTATAGAATCTGATAACATTATAAGCCCATAGGGAATGCCATGGAGTTTTTTTTTTTTTGTACTGAATGTAATAGCATATCATTTCTAATAATAATATTCCCCCTTTCCTATTGTGTTCATTTTTGTCTTGGATTGTGCCCTCATCAAGTGGTATCAGAGCAGGTTTTCCTGAGTGTGTAGATAGAGCACCGACTATGAGGTAATTTGCACCAGGACTATGTGGTTGTGGATTTTGATACATGGTGGAAGGGTCAAAGCTGTTACTCCTAAGGTTATAGCCCTCTAGAGACAAGTTTAGGCATTGCAAGAGGAGATTTGTAGGTGACAAAAGTGAGGAAGAAAATGAAGAAGAAAGTGTTTGGTAGGAAGAGGAAGGAGACAAAGAAGTCCTAAACTAGGTGGAGGAAAAGCTTTTTAGGGCCATTGTCAAGCTTAGAAAAAGACCTAAGATTGACATCAGCATATTTTTGGAAAATCTAAACCCAGATGAGTTGATCGACTGGATCAATGTGCTGGAGGAATATTTTGAGTATGAGGATATCAGGGATCCTAATAGAGTTAAGTTTGCAAAGAAAAAAATGAAAGGCCATGCCAAAATCTGGTGGCGAGAGATTCAATTGGAAATAAATAGAAGAGGAAAGGATATAATCACATGATGGGATCACATGGTGGACAAACTAAAGAAACAGTTCATTCCTATTGATTATGAGCTTGATTTGTTCAAAAAATGCAAGGGTTAAAGCAAGTGGGAAAATCTATCTAGGAATACACAAAGGAATTTTATTGAGTCCTTATTAGGGTGGGGCATGCAAAAGAAAACAAGGAGAAAGTTTCCCATTACCGGGTTAAGACCTAGCATTTAGGAGGAGTTAAGTCTAGTTAAAATTACTAGCATTGAAGAGGCATACTAGTTTTCCTTGTGAGTTGAGGAGAAGCTAAACAAAAAGCTTGATGGAAGAAAAAGAGGGTGTAGTCAAGGAGGAAGGGTAATGGTAGGTCATTTTGAGGCCAAAATGAGAATCAGAAGAAAAATGAAGATGTGGGTACTAGCTAAAATTAGAGGAATGAGGGTTTCAATTGGTTCTATGATAAAAAATTTGGAGATCAGAGAGGAAGAGGTAGAGTACATGGACAAGATTCAAGAAGAGGAGGCTTCTGTGGTACCTATTTTCATTTCCATGAAGAAGGTCATTGTCCCTTAAAATGTCCTCAACACCAAGGAAGGACATATAGGAAAGCTAACAATCAAGCAAGTGTTGCTCATGTGGATGATGATGCATAGTCATCACATTCAAAGGATTTAGAAAGAGGAGAGGTTCTAGTTAATGAAAGGGTCTTATTGAATAGTGAGACTAAACCTGGACAAAGAAGGAGTATGTTTTGTACCAGGTGCAAGTGTGAGGGTAAATATTGTGATGTGATTGTTGATCATGGAAGCACTAAAACTTAGTGTCAAAAGAGATGGTCTCAAAACTAAAGCTCAAGAGAGAGAAACACCCCCAACTCTATTAGATTACTTGGGTGTAGGATGATCATAAGGTCCTGGTTAGTGAGCAATGTTTAGTAAATTTCAAGATTGGGAGTTACCATGACAAGGATCTTTGTGACATCGTTCCAATGGATGTCTACCATTTATTGTTGGGAAGGCTATGATAGATTGATAGGCATGCTATACATGATGGTCATGCAAATACATACTCTCTAACAAAGGATGGAGTTCATAAAAAGTTAAAGCCCTTCATAAAGGAGGGTGAAAAGGTATACAGTAGTGCTAGGGAAAGTCTTGTTGATGGAAGAAATTTTTTGGATGGCATGAAACATTAGCATATGTGTTATGCTTTAATTCCTAGAAAAGATAAGGAAGGTAGTAGTGAAATTCCACTAAAAGTTTCAAGTATATTATGTGAGTATGGAGATGTCATATCTAATAATGTTCCAGAAGGGTTGCCACCAATAAGACAAATTAGTCATCAAATAGATTTAGTCCTTGGAGCTATTTTTCCTAATAGGGCTGCTCATAAGATGACTCCTAATGAGAATGAGGAGCTAAATAGACAAGTTCAGGAGCTATTGAGGAAACATTTTGATTTGAGAGAGCTTGAGTCCATGTGCAGTACCTATAGTATTGACACTAAAGAAGAATAGAGAGTGGAGAATGTGTACAAACTCTCAAGATATAAATAGATTAACCATCAAGTACTGGTTTCCTTTGCAAACAATGGATGATCTTATGGACTTTTTGAGTGGAGCTCAGTACTTCACAAAGATAGATCTCAAGAGTGGTTATCACTAGATATAGATACAAGAGGGAGATGAGTGGAAGATTGCATTCAAGGCTAAGGAGGGTCTATATGAGTGGTTAGTCATGCCTTCTGGATTAACCAATGCACCAAGCACCTTCATGCAATTTATGAATGAGGTACTAAAGAAATTTATGGGAAAATTTGTTATTGTCTATCTTGATGATATTTTATTTTTAGTAAGAATTTGGATGAACATTTATTGCACATTCATAGTGTCCTTAAAATACTGAGGGCAGAGAAATTGTTGATTAATTTGAAGAAGTGTAGCTTTGTCAAAAGGGAATAAGTTTATTTGGGGTTTGTTGTATCAGCCGAGGGTCTCAAAATGGACCCAAAGAAGGTGAAGGTCATCTTAGAATGGCCTACTCCAAGGTCTACCATTGAGGTAAGATCATTCCATGGTCTAGCTAGTTTTTATAGGAAGTTCATTAGAAATTTTAGTAGTATATGTGCACTCCTAACTGAAATAATGAGGGGGGATAGAAAAGAGTTCAAGTGGATTATAGGAGATGCTAGGATTTTTGAATTGTTGAAGAAGAAGGTGATAGAACAACTTGTGTTGGCACTTCCTAACTTCAAAAAAGTATTCCAAGTGGACTGCGATGCTAGTGGTAGTGCTATTAGGGTTGTGTTGAGCCAAGAAGGTAAACCTATTGCCTATTTTAGTGAAAAATTGAATGATGCAAAGAAGAAGTATTCTATTTATGATTAGGAGTTCTATGCAATAGTTCAGCCCTATAGGGGGAAAACTATAGGGCTACTTTATAGTGTTTCATTCCAATACTTTCCATCTCACTAGGCATTGCAATACCTAAATAGCCAAGGTGAATTAAATCAGAGACATTTAAAATGGGTAGAGTTCATTCAAAGATATACATTTGTATTAAAACATAGAAGCATAAGGTCTAATAGGGTTGTAGATGCATTAAGTAGGAGATAGTTTTTGCTGAAAGTAATGTAGGTTGAAGTGGTTGGGTTTGATGAACTCAAGAACTTGTACCTTGAGGATCTTGACTTTGTAGAGGCTTGGAAGGCTTGCAAAGAACCTATTATTCTAGATAAGACCAGGTGGCTAGATTACATGATTCAGGATGGTATGTTGTTCAAGAGAAGTCAATTGTGTAGTCCAAGGAGTCCTGTGAGGGAGAAACTGATCAAGGAGAAGTATAGTGGAGGGATGATAGGACACTTTGGTTGAAATAAGACCATTTCCATTATTATAGAATATTATTTTTAGCCTCAATTATTATAGTATGTGAAGAAGTTTGTGCAGAGTTGTCAAGTATATCAAACAACCAAAGGATTTAGTCAAAATACTGGACTCTATTAGCCATTGTCTATTCCATCAAAGCCTTAAGAGGAAATAAGTATGGATTTTTTTCTTGGATTTCCAAGGACACAAAGGGGTAATGACTCAGTATTTGTGGTGGTTGATAGGTTCTTCAAGATGGCATATTTCATTCCATGCCACAAGACTCATGATGCAGTGCATACTACAATTTTTTTTTCAAAGAGGTGGTAAGGCTATATGATCTTCCATAAAGTATTGTTTCTAACAGAGATACTAAATTTGTTGGGTATTTTTGGAAGACTTTGTGGAAGAAGTTGAAGAAAGAATTGAAGTTTAGTTCTGCACATCATCCACAAACTGATGGAAACATAGAAGTAGTAAATAGAAGTTTGGGCAATTTGCTGAGGTGTTTAGTAGGAGATAAACCCAAGGGATGGGATTTGATTCTACTACAAGTAGAATTTTTTTACAATAATTTTATAAATAGGAGTACTAGTAGATCAAAATTCCAAATTATGTATGGGAGTAGTCCAAGGATTGCACCAAAGATGAGGAAGATGGAGCAAGGGGAGAGGAAAAGTGTTGAGGTAGAAGACTTTGTTGAACATGTCAAGAACCTAAATGAGGAGGTGCGAGCACATATTACCAAGATGAACCTATAGTATAAGGCTAGGAAAGATCAAAAGAGGAGACATAAGGAGTTCCAAGTTGGAGATCAAATTATGGTATATTTGAGGAAGGAACAATTTCCAGTGGGTACCTACAATAAGCTGAAGATGAAGAAATTAGACCCTTGCAAAATTTTGAAGAAACATGAATCAAGGAATATATATGAGGTGGAGTTTCTAGATGGGATTCACATTTCTCCTATTTTCAATATTGTAGACTTAAAAAAATATCATGATGATCGTGTAGATGAGGAGTTGATGCTGGAGCCATGTTCAATTCCTACTTCTGCGAAGGAAGAGATTGAAGAAATTTTAGATAGTCATGTGGGTTAGAGTACCAAAAACAGGTAGTATGAAGAATGCTTGGTGAAGTGAAAAGGATGACTAATAGAAGACTCAACTTGGATATCCATAATAGAGGTTTCCCATTTGGGGTTTCCTCTACCAACTATAAAGTGACAGGGCCACTTTTCAATCTACCCTGGGTGTTTGATGTAGGAGCATCTAGTGGTGTAAGGGCAATCTTGTATCACCCAAAAATATGTTTCATGTTATTTTTGTTTAAAGTGTTTTAATTTCTAGATACCCTTTGGGTCAAATAAATATTCCAACTCTTATAGCCCCATTATTGGTTTATTGGGTTAGAGTTTTTGAGCACCTTGGGATATGTGTCAATGTAGAAAATAGGTTAGTTTTTAATTGAACCATAATTATAATGAGTTAGAGGGTGTAATTTGGAGGGATGATTATGGTTGTAATTTAAAGCACCCTAGAAAAATAATCCAATCAAGAGGCTTTACATTTTGAAGTTATTACAATTTTAAGTTGCCTGGAGACCTCCTAAGAGAACTTCAAAGTTAGTTGAGGCACTAAATGACCTTGTATGATCCCAAAAAATGAGAGATGACCAAAGCTTTTAAATAGGGCTATAGAGTGCTTGGAGAGATTTTTGGAAATGTAAACAGTTCATCAATCAGAGTCTTGGATCAAAAGTTATCCCTCTTGGAAGTTGGACTACCATTTCTAGATTCTTTTAATTTTACATCAACTTTTGATGTGTTTTCTAGAACCTTTTGTTTTTGCAGTGGATGCCAAATGGTTATTCTAGAATCTATTCCTAAGCCTAAACCTAATTTGGTTTACTTAAGGACCTTTTAGGCATTGTAAAGGTAGTTTTTAGTGGAGTCAAGGAGAAGGTACTATGAGAAGGGTTTTCTCCAGAATCTGATAACATTGTAAGCCCATAGGGCATGTTGTGGAGTTTATTTTTGTTGTACTAAATGTAATAGCATATCATTTCTAATGATAATATTCCCCTTTTCTTGTTACGTTCATTTTTGTCTTGGATTATGCCCTCATCATTGGTGAATTGTGAGGGTTAAGTGAAAGATGCAAGTTTCATTGCCAATATCCTCGTGGAATCAATTGAGTTGGTGGAGCCTACAAATATTAACAAGTCACAAAAAAAAATACTAATAATTGTAGGGAATATAGTGGAAGCCATATATAATAAAATTTTGTGGAAATAATGTACAATCCACTAACACAATTTAATCATGCAAAATATTGTCACTCAAACTGAATGGGTCAATCAAATCTACATAGAGGCTAAAGAGATACAAAAATATGTGACTGATCATCACATGACACAAGCCATATTTGGGACCTTCTTTGCAATATTGGAGTTGTTGAAGGTAATTTAAGTTTGTTTATATATTTTTTATTTAGTTTTGAATTTAAATTTAAATTTTTTTTATAGTTGAACTTGATATATGACATGTATACTTTACACCATCATAAGTTGTTGAAATGTGATTGCATCTCACATTGAGGAATAGTGAAGCTATGATATGCCTTGAGTGCTGAGGAGGAAATCAAACAAGGAAAAACCCCAAAAAGTGAAGTAGTGATCCTTGATGATGAAAGGTGGGATCACACATAATATGTTTTAGAAATCATCAATCCCACCATGAGCATGGGGCTTGTTGATACTAGTTTCCCATGTTTGGTAAATTTATGATGGCATGCACACCATGATGGAGCACATAAAAATAATAATAGTGGGCAAGGAACATATAAAAATATATTTTTCAAACCTATGGAAAAGATTAGTGTTGACCATTGGAACAAGATGGCCACCCCCTTACATCTCTTGGTATATCCTTTGTTGCTAAGTTTTTAAAACCAAAAGATAGTTTTGTAGCCAACAAGGTACTACCATAAAGAGATGAAAAGTGTAGCCAACAAGATGCCACCATAACAATTTTTGTGGGTAACTACTAGACAAATAATGGTTGGGTGAATATTGCAGCGATTTGCCATAGTTTTAATAGTATTCAAATTTCTCTTAGCTCCTATAGTCTTTATCCTAACATGGAGGATACTATGATTTGGGGGATAGCACCTAGTGGTAATTTCAAGGTATCTTATGTGTTTAGTTATAATGTAAAGGACAATCCCCCTGTTGGCCAAAGCTTGGATGAAAGGACTTATTCCTAAATTTAATATTTTTTTCTAGACTTCCCTTCAAAATAAAATTTTAACTCTGGATGATATCCAAAAAAGGGGTATTTATATAGTGAATAGATGTAGTTTATGTAAGATGGATATTGAAGATATTGACCACCTTTTCATCAATTGCAATGTCATGCCTAGATTTACAAGGCAAAACACAACCAAAAAATTTCTTTTGAAAGGTGAACTAAAGGATAGTGCATAAACATATTCTTATTTTTTTAATGATTATTCTATCAAACTATGGGGTGCTTGGAGTATAACAACACATATCCCTCAAGAGTATCAGAATGTTACTTTAATCGATCATTGAGTTAGGGATAATTTATTCTAGTTGATGTGGGAGAATTTTTTTTCATTCAAAATTCTTGACTTCAATTTTCCAAAGGAGACCAATTAGATTCTAGCATTCATTGGTGTTAGTTTGTGGTGATTGATTAAGGAAGTACTTGTATAAAAGGATTTAGGGTTAGGGATTGTTTCATTGTAGTGATGCAAAATTGGTTCTTGTGAGCTGTAAAGAATTACATATTGTAATCAGGTTGTAATCATTGGATCGTAATAATATTGGACTAGCTATTTGGTGGACATAGCCCAGGGATTGGGTAAACTGCATTAAATCTTGGTATCTTATTTTTTTTTCTATGTGATCTATTATTTTCTATTATTGGTTATATTTGCATGTAATTGTTATTTCTATTTGAGGTTTAATCCTAATAAGTGGTATCAGAGTGAGGTTGTTTTTTAGTTATCCTATACAGAAGATTCTCATGGTTGAGTGGGAGTGATGGAAGACAAGGGTAAGATGAGGGTTGATAGGTTTAATAGGTAGAACTTTTAGTTATGGAAGATGAAAATGGGAGACTATCTTTATCAAAAGGATTTATAGAAGTCATTGGAAGGAAAAATCGAGAATGGAGGATCTATGTCAAATAACAACTAGGATCTTTTGGATAGAAAGGAATTTGGAAGCATTTGATTATGTTTGGCACCATCGGTGGCATTTAATATTACAAAAGTGAAGACAACAAAAGAGTTGATGCAAACCCTAGTGAAACTATATGAAAAGCCCTTTGCTTTAAACAAGGTATTTCTTATGAAGTATTTATTTAATAAGAAAATGGTAGGAGGTGGATCTATTATAGATCATTTAAATGAGTTTAATACTATTACTAGTTATTTATCTTTCATAGGTATCAATTTTGATGAAGAAATTAGGGCTCTCTTGATTTTGTGTTCTTTGCCTAAAAGTTGGAATGGCTTGGTAATGGCTATGAGTAATTTTGTTCTTGGAACTAGTACCCTAAAATATGATAATGTGATTGGTGTTGTTTTGAGTGAGGAAACTCGTAAGAAATCCTTAGGTGGATCTACATCTGGAAGTGCTTTGAATGCACAAAGTTGAGGTAGAATGATTGAGAGGAAGTAATTTCATAAATCATGGGAAATCAAGAGGAAAGTCAAAGGGGAGGAGGTCTCAATTGAGAGGACCAAATGACTACTGGTACTATGGGAAACTAGGGCATAAAAAGAAAGATTATTGGAATTGAAAGAAAAATGAAGGAGATGAACTAGATGGAGACAAGGAGGAAAATGTGGTAAGTAACAAATCTAAAGAGGATGCTTTTGCTTCTGTCTTTAGAAAGTGTTGATGATTCATGAGTTTTAGATTTTGGTGCTTCAATTCATGCTACACCTCATAGAGGTTATTTAATTGATTATGTCCAAGTGGATTTTGGGCTTGTTTATTTGGGGGATAATGAACCTTGTCAAATTGATGGAAAGGTTAAAGTTAAGAATAAGTTGCAAAATGGGAATCATTGGCTACTACATGAGGTAAGACATGTTCCAAGGCTGAGTAGGAATTTAATTTTAGTAGGGCAACTTAGTGATGAGTGTTGTGTAGTTACTTTTAATGATAAAAATTGGAAGGTTTCAAAAGGTTCCCTTGTAGTACCAAGAGGTGTGAAAGTAGGCACCTTATATCTTTGTACAGGTCATATTGTTCCTTCTACTTTAATTATTTCAAAGAAAAATGAATATTCATTAACAATCGCTATAGTTGAGTAGGGAGAATAAATAGCTATTGTAAAATTTGATACAACATTGTGGCACAACAAACTTGGGGACATGAGTGAGAAAGGTATGGAAGTACTTCATTCAAAGAAAGTTTTACCAAGTTTGAAATGTGTTAAAATGGATTTCTGTAAAAGTTGTATGGAAAAAAAAAGAGAGTGAGTTTTGTGAAGATCAGGAAGGAAAATAAAAAAGAGAAATTAAAGCTTATGCATATCATTGTATGAGAACCGGCTCAGGTATCTTCCCTTGGAGGCTCTCAAACTTTTAAGAAATGAAAATGCTTGGTTGAAAATGAGACTGGTAAGAAATTAAAATGTCTTAGATCTAATAATGATGGTGAGTATTACAATCATGAATTTGAAAATTATTACTCCACTAATGGTATTCATAGACATAAATTGTTCCAAGGACTCGACAAGAAAATGGAGTGGTTGAACGCATGAACAAGACTATAATGGAGTGTGCAAGGAGCATGAGGTTGCATGTTGGGTTGCCCTTATACATGTGGGTGGAGGCTATCAATACTACTATATATTAGATAAATAGAGGTCCCTCTACTCCTTTGGGTTGTGGTATTCTAGAGGAAGCATGGACTGGTAAGAAGGTGAGTTATTCTTTTCTCAAAACCTTTAGTTGTGAGGCATTTGCTCACATAGATTTTGAAAATAGAACCAAGCTGGAAGCTAAGTCAAATAAATGTGTATTTTTTGGATATGGCATTAATGAATTTGGTTATAAGCTTTGGAATTTTGAAAATCATAAAATTGTAAGAAGCAGGGATGTCATATTCAATGAGAAAGTGTTGTACAAAGATCTGTTGTAGCAACATGAGAAGAAAGAAGATGATTATGTAGTGCTAGATGATACTCCAAAAGAAGATATTCCAACCATTCCTCATCATGTGAAATTACTGCAACAAAAAATACCACACACACCAATGAATGTTAGATGGTCAACAAGGCAAATTAGACCTCCAAAAAGATTTTCTCCTTCTTTGTATTCAATTTTACTTACTGATGCTGATGAACTTAAATGTTATTATGAAGCTATGTAGGTGGATACTAAGACCTAGTGGGAGTGTGCAATGAAAGATGAAATGGACTCTTTGTTGAAGAATAAGACATAGGATTTATGCAAGTTTCCTGCAGGTAAAAGAGCTTTATAGAATAAGTGGGTTTATAGGTTAAAAGAAGAGGATGGAGGTAAGAAAAGATTTAAAGCTAGGTTAGTTGTTAAAAGATTTGTAGAGAAAAAGGGCATTGATTTTGATGAGATATTTTCTCCTATTGTTAAAATGACTTCTATCCACACTATTTTAAGTATTGTGGCTACTGAAGATTTGCATTTAGAGCAACTTGATATTAAAAAAACCTTCTTTCATAGTGATTTGAATGAAGAGATATATATGGCTTAGTCACAAGGATTTGAGGTCAAAGGTAAGGGGAACTTACTGTGCAAATTAATTTTTTTTTTATATGGCTTGAAGCAAGCACCTCGGAAATGGTATCTAAAATTTGACAATTTTATGTATAAGAATGGATATAATAGGTGTCATTTAGATCATTGTGTTTATTTTAAGAGGTTGGATGATGACATCTACATTATTTTATGTTTATATATTGATGATATGCTTGTAGTTGGGTCTAACATGGATCATATTAAGGGGCTAAAATGCCAGTTAGCACATGCATTTGCTATGAAGGATTTGTGGGCAGCAAAATAAATCTTTGGTATGAAGATTTGCAAAGATAGGAAGATCAAAAAATTGACACTCTCTCAGGCTGATTATGTTGAGAAGGTGTTGCAACATTTATCTATGGAGAATGCTAAAGCTATTAGCACACTTTTACCTAGTCATTTGAAGTTGACTAAGGAGATGTGTCCCAAGACACAAGAAGAAGAGGATAAGATGTCCAAGGTACCCTATGCTTCAGCTGTAGGAAGCTTGATGTATGCTATGATATGTATTAGGCTAGATATTGCACATGCAATGGGAGTTGTTGGCCGATATATGAGTCATCTAAGAATTGAGCATTGGAATGCAGTCAAATGGATTCTTAGATATTTGAGAGCAACATTCAATAAGTTTTTACACTTTGGGGGCTCTACTACTATTTACAAAGCTATGTTGACTTAAAATTGGCAGGGAAAATTGATACTAGGTGGAGTACTATAGATTATGTCTTTACTATTGGTGGGGCAGTCGTGAGCTAAGTTTCTAGGTTACAAAAGGCTAATGTTTAATCCACTACAGAGGAAAAGTGTGTTGCTGCTACAAAAGCAACCAATGACATATGGCTTTAGTTCTTCTTGGAAGTATTGGGACACCCTTAGACTGATAATTATTTTTTTATTGATAGCCAAAGTGCCATTCATCTTGTAAAGAATTCATCTCTACATTCAAAGATAAAATAGACACAGTTGTAGTACCTTTTCATTTGGTCAATTTTGGAGGATGGATAGTTAAAGCTAGACAAGATACATATAGATGACAATCTAGTAGATATGTTTACAAAGGTAGTAACAAGGGAGAAGCTAAAATCCTCTTCAACTTCAGTTGGTCTTCTAGACTAAACATGAATAAAAGAACATCAAAGTCCAACATGGTTTGATCTAGTAGGAGCCTTGTGTGGTACTTTTATTTCTATAGGATCAGTTTCCAAGTGGGAAATTTTTATCTAGTGTGAAATCTAATCAATCCCCAACTGGGAGATTGTTAGTTTGTGGTGACTGATCAAGGAAGTACTGTACATACTTCATAATTTTTTGGGTCGTGGCCAACATTGTGGCTGACGTATGGCTAACATATGGCCAACATGTTGTAACCCTAAATTGGCATTAAATACTTGTATAAAAGGGCCTAAGATTAAGGACTATTTCATTGCAGTGATGTGAAACTGGTTCTTGCAGTGGTATTGTGTTGTAAGGGATTACAGATTGTAATCAAATCATAATCAATGGATTGTAGTGCCTACCCTCATTTCAATCTTTCTAGATACACTGTTGCTATCATGGCTGAACTCTGTTAGACTAGTTATATGTTGATGGTTAGTAGCATTGTTTTGAGACTATCAGATACTGTGCTATGGATTCAGTTGATATATGATGAGATTACTTAGACTCTACATTTCATATATGCATGATGATTATTATATTACTTTCATTTATTGATGATGATTAGTTAGATAGTTATTATCACATGTGTTTTCTTATGGATACTTACCCCATACTTGCATGTGTATGGTGTGCATGTTTGTTTCTTATGTATGGCATTTTTGATGTGGTTAAGGAAGGGAGTCATAGTCACCTGCTAGTCGAGATCTACATGATGCACCACTTCCTGCTATTGCCTATTTAGCTTAGCATATATATATATATTGTATGTACATGCATAGATTTTATGTAGGTTATAGGTACTAGGTATCAACTTCCCTAAATTGTCAGGATGAGCATACCCTATTGCATTATCTCAATGGTAAGAGAGGGGAGATAAATTCTCAAGTCCAAATCCTAAATCCTTAAACCATTTGTCCTAGAAAGGTAGGACAAGTATCCGAGATGTTTTACTCTCAGAATGTGTTGGATGACGTAATTCATAATTTTAACCCCTTAGACTAATTTTATATGGATTGTTCTATGATGGATTTTCATATTTTATTTTGGAGGTCTATGGTGAATTTTCTGTTAATTAAAGTCTTAAATTAAAAGATTTAATTAATAATTTAATTATTTTGGAAAAATTAAAATAATATTATGATATTTTGATATTTTGATTTTAATTAATTAAATGGGAAATTCATTGAGTAAAAGAATTAAATAAAAGAAAATTAAATTAACAATAATAATAAAATAATAAATTAATAATAATAATAATAATAATAAAAGAATTAAAATAAAAGTTATAAGTCTACCTAGGAGTAAGCACACCTTTGTTATGCATGTATGTCTACAACATAGGAGTTAGCGCACAAAATTAAGCACATGGTGTCTACAACCTTGTGACTCATCTAGAAGGTTGGAAAAAGCTCGTGCTTAGTTGTCAACACTTATCTCATCTTCTAGTTGTTTCTAGAGACATTCTAGGTGCTTCTTGAGAGTTCTATATATTCAGGCACTCCTAGAAGCTCAAGGAGCATATTTGGAGGACCCAAGAATGTTGGAGAAGAAATGAGCTTGCTCTGCAGATTCTGAGAAGAAGTGATTTAGCATCAGTGTCCAGGTAGACACTCATGATTTTTGCATATAATATTTCATTTCTTGCACTTCCTGTCTTCTTCATGTTTTCTGAATGCTATCTGAGGATTTCACGTGTTGAATATCTTGGTTTTATGCATTCTTTTCATGGGTAGTTAAATTCTTATATGAGAAAACCCCACATGCATAGATCTGAGGAATATATGGAACTAGGGTTTCAAATGCTTATGGACAAACCTATTAGAAGGATCAATTAGGCAAATCTGAAGAACGATCATTGTAGGAGAACTCATATTTTACCAAAAAAATTGGAAAGGCCTGTTTATTTTAATATTATGTATATATTGCATTATTGAAGAAATGTTATACATACATACATACATACATACATACATACATACATTCATACATACATACATATATATATAATTAGATCTAAAAACATTTATTGGAAACGTTTATATAAAAAAAAATTATATATATTTAAGTGTTGTAGAGAAAATGTTTAAAATGAAAGTATTTAGTTGCTGCACGTGTTGGGAAAACATTTTTGAAAAATGTTATTAAAAAAAATTTAAAAATAATATGGGAGGGCGGGGTTTCTTCCCACCCCACCCCTTTTAATATAATGTCAGCTATGATCTGCTGATGTAGTCATACCTGTGACTGCAATAGCAGCCGTCAGTGCAAGGCCCTGCGCAATGTGTAGTTAAGACCCATATTCAGGATTTTGAGTTATGTTTTTTGTTTTTAAAAACAAATTTTATTAATGATGTTTGTGATTAGGGATATTTCAAATTTGTTAGATATTAACATTGTTAAATATTAATAACTTTTAAATATTAAATATTAAATATTTTTTAAATATTAATTATTATATAATATTAATTATTATATTATAATTAAAATTTTATTAATGGATAATTTCTTTTAATAATTAATCATTTTATAATATTTTAGTCTAATAATATAAATCTAATTTAATCGGGTTTTAAATGAAGGATAGATAAATGAGGATGCATGGTATTAGTTTATATTGAATCTTCTATGTGTCCTATAAATACATGGACAATTGTCTAGGTAACGTGCATATAATCTATTTTTTGGGCACTTTAGGAAATTAATTCAAATGAGTTAAGGGGGGGTGTTATTTTCAAAATAACATAATTATAATATATCGTTAGGACACTTTAGAAAATTGATTTAAATGAGTTAAGAGGGAAAATAATCTTTAATTTGTTGAACTAAAACATGGGTTAGGAAAAATGTACAATGTCCTCCACTTGATGTCTAAACCCAAAATGAAAATGGAGAACCCCATATTTCTTTCAACTAAGTTATTTTAGACAAACCAAAACATGTGCTTGCATTTTGTGTTTTCTCTATGCTAACTATTTTGGGTTTTTGGGTTGACTAGTTTATTGACCAGTTATAGGATGTCTACCAGAGGCTTGGGGGTTATGATTGTGATGTCATGATGATATCTTTTGATCTCGATCTTTTTAAAACCCAACCATGGTTATGTGATGGCATGCTCTATGGTGTGTGTGTGGTTTATTGATTGATATTGTTTCCAGTCTTCTTGTGTAAGTTGTGACATATGTAACCATTTATGAGTATCAATCAGTTGTATTTGGATTGATTTCCAGTCACCTTGATGGGATTGAATTATTTATCTGATCTTGATGATGTCATGTTGTGACATGTTTTGACTGAACCATTTTGGAGTCTTCGATCAGTATTACTTTGAGATACTTTTTTGTTACTTGTTGAGAACCAATGGATATTGTGATTATCAGTGATACCTTCAGTTACCAATAGAGAACTATTGTGGTCATTATTATCAATGGATGCTTTTTAGTTGCTTATGGAGATTTGATACTTTATTATGGATTATGTTTTGGTATTTTTTTGATCGCTTGTTTAGGACTGTGGTGATTTTGGGATTTATGATTCCATGAGCCTAGGGTGGGTTATCTACTTGTAGTGTCAGAAAGTGGCTTGCAATGGGGGCCGGGGCCCTAAGTGGCTGCTAGGGTAACTCATTGTAAGTTGTTTAATAAGTGAAAATATTACACCTAATACTAACTTAAATGAACCTAATAAGATAATTGCTTGTTCTCACCCATGCCTCGAGTGTTAGTACAGACTAGGATGGGAGTAGAGAGAACACTTGGTTGTGACCTTGCATTCCATAGTATGCCTCGTCAGTATGAGAGGATACTCGTGGCTGCATAGGGATCACTAGGGGGCCAAGGTCTATTGAGAGACTACTAGGGTAACTCTAGTGTGATCTATGCAATGATACTTTCTCACTTGCATAGTAGGTTTCCTACATGTCTCTGTGTGCCTTTGGGATTAGATGTCAGTTTGTGATTGGAACCTTTGAGTTAGTAAACTTTAAGGATTCCTAGACTTAGAGAGTATTTGTGCTATGTGATTTGATATCCTATTTGGGACTTGAGATTATCTCCTCAGCATGGTGGGAGTGGGCCATTTAGGTTCCACGCAGTTGGGTGGTAGTGCTTTTTTATTCTTACCATTTGAGATCCATCTAAGACACTATGGTTGATGCATTCTTGTTGATATCTATCTTCATTCTGTTCATAGATTATGATGGTGAACATGTATCCTTATATTGATGATTAGCATATGTTAGATGATGTCATTTACCTATCGTATGTCTTTATTTGCATGATTAGATTTCTTTTTGCATATAGTATGTTTTAGGAGTGACATTCCTACTATGATAATACCGATGATCTCTTCAGTAAGTTGGGATGTTACACACAGAGAGATGGCTAGGACCCACAATGGTCTAATGATGCTATTTACAATTGGGAGGAACCGTGCACTTAGATAATTATGTGTAGTGGTTTATGTTTATCTATTACGATGGATGTTTATATCTTCTATGATGATGTATCATGTATGGTATTTGGTTTCATTTAATTTATCACATTTGCATCATGGATTAGAATAGGATGATGTACTTTATATTCTTTTATGTCTTTCATACCCTGTGACATGTACAATGGATGATTGAGCATCCTAAAATGTAATTTACTAAAGGGACATTTGGAACAAAGCATATTATTTTGAGAACGTTGAACTTTTTATTATTATTTCATGTGGATGTGGTATTAGATGGAATTAATAGTAGTTAATTTTGATGTGATTCAACGTTAAGGGATCCTTAAAGAATGTAACCTGTTATGTATGTTTATGTACACTTTCAGTTAAATGTTGTTATTGCTTTCAACCTATGTGTATGGTTTAACTTTCATGTTTTAAAAAAATTAAAAATTAAAAAAATGCTACCAAACTTAGTGAAACTTTAGGGTAATTCTTTGGATCCCTTGGCGGGGTGTTACATGGATCATAATAATATTGGACTTACTATTTGGTGGATGTAGCCTAGGGACTAGGTGAACCACATTAAACCTTGGTGTCTTGTGTTCTTTTTTGTGTGATCTATTATTTTCTATTATTGTTTATAATTGTATGTAATTGTTATTTTTGTCTGAGGTTTAATCCTAATAGTTGGAAGTCTAAGTTATAACATAAAAAAAAGATGATATTATCTTTTTGATTCCACCTCCTATCCTTTTGGTAAGATATTGTGTATATAAGTATGAAGTTCAAATTTTGTATCAATGATGTTATAATAGTTCAATTATTTGTGAATGATAATGTGAATGTCAATTCTTCATCCTTAACTTTCATGATCTTAATAATTTTTTGAGAGAGAGAGAGAGAGAGAGAGAGAGAGAGAGAGAGAGAGAGAGTGTGTGTGTGTGTGTGTGTGTGTGTGTATTTGCACTTATAAAGTGTCCTTAACTCATTACTTTTAGGCCAACCCCATTACATTTTTTTTTTTATAATAGGTGAATTCAATTTAAATACATTCCTACTTTTCCTTAATTACACCTTAACCTTATTAATATGCAATAATTCATAAAGTTTTGTGAATGTGAATATGTTTATAGTTGTCCTAGATATTTAGATTATAGGTCATTTTACCATATATATATACAACCTTAGCTCATTACATTCTATGTCCAATTCTATTCTAGTTCAATTTATTTATATACCTTTAATAAATTTATTACATTTTATCTTCTTTGTTTAAAAAAAAAACTTCAATCATATTGTTAACTAACTAGTTAAGTACTACAAACTAGATTATTAAATCATTTATTAATTTTATATTTTCCCAAATCCACTATAATATATCATCATCCACTAACTCTCTACCATCAATCAATATTAGGATTTAATGGCCTTACATACAGCCAATTTTGTTTATCAACAAGAAATTTCCACTAGCCTCTTTTTAGCTCACATTAGGTATATTAAATTTTATCAACCACTTCCTACTTACTTACCCATTGGAGGGTACCTTGAACTATCTAAAGGGTCATGTGCATATATTCTAAATCTATGAATTTAAGTAGCATTAAGAAGCATGTATCAATTAATATATAATGTATATACCCTAAATACATATTACTATTTAATACCTATTTACTAACATTTATTCAATATCATACTCAACTCATATAGATGGAGTCATATAACATGCATTTATGTCCCAAAATAATCACTTTCTAATGTTACCCCACTTAAGCTACAATTCTATTTCCACTACAATTCATTTAACACCAACCCCATGCCCCAACAATGGATCATACTATTATTATTTAATGACAATAAATAAAATAAGAAAAGAAAAATAAATGTAAAAGCCCAAATTATAATTTTTAATCTATTTCCTAATATTTATTCTTTTACATATCTTTAAATCTATCCTACGCCCCCCTTACCTACAATCTTACTTCCCACCTTTCTAACACACTATCCTTACCTCCTAAACCTAGGTGCAAGTGCTCATGATGGGCAGTCTAACTAATGCATAGGCATGTCAGTGCCTAAAGTGCATAGGAGGAAGAGCTTGCATGAGGAGGTGGACAAAGGAGTTGGGGGAGAACCTACCCTCCCATCCTATGTGAAGGCACTAAAATAAGGTTTCATGCCCAAATTTAAAACAATGTTTTCTTATTTGATTTTCCCGCCTTGTTTATTATATCAACACCTATAATATGACCCTCCTTGCTCTTTTTATTTGTTTGACTTGACTCTTTTTATCAAACACTTGATTCTAGGTGCAAATTTACATGATTTATTTAGTTTTATTTTCTTTTTTCTTTTTCCTCTATGAGTCATATTCAAATGACTAAGTTCTAACTTATTATTTATTTTAATTTGGATTTTGAGCTAGGAGTAGTGTTTTATTATGTTCTATATGGATGGTCCCTTCAAAATATTATATTGATATGCATGAAATTCTGATTGTATTTTATTATTCACCCCTCCCATTCAAAATCCAAAGAGGTTATTATGTATGTACAGATTTGTTAGTTGCTATATTTTCTTCCTTGTGTTAGATCTCCTCCTAGCTTCACTCCCTTTGTTTTAATGTATTATACTAAGGAATGCTTGTGGATAGTTAATTGCTATTATTATTATATTGAATTTGTCTAGGTTGGTAAATCTCTTGAAAAACATCATAGAAATAACACTAAGAGCTTGATAATTGATTCCTACAAGTCTCTTTCCTTTTGCATCAAATTCATGTATTTACTTTGAACAAGATTAGGTATAATATTTACTATTTCAATCCCTTTGATTGAATTTTCAAGCAATAACTTATTTTAAAAATAGATAATTACTTTTCACATACAAAAATATTTGAATACTTTTTTCTTAGTTAATTCTGGGATTTTAAAATAAGCATGATTCACTTATGCCTACTCAATCCTATTGATAGAAGGTAAAATAAAAACTAACCATTGGGTTGGATTCTTCTAATTAAATTGATTCTTTCCTTTCTATACAACTATGGTGCAATCTTTCTTTTGTAGATAAAACTATATACATGATCCCAAACTTCACTTTACACATTTACAATAATATACAATAGGAAATAATTCCCTCTCACATTACAAAGAGACAATAATGGAAACTTAACATCACAACACATTAGGAGATGATAGGGGGAAGATTAGTCTCTCCATAGCACTTGACTTTCAACATTGCCAAGGGTGAAACCCTAATATCTTCATAGGAACCATCTTTCCAAAAATGTGCAAAACAACACAAAACTTGGAACCATGAAGGCTCACCTCCCATCCTAGGCTTCTATGAAGCCACCCACCAAGCAGGGGAAACAAGATTCAAACTGGGTTTCATTCCAATCTTACAAATGTATAAACATCACATTACAACACTTGAACAATCCCATCCCAAGGGTAATTCACAATGGTTCACCAATGGAACCCTGAACATAGGGTGAAGGTGATCTTTCAAATGGAAGACTTTCCATACCATACCATATCTACAGTAAAAAAATTTCATGCCCTTTCAAGGCTTTCACAAATCAAAAAATTCCATGCCCTTTCAGGGCTTCCAAAAACATCCTCCAAAACATACTACCAATAACTTTAGCTTCCTTGAAGCCCATACTCCATAAACTTCCTTTCTACACCATCTTTCCCTTTTCACCCCCAAAGCAAGATATGAATGAATATGGCATAGAATGGAGACCATACTCCAAGGCTCTCAACTATATCTCAATCCCAACTAACCCCTTCACCCTAGACTCCTCTTTCCTTCCCAAAGGGTGAGTGAATCCTTCACACCCATTAACAATTCAACATCCCAAAACCAAACAAAGAGATCAAGAAAGAAAAACTATGAAAATACATATAACCCCGAATCACAATCACCATCACAACATAATACAAGGATTAACAATAAAAATAAATGCATCCAAAGCAACAATACATCCTTTCAACTTCATTATGCAAATGCAAAGAATGGTCATGGTTTGAGCACCAACCTTGGTCCAAGCTAAAAGCAATGATAGTTGATGAAGAGCTTCCTTCTCCTTAGCCTCTCTTCCAAAACCCTGATTGTCTCTAAATTTAGAGAGTGGGTGAACACTCCACTAGTTTATCCAAGACTATCTAAAAAGGCTTTCTCCCTAACTATTTTGGCAAAAAGCCCAAGTCACTCCTTCGTACAAATTTGTCTCCCCCTAAATTTGCTATATTTGACTTAGTGGAAACATGGGGAAGAACTCATGTGACAACTCCATTTTCGAATTGGTGGAAGAATGCATCGGTAAAGGCCCCCCCTAGGCTACCTAGGCATTAACATGGTCAAAATTAGGTCCCTAACATGTTATATTATCATATGGGTAGCTTATTTTCACACAAAAGGCACTTTGGGACCACCTAATGACCCTTCAAAACCCTAGTCAAGTCTAATTTCGAATTTCCTTTGATTGTGACCCATTCTATCTCTTGTCAAGTGGGTTTTCTTAGTCATTAGCAAGATAATTAGTTTTAGGGTAAAATGCTACCATGACCAAAACCCTAGGTGATATGTCATTAACACACAAAAATCTAAAATTTTCAAGTGACACACAAAAGCACATTCCACATCATCATGACATGTTCCTAATGCATCGTTGAGATTGAAATTTTCACACACAAGCAAGCTTACATTTGTGAAATAAAATACATCACAACAAGGCTTTTGAATCTTCCAAAGATTCACCTTGGTTAACTGTATTCACATAAGTTTGGTACTTGTTTCCCCCAAAGATTTCCATGGTTCCACTTTTTGCACACTAAGTTTGAGCATCAGTAGTCCAAGGAGGTCATATAAAATATATATCATAAATGCATATGAATTTAAATGTTACATAATCCATATTGAACTAATTTAATGGAATTCCTTTACTTAATCATTTCAAATAAGACATTCAAAATGTTAAAATATCAAAATGTTCATGTCACATTAAATCATAACTCATCATAATCAAATTAAAATCACATGACATAATCTAATTTCTATCCTACCATGTCTAAAGTTGCATCCATATTTGTTCGATCTTCCCATTCACAATATTAGGTTCTTAATACATATCTTAAATGTAAAACACTACTGCAAATGTCAAAATCAATAGATAAAATAAGCCATTGTCCATCTAAGTCTTGAATAATGTCAAAATATCCAAATACCAAATATCAAAATGCAAGTAAGATATCTCCACTTAAACATTACAATTTCACGTTACAAGCATTTCTACAATTCAATTTATATCAAAGCAATTGAAAAAGGTTAGAACATGAACGAAATCATTAATTATATCATTTAGGTCTTAATGTGCAGACATAAGTGCAGATCATCAAAATGTAAATATTAAAATAACATAACCCTATAGTCTCAAAAATATATCAAAACATCAAATTAGAAGTATCATAATGCAAATATGTCATCTATACTATGATGGATTAGATGAGGCCTTACATGCAGTTTTAGCCAAAATGTTTGGGGATCCCTCCTCCAATATTGGAATATATTGTGGGTTTAACCTAGTAATCTTGTTGAATGTTTTCAGAATTGGAAATGTCATGTTAAAATCTCTAATATTGGCTTCCTGTGGAGTATTTCTCTTCCCCATGTATGTTGGGGTATTTGGAAAGAAATGAATAATAAAAATTTTAGAAACAAAGAAACTCTTGAATGGGTGGTAGGCCAAAACATCATTAGGGCTATCAAAGAAAATTTTATATCTCAAAATTAAAAAAATATATGATGAGAATATTTGTAATCCTATGATAATAATAGGAAATAAAATGAAACACAATGAGCATAAAGAGGGTGTGATAAGGAGTTCCCCTCCCTTGGGATGGTTGAAAGCTAAATTTGATGGGTCAGCTAAAGGGAATCCTAGAAGAGTTGGGTGTGGTGGAGTCCTAAGGGGCCATTATAGAAGAGTGGTGGACATTATGGAGGTCCTTATTGGGCATTAAAATAGCCATAAAGTAGAGGCTATTGCTGCTCTTTACCCTATTAGAATGGCAGTGGAAATTGGTTATCAAAATTTATGGCTAGAAGGGGATTCCTTAAATATAATTAATATGCTGAATAATAAGAATATGATGATGTGGAATATTGAAGGGAGTATTTTGGAAATTAAAAATCTAATTAATATTTTTGATAATTTTAGTATATCTCATAACTACAAAGAGGGACATAAAGTGGTTGTCTAGATTGCTAATAAAGCAGTGAATGTGGATGAGAAGCTGACATGGAGTGACAACCTCAACAAGGAAAGGGAGATAATAGTGATCATTAATTATGACATGACTAATGGAATCAAAAGAAATATTATGTGAGATTTTATGGATTAATATGGAAATTAGTTATTTTAATATGAAGTATTATCATTTCTCGAGGGAATACCTTCTCATAGTTACCAATAGGATAGGCCATGTATTCTAGGAGAAAAGTTTCTTTGAGTTAAAAGATAGCTCATCTTGTCTGATTGTTACCATTTTTTTGCAAAATTATCAAAGCTAGGTGCATTATGGGTGGGGGACTAAGGAAAAGGGAGCCTTCTAGCTATAAAGAATGGAAAGATAAATGTATAATGTGGGATATACTCCAAAAGGGTAAGCTGATTGCATATATTAAGAAGTTACATGACTTTAAACCCCACATAACTAATTATTTCTTCAAGAACTAGTCTATGGAGAGGGTTACTCTTCATGGAATTATAGTGGAATTGATAGAGGATTTCATTACTAATATTACTGATCCACCTATGGAGGGTCTAAAATTTAAGAAGGAAAGTAGTATGTCAAATGTGGATTTTAAGAAGTTTCCCAAAAATGAAGAGGAGGAAAAAAATTTTGTGAGGGACGGAGATTTCTTTCACCTAGATCAGATTAAGGTAATATGGAAAGATATTTTATCTTGTGTTTGTGAGTATTTTATTCTAGATGGAAGATCAAAAATGGTTCATAAATTCTATTTTGTTTTTCTAAACCATTTTCAGTATAAGGATAGGTTGTCCTTTCCCTTTATTTGAGGTTTTATTTATTGAATAGCCTCTAGGACCATAGAAAAAAAGAGACTAAACCCATTCTCCATTAAGGCCTTATTTTGTAAATTGAGAATTACTATAGAAAAATGTAGTGAATCTTTCACCTATAATGGAAAAGAAGAGGAAATCTCTTGGGAAAGAGCCTCTTGACAAAATGAGTGCTAAAAAAATTAAAATCTATAACCTAAAAACTGAGGAGAGTTGTAGTGAAAGTAGGGGTAAAAAGAAAGATATTAAGGCTGATAATACTCAAAGGGTTAATGAGGAAGCTATGGATTCTAAGAGAAGTGAAGAAGATGAAGGTAGAAAGGAAACTAGTGATCTTAACTCCAACTTGGATGGATATTATGGTAGTCAGGGAGTCTCTTTAGCTAAAGATGATGGGGAAAGTAGTAATGAGGGGAAAATAGAGACTAAGTTGCATTCAAAAAACCTCAAGCTAGAATGAGGATAAGAATATCATGACTCGAATTAAAAGGCCTATGCCTACCCAGATAGACATTAATGAGGTTAAGCTCTTGGTCAACTTAGAAAAGGAAAAGAACATTGAGGATTACACCCTTGTGATTAAAAAAGAGAATTCAAACAAGTAGAACTAGAAGGATAATATGACTTAGGAGGGTTTAAACAAAGAAAACTAGTTAAAGATGGATGATACCCAAGATGTGACTATGAATTCAGAGAAAATGTGTGATGATGAAACTAACAAAGATGACAATAACATGGTTAAGTTAACTTTCCTCCATAAGGATAAATTGAAAGTTTATGCTTCTCTCCTAGTTGATTCTTGGCTCTATAATAAAATCATTATACTCAAGAAAAAAATGGGAGAGCTACAGAATGAACTAGATGAAAACAATGAAGAGAATCCCACTAGATAATTAGGTGGGTAATATCCTTGATAATTTTAAGGTTTATGAAATGAAACTAGACCAACTAGTTAAGGATAGAGGTCAAAGGATGAACATTGTAACCTTGAGTTTGTGTTGTTGTTGTTACAAGCATTAGTAAAAGAAGTAATGAAGAAATCATTTCTCCTAGTGTAGTTAAGCTATCTAGTGGCCCTAGTAAGAGAACTAGAAAAAGTACAAAGAAAGATGTCATTACTGCTCAGGGTTTGGCTATGGAGGATATCCTTCAAGGTACTATGGTTGTTGCTTGGGTTGTCGGTCCTAGTTTTCTTGTTTTTGTTTCATTTCCAACTTTTATTTTTCTAATACTTTGTTAGGTTCCATGTCCTTGTAAAAATTGGTTTTTAACTTTTCTCTTTATTTTGTAGGTTCTAGGTCCTTGTAAAACCTAGGGAGCTTTTATCATATATCTTTTTTGTTAGTTGTAAGGGGTCTCAAGTCCCCTTAAAGCCTATTTTTACCTCAATCTTAAAAAAATGCCACAATATAGAGATGCAAAGGTTATTGGCTACAAGTATGCATTCACAAAGATTTTATGATCACAATTGAAACTCAAAATATTATCCTCACCAAGTTTTCCCAATTTGCAGCAACCAAATATCATGACACTACCACTCTTCATGCTCAATGTAGGATGGATGTTGATGAATGGTGGTATATACATGGTCAAAACTACATTTTCTTGTAGCCTTTTACAATTAAAGTTTACCAATAGGTTTACCAATCTCATTGGACACCATATGTAGGAAACATGGTATCTATGTTTAGTGACAATAAAGTTAATACCTAGACACATAAGCCCATTGCTATAAATGTGGGGATGTAGGAGTTGGCTAGAGGAAATAATTTACCATTAAAAAATATAGATATTTAAAAATCCATTAGAAAAGAGGACATATCCTATCTTTATAAATATTGAACTATTCACTGAATTCTTCTTGACAACCCGTAACTCTACTACACACTTGGAAATAATATAGCATTGCAAAAATAGGTCTAATAAAATATGAGTCATGCACTGAAAAAATAAATCTTAAGAAGGTTTTCCAACCCAATGAAATAGGCTATACCATATATACAGGAGAGTTGGAACAAAATATGTGAAAGATAGCATCTAGACTAGAAACAACAATGAGGTGATTAAATGATCAATACAATTTATTGAGAGATCTGAAAAATAAACATCAAAATTTATACTAAATATAAGGTAATATTTAAAGTAAAACTATTCATCAATATGAAGGTATTATATTAATTATTCTATAATAACTACATGAATGATCAAGGGTTAAAAACATATGTACATGTTTGGTGTACTACTAGATTGTAGGGTTTTAGAAGTTATTGTATTATATCTATGACGACACAAAAAGGAGTATAGGATTATAATTAGGTCCAAAGAGAGGTATCATTTTAATCATTCCTTCAAATGTCCACAACCTACTCAATGCCATCCATTTTCCAAGGGAAAGTATTTGTCAAGATATAATGATTCATTTTAAAAATTGTTTACTCTAAATTTCAATCTTGAATGGATTAGGTAATAACAATATCTTATTACTATTTCTCTATAAAATATTCATATTCATGTGGATATGTGTGACATAATATAACAAAAAAGGTTCCAGACCTACAAAGTGGCATCATTTTCCCATCTTCTAGTGCATGTCCTTTATGTCTTTGCCTTCTCTCTCTTGCATCCAAAATAAGATTCTGCCACTTTGAATTGAGAATGCACATGCAACTGCATTCCATATGCATTTGAAATAATTGGAGCTGAAAAAATGCACCACATTTACATTTTTTAATAGGTTTATTAAGTTTTTAAAATTATAGACCATTGTGAACATGAGAACTCTATTAGCTATGATCGAGAGACTATCCTCAACAAGCTAGCATATAAAAAGTCTTGATTTGCTTTCATGCTAGGGCAATTACCCTCACCTATAAGAGTCAAAGTTATAATGTTCATGATGATCTATAATTTAAAATACCTAATTAAAGACCTCTAACAAAAAAAGAAAACTTGTTGCATTTTTTTAGCTCCACCCAATGTCTTATGCATATGAATTGAGACTGCATATTGAATTATGGCCTGCTTTTTTATTGCTTGAAACCAAGAGATTGATATAGTTAACATCTAAAAGTAGCACCTTATTTACTGCTACGTTACTATTGAAATAAAATAAAAAAAACTTTGTAAGAATTTGGTATCAAGTGAATTAAAATTATACAAGAATAACCAAAAATTATTCAATTAGCTAAACTATGCCATGAAGAAAAGTTGTACCCAACTTTTGGGCCAAATTGTACTCTGTGAATTCACTAAGATAGTTGGTATGAGGAAACCAATTCAATGTCCTAGATATTCAGCTTGGCAAAGGAGATGCACATGCATGCAAATATAGGTGGAGTTAAAAAAAATTGATGCCCAAAATTAAGGTGTCAAGGTGTGAACAAATTATTATTTGGTTGCAAGTTTAAGTGTTTTAGACAAGAGGACACTAATAGAATGTAAAGCCTAAAATTGTTAGTTGTCATGCAATCATAGGTTAATATTGATCTCCACTTGGTTTCAAGAATAGTTTAATATTCTCTACTAATTAGGGCCAACCACATAAAGGTGAAAGCTCATTTAACCCCATCCCTACCCCCCAACATCTAAATTCCCCATTAACATCTAAAATTTATTCATTCATTCATCTATTCATAAAATGTAACATTCATGAATTATCACATGATAACATCCATTAACACATAAGATTCATTAGAACAATCACATGAACATTAAAACATAAAATTCATTAGAAAACTCACATGAACATTCAATAGCACATAAATTAAAACATCAAGACATAAACATAAGTAATTACCAAATAAGTTGCATAAATGAGAATCATTTATATTTTGTCTTTTTTTTTTCCTACTTTCCTATATTGTTGGAGATGCATTTCCATGTCATCATTGACATTTCTTCTCACCCATGGATGTGATCTCACTATCCTTTGCAAAGGTGGTTCCTCTATAATAACAAATAATTGGGCCTAAATTTAACATAAACATAACATTCTTTACCTTGTCCAACCACATCATCTTGCCCAATGGTTTGAACCTCAACACACTCACCAAGAAAATTTTCTACATCCCTTGCAACTGCAATAAAAGATGTTTACTTAATGCCAACACATATTATAGTTAAATTTGTATTACTACAAGAATTTCAATTTAAAATGTTTACTTGTATTAATAATTTAGAAATCAAAATTTGAATAGAAAATATATACCTTGAGTACTACAGTGCACATTCAATTTGATGCCTCCATGGTTCTTAGATGGTTTATCAAGATTGCCAGGCTACAATACAATGTAAATAATTAGTGTATTTATCAACAATATATACATATAAATACAAGAAAAATACTATGAAATGTTAATCATTCATTTTAATATACATATTCATATATTCACTTTAAATTTTTAAATAAATATTTAATCATTTTTTTTACTTAAAATAAATATAATCGTTATTTTGATTTTTCAAACAATTTATAATTTTTCAATTTTGGGGCTTTGTAACCATATGGTGACAGTAAAGCTCCCTTCACTAGTAGTTGTACCCTATGAAAAACCTTGTGGCACTTTCCTTGGTTACTTGCATGTCTTATGGTTACTTGGGTTTGCAAGTTGTTTTATGTGTTGTCCTTAATTTTATTTCTTTCCTTTTTCTTTAGTATACTTGGTGTTTCAAGTGCTAGTTAGTTTTTTTTAATATGTCTAATGAGCCAATCTCTCTAGGCTCCCAGCCTAGTTCATCTATGTGTAATAAGGGAGGAGTGAAGGATAATGATCATCTTGTGTCTAAAATGGAGGTTGATAAAAGAAGTCTAAAAAATGATGGTAGAGAGGATACTTGTAAGGAATTACCAAAAAATGATGGTGAAGAACTCAAGACCTCTTATAAAGAAATCTTATCTAACCAATCTAGGCCCAATTATCCACATTCATCTTCATTTAATGGCATTTTTTGCAAGGAAAAAATGTTTTAGAGAGTTCCACAACCAATGGAGGTGGACTTGATAGGGGAGGAACCAACGAAGAATCAATAGAAAGAAATGGAGATGGTAAGTTTTCTCCCCATGATTTTATAACTCTCTCCCTCTCTCTTAACAAGGGTATGGTATTGGTTATTAGGAAATAGAAGTTGAGATTAAAAGATATTTCTATCTTCTTTGTATACATTGATTTGAATTCTTTACCTTCTTTCAAATTTTTTGATGACTGGATTGTTAGAAATAGTAGATCACCAATATAACTGAGAGGGGGGGGGGGGGTGAATTAGTTATATATTAATCTTAAATTATTCAGCCAAAGTAAACAACAATCATAAAGAAATATGCATACACAACTACACTAGATATGTTGACTAGGGAAACACTTGATCAAAGGGAAAACCTTGGTGGGAATGATGCCCACAAAATAATGTACTATTCAAAGTATTCCTTGTTAGAGGATGGACCCTGTTAGGGTTTTTTATAACATTTAGTACAAAGAATCCTTGTTAGGAGACTTTGAATCCCTGTTAGGAGATTCTAACCTTGTTAGGAGTTGTAGAAGGTAGCTAAACCCACTATCTGAATAACTTAAGGATCAGATCAATGAACCCACTGTCCAATTGATCTTGGTACTATTCCTTTTAGAATAGTAGATGTGAGATGATATTTTGCTTCTTCCTCTATCCAATACATTAGACTTTATCACCTTCAAATTATGCAATCAGATATAGAACTCTGAACCCATCAACAAAAACCCTTGAGGCCACGCATTAGAAGATTACTCTACTCCTCTACTTCACAATTCACAATTCTTCTTTGCTTCTTGATCTCCAAAAATGATATCTAAAACTTGGAAAACATCTTTCCTTTATACCAAACTCAATATTAATTCCTTGAGTCAGCTCACCAAACTCAATATTAATTCCTTGAGTTGGCTCCATACATTATTACAGGTTAATTAAATGAAATACACATTTAATTAATGTTGTTAGCTCACAATTACACACAATCTTTCACATGTGTGACTTCTATACCGACACACTTTTTGACATCATTAGTGGTCAATGTACCACCTCTAGTTAACTGCACAACCCTTCATTCCAAATACAATGTGCTATATTGATCATATGATAGAAATTATTTTCCTAATGCTCTATTTCCCTGCAGTTCTTCATAAATCATCAATAACTTTTGTATGCCTTCGATTCAAATTCTATGCACATGCTCACATGCCACATACATGCTATAGTATATGCTAGTAACTATGCATGAGCAGATACATAATGTATTGTCCTTAATACAAAAATCACAGTCTACTACTCTGCCAATTTTAATAACTTATTACTATAATATCATCAATGACAAACACAGTTATACATCATGTCAGTATTTTGCAATACTCCCCCATAGCATCAACATACATGCTCATAATCTCCCCCTTTGGCATTGATGGCAACATAGATGAAAAACATCTAGTTCCTCGAATACCAACAAGTTTCTTCATCAATCAAATCTTTCTTTATGCAAATCTTTTATTGAAAACACTTCTCCCCCATAGTACAAACTTTTTCTAATTTTTTTCATGTCACTCTCTCCCCTAATTACATCAGTGTCAAAGATTATACATACAACAATCTATCAACACGACCACAAGCTAATCTATTGCTTTACAACTTTTGCATATAGTTCTATAAACAACACAAGACACTATTGCACACCAAATTCCTATTGCCAAGAGTCCTTGACTAACTCTGTTCATCACAGATACTCTCCCATTGAGGAAACATTAGCACACAATCCAATCTAACAATGGTGATATATACCCTGGATTGATGCACTTTTTGCATCTTCTATTCTAAGCTAGGTAGGGGCATGATCCTAAGCATACCTCTTAGGTATTAAAATGTATCCTTTGGCAAGGCTTTCATGACAATGTCTACAATCTATTCCTTAGTATTAATATACTTCAGTCTGATTTCTTTCTCAGCAACTTTCTCTCTCAACATGTGATATTTTATGGCAATGTGTTTAGTCTTAGAATACAAAACAAGATTCTTAGAATGTTAACAGTACTTATTTTATCACAGTAAATGATAACATGTTTTTTGAATGTAATTATAATATCCTTTATTATCTACTTCATCCATATGACTTGATTACAGTTGTTTGTTGCACTGCAACATACTCTGTCCCTGCAGTACTTTGTGAGGTACAATTTTGCTTCTTGTTGAGCCAAGAAACCAGTCTTCCTCCAAGGAAAAATGCTCCTCCAGTAGTGCTTTTTTTTTCATCCCTATCTCTGGACCAATCAGCATCTATATAAGTACATACAGTAAAGTCATTTCTTCTATCATACCAAATGTCATAATTTGACGTTCCTTTCAGATATGTGAATATCCTTTTTATTGTTGCATAGTGACATTCTTTAGGATCAGCTTGAAATTTGGCCACAATTCCAACTGCATTAGCTATATCTAGTATGCTATGAGTTAGATAACATAATCCTCCAATCATAGATCTATACTTCTTTTGTTCAATAGTAGATGTCTCATCCTTGCATGACAACTTGTGACTAGTTACCATAAGAGTTCCAACAGGTTTATAATTTTCTAGACCAAATCTTTTCAGCAAATCTTTTAAGTACTTGTTCTAAGATATAAAGATACCCTCTTTGTTTTGAATAATCTATAATCCCAAGAAAAATTTCATTTCTCCTATCATGCTCATCTCAAACTCATTGTTCATGTCTTCTAATAATTTATTATTGGCTTCATCATTTCCACCAAAAATGATGTCATCAGAAAATATAATGATTATTAGCAAACCATCTTTTATTTTATGAGTGTCATTTGTTTTCCACAATCCATTAGTAAAAAATTGGTCGTACTTCTGGAATTTGATTGTGTTGTAAGTTTTTCTTTAAGTACAAGTTACTATCTATTGTTCCTTTAGCGAATCCAAGCTTTGCTAAGTATTTGTCCGACTTTGCATACTAGGTTCTTGGTGCTTGCTTTAATCCATACAATGCTTTCTTTAGTCTACAAACCATATCCTTCTCTTCTATTAAAGGAAAACCCTCTAGTTTTTTAATGTAAACCTCTTCTTCAAGTCCTCCATTCAAGAATGTTGATTTAATGTCCATCTGATATATCTTAAAATTCTTGTTTGCTGCATATGCTAGGAACATTCTAAATACTTCAATCCTTGCTATAGGTGCATATGTTTCCTCATAATAAATTCCTTCTTATTGAGAGAAGCCTTTGCATACAAGTCTATCTTTATTTTATTCCTTATTACTTCTTCTTTTTCATTCATTTTATTTCTGAATACCCATTTTGTGAAAATCACTTTTTTGTCCTTAGGTCTAGGAACTAATTTTCATGTGTCATTTTTAATTATCTATTGGAGTTCTTCCTCCATTTATCTTATCCAATGATCATCTTTGATTGCTTCATCTACACTTCTTGGTTCTACTTAAGATATTAGACATAGTTCTTTGTTAATTCTGCTCCTTGTCATTACTCCCTCCCTTTTCTTTACTTCCTATTATCTAGTTAGTAGGATGATGTCGTATCATGTTCCTATTTGGGGTAGGAGTTGCTACTTCAACTCTTATTTTAGGCACTATGCTCTATTCTTCTCTTACATCTTCAATTTGTACATTATTTTGCAAGTCGTTGTTAGTCTTGAGAAATGATTCATTACTTCTATTAGTCATTCTTGAATAATCATCTCCATTAGAGTTAAATCCATTATCCTTTCCTTGGTGCCAAATTTTTCATTAATTTTAACATTTGTGTGCTCTACTATAGTTTTTGTTCTATAGTTGAAACATCTGTAAGCTTTACTTTTTAATGAATAGCCAAGAAACATACCTTTATCACTCCTTGGATCAAACTTATCAATATCATCATCTCTTTTGATGTAACATTTGCTTCCATATATTATGAAGTAGTTGACTAATGGTGAGTGACCAAACCATAATTCATAAAGTGTTTTGTCCATATCTTTCCTAATCTGCGCTCTGTTCAGTGTGTATATTGCTATATTGACTACTTCTCTCGAAAAGTTCTTTAGTACATCATTCTCAAATAACATAGCCCTTGCTACTTCAACAATTGATTTGTTTCTTCTTTCAACAATCCCATTCTACTTAGGTATATGTGGTGAAGATAGTTGTCTCCCAATACCATGCTCTTCACAATAGATATTGAATTCTCTAGAGGTGAATTCTCCTCCTCTATTTGATCTTAAGCTCTTGATTTTGACTTTGGTTTCATTCTCAACTTTGTTCTTAAATATCTTGAATTTCTCAAATGCTTCTAATTTTTCTTTAATAAAATCTACCCACATCATTCTAGTGAAATCATCAGAAAAAATCATAAAGTACCTTTCTCTGTAGTATCCTCTTGTTCTTGTAGGACCACTCAGATCTATATGAATTAGTTCCAACTTTTTTGTAGTACAAAACTACTTGCTGGGAAATGTGACTCTCTTCAACTTAGCCAAAATACATTCCTTACAAATAGTATTAGTGGGCTTCGTGATCTTAGGTAAATCTCTTACACCAAGTATATTACTGGCCTTCACAATGTTATCAAAGTTAATGTGACAAAATCTTCTATTCCATAGCCAACTGTTGTCAATCTTAGCTACCAAATATGTTATTTCAATGGATTTTAACTGAAATACATTACCTCTAGTTCTTGTACTAGTACTGAGTAGTTTTCCTTCCTTTTTTTGATAATGCATGTGTTATTACCAAACTACAGTTGGTAACCTTTGTCCATAAGCTATCTAACATTCAACAGGTTATGCTTCAGTCCATCAACAAAGTAAACATCATCAGTGTATGTTTTACCATCAAGTGTGATAGATTCAATTCTTTTAATATGATAGGTTGCATTATTCTGTACTCTAAAAATTTCTCCATCATGGTTTTTGAATTTGACAAACTTGCTCATGTCACCAGTCATGTAATGTGAACAACCATTATCAATGATCCAATCTTTCTTTTCAACTTGCGAGATCAATGCACTTTCTTCTCTAATTTCTTTGTCAAGATCATCCTCCCTTATAGCTACAAACCCTAATTCATCTTCACTCATGTTTTGATCTGATTCCCCTTCTTCTTCTTCTTCATTAGCATATAAACAATTTCTAGGTCTTCTAGACTTGAACCTTCCTTTATGCTTTCTTTCTCTTTTAGGACACTATGATGCATAATGACCATATTCATTACATTTCCAACATTTGAAGATATTCTTATGAACATTTTCTCTTTCCACAAGAAGAGCTACTCCCTCTTAGATCTTTTCTTCAATGGACTTGTTGCTGCTAGCAATTTATCCCTACACTTTTGTGCTCCTTGCTAAACTAGGTCTAATATTTAGTGCATTGAATGCTACCTTAACTTTTGCCAATTCTCCAAACTATTTCAAATCAAATTTTGTAGCTTCTAATCTACCAAGTAATATCTCTTTGGTGAAATTAGTGGTATAGGGTATCATTAGCTGAATCATTTGTGATACTATCTTGAAAGGTGGTGTCAGACTTTTCAAAATCTTCCATATCACTTCATCATCAGATTTCTTTCCATCATGAGATTCATTTGTGATTCATGCATCAATCTCGAATATTCTTCCAACATAGCTTCTTATAGATTCATCTTCCATCATTCTAGCATCTTGAAAAGTGCAATACAAATTTTGGAATCTAACCCTTTTTGCATGTGTATCACCCTCATAATTAGCCTCTAAAGTTTTCTAAATTTCATGAGATGTTTTAAGTAATTTTACCTTACTATACTCACTTTCAGGTAACACTGACAATATTGCTTCTCTTACCCTTATGTTGCACATAAACACTTCTCTCTGTTCCTCAGTATAGGTTTCAAGATTGCCTTCTTCTATAATATTTTTAGATGTCTTCATTTTATCCTTTTAACTATTGTAGTTTGTGCCATTGAATCTAGGACTTTCCTTTCTAAATAGATTCTCCGTGGATCTCCCAAAGTTGTTAAACTTCCCTTCAAGGACCTGAAGCTCTGATACCAATTGTTAGAGATAGTAGATCACCAATATAACTAGGGGGGTGAATCAGTTATATATTAATCTTAAATTATTTGTCCAAAGTAAACAACAAACATAAAGAAATGTGCATACACAATTACACCAGATATGTTGACTAGGGAAACCCTTGATCAAAGGGTTTTAAAACCCTAGTGGGAATGATGCCCACAAAATAATGTACTAATCTAAATATTGCTTGTTAGAGGATGGACCCTGTTAGGGTCTATTACAACATTTAGTACAAAGAGTCCCTGTAAGGAGACTTTGAATCCCTATTAGGAGGTTCCAACTCTGTTAGGAGTTATAGAAGGCATTTGGACCCACTATCCAAATAGCTTTAGGATTAGATTAATGAACCCACTGTCCAATTAATCTCAATACTATTCCTTTTAGAATAATAGATGTGAGATAATCTCTCACTTCCTTTGTCTAGTACATCAAACTTCTTGACCTTCAGATCATGCAATCAGATCTGGAACTCTGAACCCATCAACAGTAACCCTTGAGGTCATGTATTAACAGATTACTCTACTCCTCTACTTCACAATTTACAATTCATCTCTTCTTCTTGATCTCGAAAAATGATATCTAAAACTTAGAAAACATTTTTTCTTTATACCAAACTCAATATTAATTCCTTGATTTGGCTCCATACTTTATTATAAGTTAATTAAATGAAATACAAATTTAATTAATATTGTTGGCTCACAATTATACACAGTATTTCACACATGTGGCTTCCATACCTACGTGCTTTCTAACATCATTAATGGTCAATGTGCTACCTCTAGTTAATTGCACAACCCTTCATTCCAAATACAATGTGCCATATCGATCATACAATAGAAACTATTTTCCCAATGCTTTGTTTCCATATAGTTAGTTCTCCATAAATCATCAATAAATTCTGTATGCTATTGATTTAGGTTTTATGCACTTTCTCACATGTCACATACATGATACAGTATATGCTAGTAATTTTGCATGAGTAGATATGCAATGTGTTGTCCTTAATACAAAAATCATAGTTTGTTACTCTACCAATTTTACTAACTTATTACTATGTTTTCATCAATGACAAACACAATTATACATCATGTTATGTTGTAAAATAATCCCCCATAGCATCATCATACATGCTAACATGGATTACTAACATATGGGGGAGAAAGTTAAAAATCTAGATAAGTCTCTATAGAATGATACCAAAAGAATTACTTGTGGTATTTTTACAAATATAAAATATGCAAGAAAGGGTTTAAGAAAATAATTATTGGAATGTGGGTAGGTCTCCATTTATATCTTTTCATTGGTCAACTAGTGGTAATATGGAAAAGATAGTGACTTAGTCCACTCCTCATTGGATTGAGATCAAGAATCTCCAACCTAAGTTTTGGTCATTCATTGCCCAAATTGTCCAACCTCTTGTGTCTTTACTTTATGTGGAAGATGTCAAATATACACTCTTACATCTTAATGTGAGGATTTTATTTTCTTATCTCCCATTATTGAGTTTCTTGAGTTTATATTGATGGACATGGAAGAGGAAAATTTTGTATAAGAAATTTCTCTTTTGGGGAATTTAGGGTCTTGCTTTCATTGCAAGAAGAATGGACACACCAAAAAGGAATGCCTAGCTCTTAAAAGCTATTAGAATCCTAAATTCAATAGTAATTTTAAGACTAAAATGAATCCTAATGAAGATGGTAAGTTAGGTCATAATAAAAAGGATGAGTGTGAAAAGCAAAACTCTAGTATTGATAAATGTAGATGGGATATCCTTCCCTTGAATGTAAGGACATATGTGGATAAGAGTACTTTAGATGGATGTATGGATGGTAAGGCTAATGGTTCTATTGAAGAGGCTATAGATATTGGAAAGTGTATTGGTTTGTTTAACCCTCTATTTGAAGAGGATTTTGAAATAATGTCAGCCTTAGGGACTGATAATCATAGTTCCCTAACTGTTTGTCAAGAATCCTCTAATAAGGACAATGAAAAGGATGAGGTAAACATCAAATCTATTCCCCCATCCAAACTCAATGATAAATAGCTTACCCTTACTAGTATTAAGGAGAGAGTGGAGAGTTTTAGGAAAACTTTTATTGCACCTCTAGATATAGATAAGAATTTAGCTAGGACATTGAAATCTATTATGGTCCATGAGAAGAGTGATATTAGAAATGAGTCCATGGTTGAGGAACCATTCATTGAAGTTTCTAATAGGAATACCAAAAAGAAAAGGAAAATAGTAGAAAGATAATCCCTATTTAATGACCGTAGAAAATTAGGCAATGGAATTCTGGATTATTTTAATAGATTATATCTGAATAACAAAACTCAAGTACCCAAATGATGCACATATATAGTTAGAATGTGAGGGTGTTAGAAAAGTTTGACAGATAATACATGGTAAGAAAATGGTGTAATAATCTTAAAGATAAAGACATTATATATGCAAGAAATCAAGATTGTGGGCTTTTAGGCTTACACCATTCTGAAATTTATTTGGGATCAGTCTATTGGCTTCTATTCTAACCACTTCAAAGGTAAAGTGGGTATTGAAATCATGGTGGGACCTCAATGGGCTAATAAGATCACATCTAATGGTTCACCACCTTTCCATAGAGTTCTATGTGTCACTTTTCAACATAATAATATCTCAATTGGTGTATGTAACATATATGCCCCTAATTATTATAGTGAGAGGGCTACATTGTGGGAATGGTTATCCAAAAACCTACCTAAAGGCCACTAAATTTTTTCTAGAGACTTTAACATGGTAGAATATAAGGAAGATAAAAAGAGGGGGTAAGGTGCAGCATTTGAAAGGGAGTGCAATTTTTTTTGGACTACCTCAAGAGGAAGTTCATAATTGTTGATCCTTTGACTCTTAAGAAAATATCCCTTTCTAATATTTGGTTTACTTGGTGTAATAACCAAATGGGACATCAAAGAATATGTTGTTGATTAGCATAGAGGACCAAGTTTTCTCTAATGATAGGCAAGATAGTCATGCTCTTGTGAATGTATCTCCATCCTCTATGTTATATCATCACCCAACTAGTGCTTGCATTTATTTGAATACATCCTTAGATAATAGGAAAAAGAAAATTACAAGTATCAAGCTCACTACTTCTTTACTAAAAGATTGTTGACATTTTTTCACCATTTATCCCATAGTAGATACTTGATCAAATAAATCTTCCATGGGATAAGTTATGTGGTTTTCAAGCATCTAATGATGCAATTTCTACAATTTTTGGCCAAAAAGAGTGTGTAGTTTTAGACATTCAATGGGTTAAGTTTCTGCAATTTTTGGCCAAAAACTAGTTGTGCAATTTTGGGAAAAAATAGGTGTACAAAACTAAAAAGTGTAGTTTTGGGTGTCAAATGAGTCTCATCAAGTGAGGCAACATCGAATGAGAAGTCTTCACATCATCACAAGTCAACATGGTCAATGGAGATTTCAAGCTGCAAAGGTGCAAAAGCATGTAGTCACATCATCGCACATGGTGAAGGTTAACCCAGGGTAAAGGTGTCTAGTCTATGAAGTGATTTATCACAACATTGCATGGAGTTAAGAGTGATCCAAGGTTAAGGCTATGAAGTGGCAAAAGCCTTTTATCACACTCTTGCAAGGTTAAGATATGAGTTAAAAAATTAAGTTGTAAAGTTGTGATATGAATTAAAATAGTTGATCTATAGTTAAAGTTTTTAGTTGTGATGCTATGAAATAATGATAGCAATCATCCAATGTAGTGTTCACAATGTCACATGGTTAAAGAAAGCTTGTATTTGGTGGTTGCAAGGAGGCAACATGAGATAAAGGCTTCACAACATTGAAGGAAAAGAAAATGGTAAGAAGTGATTAGTTGTGATGATGAGATGAAGGCAGTTTAGTGGTCATCATAGGGTTGCAATGGTTAGTGGACTAAAATGATAGATAGTTGCAAAGAAGTGATAAGGCATAGAATGAAGGTGTCACAATTTTTCATAACCAAACAATTAATAAAGATAAAGAGTTCCAAAGCAACAAACACGATGAAAGCACAATGTCACAGGTCATCATGATAGTTAGAGAATAGGACAAGGTGATAAAATGCTTAAAAGATATGAGGTCAAGTGGCAAAGTCAATTGTTGAATTTAGTTGACTTGATGACATGACTGACTTGGTGTGGTTATGAACACAAAATCAAGAAACAGTTTAATGAAAAATAGGTCCTTTTGATCAGCTTCAACCACCTTTTGGTGTTCTCCATGCTTAATAAATGCAAATTTCTCTCTACCACTACCATGGTTATCCATCCACTGGCCAAAGCAATTCTGACCACCATTTTTGTCTTTTTAAGGCTTGATTTGCACACAAGATCAGATTTTCTACATGGAGTTGTGTATCTGATTGATTCTCCCTTTTGATTCTCACTTACTACTTTTTTGCAACTTGAACTTAATGGTTGATTTTAGAGTTTCAATGTAAACATCAGAGTTACGCCTAAACTCTATAAAACATAGTTGTAAAAATGTTTTAGATGTTCTTCTCTATCTGTATTTTGTAGTAGCATTATGCTCTACAAATTTTGCCTTCCATTAATGAAATAACTCTCTTCTTTATCTCTTTTTTTCCATTCATTATTTGTGCATGTATCTTGCCTTATTTTGAATGTTTCTTTCTAGTTTCTAAAGGTTGTATCTTATGATCAAACTATTGATGATTGTTGTATTGTGAAGATGTCTTTCATTTTAGCATCTGGTCAAGTCCAAACTTGTATGTGAATTCTTTGAAGGTAGATTAGAGTCAACATCTATGTATTGGAGTGCCTCATTGGTGTCTTGTACAGTTGTGGGAAGAGTTGTAACTATTTCAATTAGGTGCATCACCCCCTTTCCCCTTCAGCAATTACTTTCCTACATCTCCTGCTCCCTTATCCTCTCAAGTAGTAGTTAGGTGCATCCTAATTGCAAGGAAGATAGGCTTCTCTAGAGACTCAATCTCATAGTTCAAGTCCCACATCTAGGAGATTGTTTCCATGTTTCACAAGGTTTCCTTTAGGTCAAACTTTAGGTCAGGGTGAAAACTTTTGTGACAACAATTTTTGGCATGCCCAGTGGAACATAGATTCAACTTCATAAGTCCACTAGTTAGCTAGTTGAAATCCATTCACTAAGGAATTAGGTTTTTTTCTTAGTACCATCAGCCTTTTGAGGCATTCATCTAACATCATGGTGACTCTTCACATCTATTGGTTTCAACAGACCAAGTGTTGGTCTGTTTCTCAATTTTTTTGTTTCTTTAGGATTTCTATGAAGGTACTTATTTGAGAGCTTTACAATGGATCCCTTTCATAGAAATGCATCCCACTTTCCCCCATATCATGAAGAGGTTATTTCTCAACCCTCCCATCCCCTATATCAGCCATAGCTTGGCTATGATTAGCTTACCAAATATTCCTTAGAACCTTATAATGATCCCAAGGCCAAGCTAGGAGAGTTCTACGACCATATATATGGTTTTCTCTTTAGTTTTTCTAATTTGGAAAGGACTTGTGAAGAAATTCATAAACCTTATGAGCTTTTAGGTAGTGGGAACTTTTCACATCAGGTGGTATTTGATACAATCAATGTTTTTAAAGAGGCTTAGGAGGAAGAACTAAAATAGAAGAAGTTTGAGAAGGAGGAAAAGCTCAAAATTAAGAAAATGCAAGAAATTGAAGCACAAAAGCTCCTCAAAAGGAGGTTTTCCAGTTCCAAACAGAGAAGCCCTCCTCATGTTTCCATTCCAAGTTCTCCTCTAATACAAGGAGCTACTATTGTAACCTCTTCATTCCATGATAGAACAAGATGGCCTTATGAGCCCACTACCCACATCATTATTTCACTCTTTAAGGGTATACCAGTGGTATGGACCCTTGATGGTCCAAATCTAGAGTTTTGGGATTTTGAGAAGGCTAGGTACATAGAACCATCTATGGAGAAGTTATAGCCTGTTGAGGAGAGAAAAGAGGTATCAATTGAACAAAAGAAGGAGGACTCATTTTTCTTATCTAAAGAGCTACCCTCTTCAATTGAGGAAGAAGAAAGAGTAAAGGTTGTTTCTATTCTTGAGGAACAAAGTTTGGCTTTTGAGCCTAAGATGGAGGCTAAGGACCTAAGATCCAGTATTGTAGTAGGAAGCTTCCCACAATATGGGGGAAGATGAGACCTTGCATTTGTTGCCCCATGTTCAAGAGGTATCCGTTGCTTCTCATGAACAATCACACACTCTAGAGGGAGAAACCTAATTGTAGTAGCTAGAAGCACAAAGAGTACAACTTGGGGTAGATCTCTCAAGGAAACTTGAGGTAGAGTTTTTAAGGAGACTAGAGGCCACAAAACAAGAGCATGAAGCAATTCTTGCAAGGGAGTTAGCTACACAAAAGGAATGATGTGAGAAGGAACTACAAGAAAGGTTGATAAGCATGATGAGTGCTACATTAGAGGAAAAAGAGATACAACCATCCCCCCTACCACATCACAAGATCATGTAAAAATATAGGAAGTGAAACCCCCTATTTTCAAGGATTCACATGGGCTAGTGGAGAACATACTACTAACCATACCATTGGAGCTAGCCCAAGCTAACCAAGAGGATTTAGAGGTTACAAAGATAAAACCAAGTGGTAAAGGATGATTCCTTTAATGCTACACCATCAAGAGGATTCCCAATCATGCATCTATCTCTACAAAAATTAAAGTTTCCCCCTATTCATGCTTACTATTGAGCATGAGGGAGAATTCTACAAAGAAGAGAAAGAATGTTTTGCTCCACAAGGTAATGCCCCAGTATAGGGAAGCTTCATTATCTTCAGCATTGGGAAGGATGTATTCCATGAAAAAACATACTTGTCATGCTTTCTGCTATTTTTAGTTGTCCATGTGCATGGAAGGAAATATAAGCCAGTGAGGAAGGGGAGCTACTTCAACAAATCAGTTAATGGGTTTGTTTGATATTTTGTTTGTAAATTCATGTACATATTAGATTTTTTTTTTTCTATTTTGAAGAAGTGCACAAGCATAGGCTATTTTTCTATGAAATAGTAGGTTTTGAAATTTTGCTAGTTGTAGAAGTTGTAGTTTTTTATGGGTTTTTGTAGAGAAAGTCTCATTTTGTGTGACTCTATAGCCTAATGGATTACTTAAGGCCACTGGTCCATGCTTAGCAAGAAAGCATCCCCTCTGAGTCACCAAGAATGTTGACATTATTTCACCATTCATCCCATTATAGAAAACTGATTAGAGACATCTTCCATGGGATAAGTTATATAATTTTCAGGCATCTAACAATGCAATTTCTATAGTTTTTGGCCAAAATAGTGTGTAGTTTTGGGCATTCAATGGATTAAGTTTCTACAATTTTTGGCCAAAACTAGTTGTGCAATTTTGGGCAAAAATAGGTGCACAAAATTGAATAGTGTAGTTTTGGGCAATGGATGAGTCTCATTGAGTGAGTTGACATCAAATGAGAAGTCTTCATAGCAGTGCAGGTCAACATGGTCAATGTAGATTTCAAGTGCAAAGGTGTGAAAACTTGCGGTCACATCATCACACATAGTGAAGGTTAAACCTAGGTAAAGGTGATGAGTTTATGAAGTGCTTTAGCACAACATCACATGGAGTTAAGAGTGATCTAGGGTTAAGGCTATGAAGTGGCAAAAGCCTTTTTGTCACACTCTCATAAGGTTAAGGTATGAGTTAAAAACATAAGTCACAAAGTTGCAAAATGAATTTAAATAGTTGAGTTAGTTGCTAGTGCAACATCACAAGGTTTCATCTGTAGTTATGGTTTTCAGTTGTGATGTAAAACAATGATAAAATTCATACAAGTTAGTGTTCTCAATTTCACATGGTTAAAGAAAGCTTGTGTTTGGCAATTGCAAGGAGGCAACATGGTTAAAGATAAAGGCTTCACAACATCCTAGGAAAAGAAAGTGTTAAGCAACAAGCAATTGTGATGATGCAATGAAGGCAGTTTGGTGGTCATTACAAGGTTGCAATTCTTATGGGAAAAAAATATAGATAGTTACAAAGCAGTGATAAGGCATAAAATAAAGGTGTTGTAGTTTTGCATGGCCAAATAATCAATGAAGATAAAGAGTTTTGAAGCATCAAACAAGAGGAAAGTGCAACATTGAAGGTCAACATGATAGTTAGAGAACAAGATGAGGTGGCAGAATGCTTAAAAGATATGAGGCCATATGGAAAATTTGATTGTTACATTGAATTTAGTTGAATTGATGACATGTCTAACCTGACATCATTGTGAACATGAAATCAAGCATCTCTTTGATGGTGAATAGGTCCTTTTGATCATCTACAACCACCTTTTAGTGTTCTCCATGCTTGATAAATGCAAATTTCTCCCTACCACCACTGGTTATCTATCAACTAGCTAGAGCAGTTATGGCCATCATTTTTGTCTCTATAGGGCTTAATTTGCATGCAAGATCATATTTTTTCATGGAGATGTGCATCTGATTGGATCTCCCTTCTAATTCTCAGTTATTGCTCTTCTACAACTTGAATTTGGTGGTTGAGTTTAGAGTTTCATTGTAAACATTAGAGTTATGCTTGAACTCTATAAAAGGAAGTTGTAAATATGTTTTAGAGGTTCTTCTCTATCTGTATTTTGCAGCAACATTATTCTCTCCAACTTTTTCCTTCTATTCTTCTCTACCTCTTTTTTCCATTCATTATTTATGCATGTATCTTTCCTTTTTTTGAATGTTTCTTTCTAGTTTCTAAAGGTTGTATGTTGTGTTTAGATTGTTGATGATTTTTGTACTATGAATATTTATTTCTTTTTGAATTTGATTAGTTCCAAACCTATGTGAAATCTTTGAAGGTAGATTAGAGTCAAGATCTATGTATTGGAGTGCCTCATTGGTTTTTTGTGCAGTTGTGGGTAGATTTCTAATAGTTTCAGTTAGGTGCATCACCCCCTTTCCCTTTCATAAATTTACTTTCTTGCATATCCTTCTCTCTTTTCCTCTCAAGCAGTAGTTATGTGCATCCTAATTGTAAGGAAGTTGACCTTCTCTAGAGACCCAATCTCATAGTTTAAGTCCCATAGCTTGGAGTTTTGATTCCATGTTTCACAAGGTTTTGTTTAGGTCAAACTTTAGGTGAGGGTGCAAACTTTTGTGACAAAAAATATCAAGGAAATAGTGAAGCAATTAGAATGGTGACTAGTTTGTGTAAACTCTACAATCCTAATATGAATCTTGGAGATAGATGGAAGATTTTGGTGGAATCCTGGAGGAAAACCTTTCAGATCATTTGGAAGAAACTTTCTATAGATAGAAATAAGGAGGAACAATTTCTTCAGAATGCATTGAACTCTACTAAAAAAGAATCACAATCTAAAGGTTTTGATTCTTAGTAGGAAATGATGGTAGGGGAGGTTAAAAGTAAATTAAGGAAACACCAATGATACAAAGTTGCAGGCAAATGACTAGAGCTAAGATAAGCTGGATGAAGGATGGTGACAAGGGGACCTTTTTTTAAAAACATTATTGGATAAAAATAGGAAAGAGAGATGATTGAAAGTGTGCATATTAGGGGTGAAACTAGTAGTGATACTAGTTGTATTAAATATGTATTCTTTAACTTCTACAAAGATCTCTTTACTTCAAATTTCAGTGAGATTAGTAGTACTAAACTACATCAATGTCTCAAGTTTATACCTTAAAAAATTTCAAATAATGTTGCTAGGAAATTGGATACACCAATAACCAAGAAAGAAATTGAATTTGAAATTTACTCTCTTGCTAGTGACAAAGCACCTAGCCCTGATGGCCTCCTGGCTGAGTTACAAACAAAATGTGGAATGAATAGTTCCATAATTATGGAAGTGTACAAAGATACCTTCAATAAGGGATCCTTAGGTACTAAAATTAATAAAGTGATCATTAAATTATTACCCAAGGGAGGAGACAAGTCTCAAGTAAGGAATTGGAGACCTATTACACTGATAAACTTATCATATAATATTGTTGCTAAACTTCTTGTTAGGAGAATTAGAGATCTCCTCAATGATTTTATATCCCTAAGACAAATAGGATTCATCAAAAGTAGGTTAATTTTGGAAAATTTGATCACAAGTTGGGAGGCCATGTACTAGGCAAAAAATAGTGATCAGAATGTAGTAATCATTCTGCTATATTTTGAGAAAGCATATGATAGAGTTGAATGGCATTTTATTAAGGGTATGCTGCAAGATTTTGGGTTTTCACCTTATTTTTGTAAATGGGTAGACATTCTACTTATATATTCTTCAATTATTATTGAGATTAATGGAGAACCTACTAAAAGCATAAAGTTACAAAGGTCTATCCAACAAGGTTGCCCAATTGTCCTAGCTTTGTTTATCATAGTTGTTGATGCATTATTTTACATTCTTAGATCCTCTCAATTAGGACCTCCTATTAGAGGGATCACTCTTCCCAATCAATATATATTGATTAATGCCCTATTTTTAGATGACATGACATTATTTGTTGAATTGGAAGAAAGTAACTTTGACAATTTGATCTAAAGATTGTAGTTCTTCTGTGAGATCTCTAGATCTAAAATAGACCCTCACAAGTCTTCAATCATTGGGTGGTCCATGTTGCCCCCAATAGTGTCTTGTAAGAAAAGGGTGGAAGTGGAAAGGGCCTAAGGATATTATCAGATATTTTGGAATTCCTTTTTCTATAGAACCATCCCTTAAAGACATGTGGAACTGGTTTCTTTCCAAAATTGAAAATAAATACCTTAAGTAGAAAACACACCTTCTCTCATTGGCTAACAGAATTCAGGTTGTTTAGAAGATATGATCTTCTCATCACATTTATCTTTCTTTAGCTTGGTCACTTACTAAATACCAAAGTGATATATTGGAGAAGATCATGAGATATTTTCTCTAGTTTGATGAGTTGAGGAATAAAAAGAGACACTATGTAAAATGGGAATGGTGCTACTTGCCTGAGGAAAAAGGAGGACTATGCATTAAGAATTTGAAAGCCCATGGTGTGGCTTTAGCTTCTAAGTTGATTATTCAAGCCTTAGAGGGTGATCAACAATAGAAGGTCTTGGTTAGAAAGAATATATATCTAAATACTGGGTTGCAAGCTTTTGGTTTAACCATGGAGGAAACTCTATAGTTAAGCGCACTCAGGCTAGAATAGTACTGGGAGTGGTGACCACTCGAGAAGTCTTGGTGCTTCACCCCTATGAGCATCACCTAGATCTAATGAGTGCTAAGTATTCCATTTATTCTCATGAGAGATGGATTCATGTTGAATCGCTACTCATGAAACATGGGTCAATGAGTTTGACTCAAAAATCACACAATTAAATCCTGATAGCAATATCACAATTTGACTTGCTATAGAAATGATCTCCTACTTATTAATTGATGAGCTTAAGGAGATTTCTAATGAATGTTCATAAGGCACAACACTTGGTGAAGATTTTTCAAATGGGGTTGCAAGCTTTGGGTTTAACCATGGAAGAAACTCTATAGTTAAGCACACTTAGGCTGGCTGGAGTAGTACTAGGATGGGTGACCTCTCAGGAAGTCCTAGTGCTTCACCCCTATGAGCATCACCTAGATCCAATGAGTGGTAAGTATTCCATTTATTCTCATGAGAGATGGATTCATGTTTAATCACTACTCATGAAACATGGGTCAATGAGTTTGACTCAAAAACCACACAGTTAAATCCTAATAGCAATATCACAATTTGACTTGTTCTGGAAATTATCTCCTACTTATCAATATATATCTATCTAGTATAAAAAAAAGAGAATGGATGGTTGAATGTTTCACTATGTGATAAAATCTTTGGTAATTTCTAGTTGTCTATTCGGATGGTATGGACTCAAGTTAGATGTCTTATTTCTAATAAAGGTGCTAGTAGGAGTCTTCTTAAATACTCTGTATTAAATAGATCTATATGGTAGGGAATAGAGGCTAATAATAAACATCTAGCACTTATCCAAAGTTGTTTTGGTAAGAAGTGGTATAATTTGGGTATTATTCTTATTAAGGATTTGTTGGTTGATAATAGCTTGCAGAGCTAGGATAAAATCTCTGCTAAATATCATATTCCTAGTACTTAGAAGAAAAATTACTCTATAACTGATAAGGCCTTGGGTAATTTTCTTCTAGGACATTCTGTAAACACTGAATTTTTTTATACATTGGATTAAATGGATAGATGGATCTAGCTTTCAAGAAGCCTCCACTAAGCAGATTTATAACATGTTGAAAGATGAGTAGTCTATTTTTGAGAAGGCGAACCATGGTTTGGGGATGAATTTCTTAGTCTCTAGATGGAAATTTATTTCTAATTTTTTTGTCACTCCCCCTTTGAACCTAAGATATCTTGTTTTAGATGGCTACTTCTTTTGAGGAAATGTATGGTTGGTAAAACCCTTCCTGATGGTCTAGGTAACCCTATTGTCTATAGTGTTTCTAATGTTTCGAAGTCTTTTGAGCATTTTTTTTTAATTGTAAGTTGATCGTGATATCTAGTCTATCTTTTTTGGGTCCGCTTTTGTGTGGAATAGTAAACCTAGTCTTTCTTTAGCTGGTTTGGTGGAGTCTTTTGATCTTAAATCCAAAACCTTTTGGTCTATACTAACATGTGAAATCTTTTGGTTTCTTTGGGAGGAGGGGAATGGAGAGATTTTTCAAAAGAGGAGGAAGCTTACTGATTTTTATTGTAAACTCACACATTTCCATATTATGTTACAAGTAGAAGTAGTCTCAAAAATATCCAAAGACAAGTTTATGATGTTGATGTAGGAAAACTGTGATGCCCAAAATATGGGGCAAAACCACACGTATTTTTTTTAAAAAAAAAGCAAAAACATTACTAATACAAAATTAAATCGTACAGGATAAAAATAATATATATTTTAATTAAATTTAATTAATCTTAAACAATATATTATTTTTATTTACTTTTAAAAATTCTACACGTAAAACAACAATTACACTAAACCTACTAGTAAATATGAATTACAAGTAGAGTTAATTTTAAAATATAATTAGCTTAACCATTATAATATTAATTAAGGAAAATATTAATTATCAACATAATTAAATTACAAAAACATATTTAAATTTCAAAAACATAATTAAATTACTTTAGTAATTATTTAATTCCAATTCTTACTAATCAAAATATTAAATTTAAACAAAACAACTAACTATACTAGTAAAATAAACATTACTAGTCTACTAACATCTTTTAATTAAAATAACTACTAACTAATTTAACACAACACAAAAAAAATTAAAACTTAGCCATCTTAACATCAAATATATTTACAACTAACTTAAAACTTACCACATTAACTTTTAACCATAAATCCTAACTATAATTTTTTAACATGATCTAAAAGAAATTATAATCCTAAAATACTACTCACTAAAATTATCTTTAATAAGATGAAACAATGTAACAATTTAAAATATCTAACTCCAAGCTATAATATAATTAAATAAACTAATTTAAACATTTTAATATAAAAATTTAACTATAACAGAACTCTAAATACTATCTAACTTACACACTACTAACCCTACTAAAATTTAACATTATTTAATTTAAAAAGATTTACTTTAAAAAAAACTCTATTTAAAAACACTAACTATTATCTTATACTTTATAATTGCTAACTATACTTTAACTAAAAGTAAACATTAAAACAATTAGTAACTAACTAGATTCTAATATTAAAATATACTAATAATTATTATTATTACTAACATTAAAATATACTAATATTTAAAAACATAATAATTAAATTTCTTTAAAATAACACTAATTAAATTCTAAAACTTAATTCAAAATGCTTACTAACCTAAACGCCTTTACCCAATGCCTTGGGTGACTTCCTGGGTCTTTGTACATGACTTCAAGGACAACCCTTTGGCTTTACAAAAAGTGATTTGGGCCTCACTAACTTGGCTACCTTCCTAGCTTGGTTTTTTTTTTAAAGGAAACTCATAACCCCACTTTATGCCTTTTCAAATCAACTCAACTTTATTGTCATGTCATGTGGTTGGAAGAAATGATATTTTCTTGGAAGGTGGGGGGGGGGGAGTGATGTCAATGTGATGTACTGATAAGGAGGGAAGTTAAAGTTTATAAAGTTAAGTTGTTGAAAAAGTTTGTTAGGTAGAATTTAGAATAAGCTTAGGATATTTATTTTGATGTCTTAATATTTTATTGTTTTTCTTTTTTGCTCCCTCATTTTTTTAAATATTTAATATTTAATAAGTTTTAAAAGAATATTAACAGAATCTTTTCTATTATGCTCTGTTCCAAAAAGGGTAATTATTTTCTCTCATACAAAATCCAGAGAGCATATTTGCTCTAGGGGATTTTTTTTTCCCAAGTCCATTTTTTATTTAAGTATAGATTTTTAATGCCAAAATATTTTCATGCTAAGGGAGATTATAATATTTTTTTTCTAAGAGTTAGATTTGAGAAAAGCATAACTATTTAACCAAGGGTTTTTTTTTTTCTCATTGGATTATAACATGGGATTAAAATGTGTTGTTGGTACAATAACGTAGGCTTAATTTCCTAATAATTATGAAAATACAATAAAGTCTAAATCAAGCATCGAATTTTCTTTAACTTACTTTGAATCTTAAATTACATAATTATATATCATCATTTTATCTAATTAATCTAAATCAAATGAATATGATTTTGAAACATAAGAATGTCAAAAGAAGAGTGAAACATCATTTTATCCATTTTTTGATACACGCATACATATAACTAAATTACAAGAAGAAACTCATAAGAAATAATACTACTCATTTTTATTATTGAACCACCTGATTCAAAGGCTCCACCAGGAAAGAACCAAGAAGAAAATCTGACATCATAGCCATTTCAACAATAATTTTAAAAATAACATTTTTACATAGGATTACTATCCCAAGGAGAAATCTCCCAACATATTTAAATTTCAATAACAATTCTGAATTTCCTTCTTGGCTCCACAACAGGGAAACCATTACGAAGTCTACAACACATCAAGATGATCATGGAGAGAATGAAAACTGAACAAGAGACAACCAATCTTAACATGAAGACAATTTCAAATATTCACTCCCATCTAGGTTTGCACAACAGGTTTGTCATTGAATCAGATTAGAGAGAAGGTGGATTTTTCCAACAGGAGATGTCAGTCACAATACAATAATAGGTGCTCTTTCAGGGTTATAAACTCAAGAACTTTTGTTCTTCCATTTTTTAAATTCCAAAACTCAAAATATGGTTTGTGCTAACGAGTAGGGGCCCATAACACCCTACTCTCTCTCCCTCTCCTCATCTTGAGAAGAGACTTTGCACTGTTGGAGTCTAACTAAAGACCTCCTCCCATACATGGCCACTTCTACCCTATCCAAGGGTGAGTAATACCAATACTACCCATACAATACCTTTGAAAATCAAAGAAAAATACTAAAGAAAGACATTTAAGAAAAACCCATTTCAATCCCTCTCAAAGATATTCAACAAACACACGGACATACATATGCAAAAAAAATAACTTAAGCATGAAATACAACATGAACCAAGTGAGCTTGAAGGGTTCCTACCTTTACAATAAGGTTATGACAATTGGAAAATTTGAGATGAGTTTTCCTTCCTTCTCCTTCTCTTTCAATCTTGAATTGCTTTCTAAAACTAGAGGTTGGGTGAACACTCCTTTCTCAAATTTGCTTGTAAATAAGATATTAAATCAACCATCTCCAAAATGCAATAACTCCTCCACTTGCCTAAAGGTTCTAGAGTCTTTTAACTCAACTTGTCATAAAGCTAACTTCAAGGTGGAGTTTAACTTATCCAACTCATGGTGAAACATTCAATTTTTACAATAAAGAAAAAATGAGATATTTAGGTGACCATAAAAGTAAATAAAAGGGGCGTGAGGGGTGAAAAATGCCCCCATCCCATACTCATGCCCCTTAGGTACTTAGTTTTCATGATTTTTAGCCTCTAAGACTATTTGGGAACTTATCAAAAAGCTTGAAAATTTGGACTTCCTAACAAACCTCAAAAATGTAAATTAATTACTAATCCTGATAAGGGTAATTAATCTCGATTACTAATTGATTAGTAAAAAAATCACTAACCTAGTCCAGCTTAGATCTTTAGGTTACTTGGTTAACCCTAACTATCAAGCTGAAATGCATTTATGAGTCACGAGTGTCAAGTGACATTATAAAATCATTGTTACAAAACATTAAAACTTATTGATTACAAAATGATACATTCATTCAATCCATGATACAAATAAAATATGAACAATGGGCTCTACATCTTTTATTAGACTCAACCTTAGTTTCTAAAAATGGTACATAGGGTTCAATTCTGATTCTCCATTAGATTTCTTGGCTAAAATATCCTACACAATTATTGCACAGATAAGTAGCTCAAGAAAATCACATGCATATATAACTCATTAGGATAATCACATAATTTGAAGCATAAATCTTTTAACTAATTAGTTATTTATCTCATCTCTGTTCATATACTTAACTACTAAAATTGCATAATCAAAGTGTTAATTCTGCATTCACTTTCTATTTTACATCATCAGTATACATGTTCATAAAATATTAAATAACATAATTAAACATCTAAAAATAAAATATCACAAAGCATAAAATAACATTATAATTTTTAGTGTATCCAATAGTGTCTCGACATTTTAAGTCATGAGTATCAAAAAAATAATATATCAACTATGCTATGATGGGTTAAGGCGAGGCCTCACATCCTCCCCCGCTAGGCATGAACTTCCTCCTAGAGTTCATAAAAAAGATATGGATATTGAGATTGCATCCATGCTGCATCCTCCCATGTAGTCATGATCTCATCATAAAAATCTCACTAGACCCTAACCTAGTCCAACTCTCGGCCTGAAAGAGCTAGGGTCCGTTGATCAATAGTATTGATAGGCTCCAACGCTAACTGCCCGTACAACTCCACTAGCAAAGCATTCCAGTCTATAATGTGAGACTCCTCATAAATGTATCCTCTAAGTATTGAAATGTGAAATACATCATGGATGTGTGACAGGCTAGGTGGAAAAGCTAGATGGTATGTGATTGGTCCTATCCTCTCTAGGATGTTGAGTGGTCCAACAAACTGAGGTGCCAACTTAGAGCCCTTTCCAAATTGAATTGAACTCTTGTGTGGTCACACTCTCAACAAAGATCTATCTCTAACCTGATACTCTTGATCTACCCTCTTCACATCAACATACTTCTTTTGCCTATCTTATGCCTCTTTTAGGCACTATCTAATCAGGGTCACCTACTATTCCATCTCCTTAACTAACTGAAGGCTAATAGATACTCAATCCTATCCCAACTCAAGGGCATTCTACAAGGTCTTCCATACAAGGCTTCATAAGGTAGTATACTTATGGAGGAATGGTGGCCATTGTTAAAGGAAAACTTGACAAGATGTAAGTATTCCTCCCATTTGATTTGATGGTCCATAACATACATACATAACATGTCCTCAAAAACTTGATTCACTTGCTCAGTTTGAGGATGGTACAGTATACTAAAATTGAGCCTAGTACCTAATATTGCCTGCAACTCTCTCCAAAAGGATAAAGTGAATAGAGAGTCCCTATCTTAGATGATCTTACAAGGAATACCATGAAGTTTGAAAATGTCCCACAAAAAACTAGGCTATGTTTTGTGTTGTATATGTAGTATGCATGGGTAAAAAATGTGCAACCTTGGTCAACATGTCAACTATCACCAAAATGGCATCATGGTGGCAATATAACATGGGGAGACCAACAATAAAATCCATAGATATAGTATCTCACTTCTACTTTGCAATCTCATGAGGCTGAAGAAGCCCACCAGGATGGAAGTGTTCTGCCTTCACCCTTTGACACTCAAGGCATCTCACAACAATGTTAGCAATCTACACTCTCATGCCTAGCTAGTGATATAACTACCTCAGATCTACATGTAGCTTTTTAACATCAAGGTGCACTACATAAGGTGCTCTATGAGCCTCAAGTACAATGAGCTCACATAAACTCCAAATGGAAGGTACATACATACATCCTCTATGATGCAAGAGTCCATCAAACTCCAAAGAATGCTCTGAATACTTCCCTTCCAAGGGTCTCTAAGAATGCACCATTTGACTAACTTCTGCATAAAGCTCATCTACTAGCAAGCGTTATAGGATCCACTCTCTCAAGTTAGTGCAAGTAGTCATAGATGAAAGCTCATGGCACCTTCTACTGCAACAACATTCTCCTTTCCCTTGATGTAATGAACATAAAAATCATACTCACAAAGGAACTCCATCCACCTTCTTTTCTTGCATTAAGGTTTGGCTGACTAACTATGTATTGCAAGCTTTGGTGATCAAAATGAAGTTTGAATCTATGACCTAGAAGGAAGTGTTGCTACCTTACTAAGGCATGAACAACTGCTACAAGCTTTAGGTTGTGAGTAGGGTAATTGAGTTCATGAGTCTTCAACTTCTTAGACTCAATGGAAATAGGTCATCCATCCTACATAAGGAATGCCCCTATACCATCTAAAGATGCATCGGTGTACACCACAAAATTTGTAGAAGGATCTGGCACTGCCAGGATTAGTGCACTCATGAGGGCTCTCTTGAGCTCTTGAAAAGCTCTATCACACTTCTTTGTCCACTCATATTTCTTCCCCTTTTTCTAAAGAGATGTGATTGGGTGTGCCAATCTAGAGAATCTCATAATAAAGCATCGGTAATATCCTGCTAGTCACATAAAGCTCCTCACTTTAGTGACACTAGTGGGTGCTGGCCCTAATCATTGATGGGTCTACTGAGACACCATCGCTTGATATGACATGACCTAAATAATGTATCTCAAGTCTATAGAATGTACAATTTGATAAGCTACCATTCAAATGTTCTCTCTCAACTTCTGTAATACTTGTCTCAGGTGCTCTTTATGCTTCTTTTCATCATGCAAATATATCAGAATTTTATCAGGGAAAACAACCACAAAATTATCCAAAAAGGTATGGAATACTCCATTCACAAGGGTCATGAATACAGTTGGAGCATTTGTGAGGCCAAATAGTACCACGATGAACTTGTAATGACCATACCTCATATGAAATGCAGTTTTGGGGATATCACTATCCAGAATCCTCAAATGGTGATAACCCAACTTTAGATCAATCTTTGAAAATACTCAAGCACCCTATAACTAATCAAAGAGATCATCAATCCTGGGAAGTGCGTATCAATTCTTGATGGTTACTTTGTTCAATAGTTGATAATCAATACACAACCTAAGCAATTTGTCCTTCTTATTTATGAAGACTATTGGTGCACCCAAAGTTGACACACTAGGTCAAATATGCCCTTTCTCTAAGAGTTCCTCCAACTAAGTCTTTAGTTCACTGAGGTCATGAGTAGTCATCCTATATGGTGCTCTTGATATTGACTCGACTCTTAGCACAAGATCTATGTGAAAGTTCACTACTCTAGGTGGGGGCATACCAGGGAGCTTTGAAGGAAACACATTTGCAAACTCCTGTAGAATTATAAAATCATCAAGGGATGGCTCTCCCTCTAAATCTTCCTCTCTATCACTAATGGTGATAGTGAACAATAGACATCCCTTTTGCATGCACTACCTAAGCTACATAGTAGAAATCATACAAAGGGATACTAGTCTCTTCACTCCGAAGATTACTCTAGAGATCCTATCTTCATCCACACATTCCACCCTCTTATGTCGATAATCCATCTTGGTGCTATGGGCATAAAGTCAATCCATGCCAAGGACAACATCATAAGAACCTAGAGGTGTAATGTGTAGATTAGACATCATGGACATGTCTCCAATTTGAATATGGCAATTATGCACCATGGAACTAAATGATACTCTAGCTCTTGAGGCTAACACTACTTTCGAACTGACATCCTATCTAACTACCACTAGCCCACAATGCTCCACTACATATAGAGATATAAAAGAGTTAGTAGCTCCAAAATCAAATAAAACAACAACCATACGACCTTGAATTATACTTGTGGCCTGATGCTCAACCTACCAATTGTCAACCACTACAAAAACTCTATGGGATCTACCCATATCACCAATTGTTAGCTCTAAAATGGCCCCTCTCAAACCATTGGATGATTGTCCCTACAAACACTCTCTAGCTATATAACCCATGCCACCACAAGTGTAGCATGTTTCTTGAGTATAAGACTATACACCTTGTGATCTAGACTATTGTGACCCCCCTAACCTATTAGATCCATTATATCCACCCGTAGAAGACTATTGAGTCTTTATTGACTGTGACTGTGGGGCCTGTATTTTCTAATCCTATTTGGAACCCTATGACTACCACTACTTGGACTTGGAGCCCTAATAACCCTATGAGGGTTTTTGTTATTGTCATTGTTGTGGTTTCTATTGCTAATATTGTTGGCCCTTAGAGGACCCTGCTGTATAGTTTTGATTTCCTTTCCAAGGGGGTTTCTGTTGGGTAAAGTTTTGATTCTGAGACCAATCTTGTGACTCTTGAATACCCCAAGTATCCTTAGCAACTAATGCTATCTCAACTACCTATCTGAAGGTGGTAGGGAAGGCCAAACAAACTGCATCCTTGAGTGAGAAATTTAGGCCCATGATGAAGTGATGTACTTGCAATTTCTCATCCTTCATGTATTCAACATATGAAAGGAGCTTGAGAAACATACTTTCATATTGAGCTACTGTGAGCTCCCTCTAATGTAGAGAATGAAATTCCTCTGTCTACTTCTATTTGAAGTGCTTAGATAGGTACCTCTCTCAGAATCTAACCAAGAATGATTCCCATGTGAGGGTATCCATCCTCACTTCTCCTATAATTTCCTCCTAATACCACCAATTGGAGGCATCTCCCCTTAACTAATGGACTGCTAGGCATGCCTTCAAATTACTCTGATATGGATGTAATCCAAAGCACCGCTATAGACTCTGTAACTAGGCCTCTGCTACTATTCCATCAGTGGAATTGGTATAGTATAGTGGCTAGAGTTGTATCAACTCCCTAATATCATCTCCTACATGTCTAGGAGGTCTATCAAGGGGTGGTCCTCTCTAATGTATTGAATCATGTTCATGCTTGCCCTGTCCCTCAACCTTCCTCAGTGGGAGACTCCTGCTCCTCTCTCTACCACTAGGTCTACTTCCTCTGGGTCCCTATGCTTGCTCTTTGAGAATTTGCTACCCTAGTTGTACTATAGGTGGTAGTATCTACTAAACTACTCATTTCAATGTCAGAGGGCATCATGATTTGGGTTCGGTGGTGGTGGTGGAGGTGGTGGTCCATCCTCCTATTCTGCTCTACCACCTCTTGCCTTATGACCTTTGCCTCGTTAGTTACTTTGTGTAACGAGAGGTATCCTTCAAAAATTTAAAGTTTAGATTAAGTTGAAGTTTAATGGTTTTAGGTTCCTAGTGTTGAAACATGGGCTTTGATACCAAAATGTCATGCCCAAAATACGAGGCAAAAACACACGTAATTTTAAAAAAAAAGAAAAACATTACTAATATGAAATTAAATCTTACATGATAAAAATAATATATGTTTTAATTAAATTAAATTAATCTAAAATAATATATTATTTTATTTACTTTTAAAAATTCCATATGTAAAACAATAATTACACTAAACCTACTAGTAAATATGAATTACAAGTAAAGTTAATTTTAAAATACAATAAATTTAACCATTATAATATTAATTAAGTAAAATACAAATCATCTACATAATTAAATTAATTTAGTAATTATTTAATTCCAATTCTTACTAATCAAAATATTAAATTTAAACAAAATAACTAACTATACTAGTAAAATAAACATTACTAGTCTACTAACATCTTTTAATTAAAATAACTACTAACTAATGTCACACAACACAAAAAAATAATTAAAACTTATCCATCTTAACATTGACTATATTTACAAGTAACCTGAAACTTACCACTTTAGCTTTTAACCGTAAATCATAACTATAATTTTTTAACATGATCTAAAAGAAATTATAATCCTAAAATACTATTCACTAAAATTATCTTTAATAAGATAAACAATGTAACAATTTAAAATATCTAACTCCAAGCTTTAATATAATTAAATAAACTGATTTTAATATTTTAATATAAAAATTTAACTATAACATAACTCTAAATACTATCTAACTTAAACACTACTAAACCTACTAACATTTAACATTATTTAATTTAAAAAGATTTACTAAAAAAAATAACTCTATTTAAAAACACTAACTATTATCTTATACTTTATAATTGCTAACTATACTTTAACTAAAAGTAAATATTAAAACAATTAATAACTAACTAAATTCTAATATTAAAATATACTAATAATAATTATTATTACTAACATTACAATATACTAATATTTAAAAAAATTAAATTAAATTTCTTAAAAATAACACTAACTTAATTCAAAATACTTACTAACCTAACCTCTTTACTACCCTAACAATCTTTAATACCTTCACCCAATGCCTTGGGCAGCTTCCTAGGTCTCTGTACATGACTCCAAGGACAACCCTTTGACTTTACAAAAAGTGATTTGGGCCTCACTAACTTGGCCGCCTCCCTAGCTTGGTTTTTAAGAAAGAAAAAAAAAAGGAAACTCATAACCCCACTTTATGCCTTTTTAAAACAACTCAACTTTATTGTCATGTCATGTGGGTGGAAGAAATGAGATTTTCTTGGAAGGTGTGTGTGTGTGTGTGTGTGTGTGGGGGGGGGGGGGGGGGGGGGGGTGTGATGTCACTGTGATGTACTGATAAGGGGGAAAGTTAAAGTTTATAAAGTTTAGTTGTTGAAAAAGTTTGTTAGGTAGAATTTAGGATAAGCTTGCAATATTTATTTTTATGTCTTAATATTATATTGTTTTTAAAAAAAAAATTTGCTTCTTCCTTTTAAATATATAATATTTAATAAGTTTAAAAAGAATATTAAGGGAATATTTTCTATTATGCTCTATTCCAAAAAGGGGAATTATTTTCTCTCATACAAAATCCAGAGAGCATATTTGTTCTAGGGGATTTTTTTTTCCCAAGTCCATTTTTTGTCTAAGGATAGATTTTCAATGTCAAATATTTTCATGCTAAGGGAAATTATAATTTATTTATTTATTTCTAAGTGTTGGATTTGAGAAAAACATAACTATTTAACCAAAGGGCTATATTTTTTTCCTCAATGGATTATAACATAGGATTAAAATGTGTTGTTGGTACAATAACATAGGCTTAATTTCTTAATAATTACAAAAATACAATGAAGTCCAAATCAAGCATCGAGTTTTCTTTAACATACTTTGAATCTTAAATTGCATAATTATATATTTCATCATTTTATCTAATTAATCTAAATCAAATGAATATGATTTTGAAACATAAGAATGCTACAGGAAGAGTGAAACATCATTTTATCCATTTTTTGTGAAACTCATAAGAAAGAATATTACTCATTTTTTTATTGAACCACCTGATTCAAAGGCTCTGCTAGGAAAGAACTAGGAAGAAAACCTGACATCATAGCCATTTCAACAATAAGTTTAAAAATAACATTTTTACATAGGATTACTATCCCAAGGAGAAATATTCCAACATATTTGAATTTCAATAATAATTCTAAATTTCTTTCTTGGCTCCACAATAGGGAAATCATTATGAAGTTTGCAACCCATCAACCTGATCATGGAGAGAACAAAAATTGATCGTGAGACAACCAATCTTAACATGAAGATAATTTCAAACATTCACTTCCATCCAGGTGTGCACAATAGGTTTGTCATTGAACTAGACTAGAGAGAAGGTGGATTTTTCTAACAAAAGATGTCAATCACAACACCATAATAGGTGCCCTTTTGGGGCTATAAACTCAAGAACTTCTGTACTTCAATTTTTTAAATTTCAAAATTCAAAACATGGTTTGTGTTGATGAGTAGGGGTCCATAACCCCCCTACTCTCTCTCCCTCTCCTCATCATGGGAAGAGACTCTGCACTATTGGAGTCCAATTAAAGACCTCCTCCCATACATGGCCACTTCTACCCTATCTGAGGGTGAGTAATGCCAATACTACCCATATAATCCCTTTGAAAATCAAAGCAAAATAATAAGTAAAAACATTTAAGAAAAAACCATTTCAATCCCTCTCAAACATATTCAACAAACATGCAAACAAAATGATATAGCATGAAATACAACATGAACCAAGTGAGCTTGAAGGGTTCCTACCTTCACAATAAGGTTATGGTAATTGAAAAAAATGAGATAAGCTTCCCTTCCTTCTCCTTCTCCTTTAATCCTAAATTGTTCTCTAAGACTAGAGGTTGGGTGGACACTCCTCTCTCAAATTTGCCTCTAAATAAGATATTAACTCAACCACCTCCAAAATGCAATAACTACCCCACTTGCCTAAAGGTTCTAGAGTCTTCTAACTCAACTTGTCATAAGGCTAACTTCAAGATGGAGTTTAACTTATCCAACTGATGGTGAAACATTCAATTTTCGCAATAAAGCAAAAATGAGATATTTAGGTGACCATAAAAGTCAACAAAAGAGGCTAGAGAGGTGGAAAATGCCTCCAACCCATACCCATACCTCTTAGGTACTTATTTTTGATATTTTTGGCTTGTAAGACTATTTAAGAACCTATCAAAAAACTTAAAATTTTAGACTTCCTAACAAACCTCAAAAATGCAAATTAATCACTAATCTTGATAAAGGTAATTAATCTCAATTACTAATTGATTAGTAAACAGGTCACTAACCTAGTCCAACTTAGATGTTTAGGTTACTCAATTAACCCTAACTATCAAGCTAAAATGCATTTACGAGTTACGAGTGTCAAGTGACACTATAAAATCACTGTTACAAAACACTAACACTTATTGATTACAAAATGATACATTCATTCAATCCATGATACAAATAAAATATGAATAATGGGGTCTGCATCTTTTATTAGACTCAACCTCAGTTTTCACAAATGGTACATAGGGTTCAGTTTCAATTCTCCATTAGATTTTTTTGCTAAAATATCCTGCACACTCATTGCACACATTAGTAACTCAAGAAAATCACATGCATATATAACTCATCAAGATAATCACATAATTTGAAGCATAAATCTTTTAACTAATTAGTTATTTATCTCTTCTCTTTTCATATACTTAACTACTAAAATTTCATAATCAAAAAGTTAATTTTGCATTCACTTTCTATGCTACATCATCAGTAGACATATTCATAAAACATTAAATAACATAATTAAACATGTGAAAGTAAAATATCACACAACATAAAATAACATAATAGTGTTCAGTGTATTTGACAATGTCTTGACATATCGATTTATGACTATGAAAATAATAATGTATCAACTATGCTATGATGGGTTGGGGTGAGGCCTCACAAAAACCAACTTATGATCCACAAGGAAGATGTCATCTCTTCCCAGAACTTTACTATACACAGAGGCATGCTTGGACAAGGAGAATTGGAAAGGCTAAATCAATTCATGGAAAGGTTAAAGATTGATGATAAGCCTACTAATGTTAATAGGGCACTTCAAGAACAAGCAAGGCTTGGGCCAATGTACTAAGATAATGAATGTGATCCATAGTGTTTTTTGTATTAACTGCCCTTACAGTGTATTAGTTACTTCAATATTTTAATGTATGTTTATACTTATACACTCCACAAATTTTAAAACAACCACTTCTAATTCCTTTTTAATAAAGTTACTATTATTGTAACTCATAATTTTTTTTGTATACTATTGTAACTCATCTTGATACTCTATGTTAATACCCAAAAAAAAATCACTTTATGTTGGAACTTAATATAAAATATAGAAATTGGTAAAACATTTAATTTGAAATAAAAAGCAATTAACTGATTTACCTAATCATTAGCTCTAGTAGAAGAACCTTGTACACTCATTTCTCGAAGTTGTTCAACCACAATTATATAGCCTTGTTTATAGGCTATTTTCTTGTCCTCTTTAGAAATCATTTAAAAAAAATTCAAGGCCCACATTTTTTCTTGGTATCATGAATTCTTGTTATAGTAAATTTCATCAAGATCAAATTAACTACAATTAATAAATATTTACATATGGTTTTTCATTTACTAATACTTACAATTTGTGCAACAAGTTTTGAATATCCACCCAAGCTGAGCTTGTGTTGCCCATGATTTTTGTTTTCTTTCTTTGGTTTCCTTTGATGTGTTAGACAACCTAACTAAAGTTTGAAATATGTTAGATCACATAATTATTAATTGTAATTTGTACACAATTTCATTCTTAAGATTATGACATATACACTAGTACAATAACAACAATATATTACTAAATAAACTACTAAAAATTGTAGATATGTGACAAACTTTGATCACATGACCAATGACAATTTATTGCCAAACATTTATCTCCCAACCAAATTATGACTAAACTATTTTAATCATTAATTAGGTCATTGATTTAGTTGTTTATTGTTGTTACTTGGTAGTTTATATGGTAGTTTATTAGGTAATTTTGTTAGTTTATTTCATAGTTTACTTGGTAGTTTTTTGGGTATTATACATGGTAGTATATTTGATAGTTTATTTGGTAGTATATATGGTAGTATATTTGGTAATATATTTGGTAGTTTATTTAATCATTAATTTATTCATATTAGGGCATGATGGAATTGAACCACCATCCTCCTACCTATAAAGTAGGTGCTCTTCCATTGAGCTAGTACACTTTAAAGAATAATGCAAAACATTGACAAAGTTATCTTCCCAACATTAGATCTTCCATTATCATGGTCATTGTAACATGATACTTTTCCTAAAGAACACAAATTTTAGTTGTTATGAAAAATAATAATCTAAATCTTTATTAATAAAAATTCAAAAATTTTAAACTCTTTTGTTCGAGAATTTTAAAATTACATTTCATGTCAATTACACTTCCCTAATTTATTGTAGTGATAGACTCTTATAAAATATAATTTGGAGTTTGGCTGCACACAAGTATTATTTCTTGTGCTAACTTCTCAGAAAAATAAACAAATGATTATGAAATTTATGTCAAGAAAATAGACCTTTACATTAAATAAAAACATCAAAACCCATTAAAAAACCACATCAAACTAGTTATTTTTTCTTTTCATAGCCTATGCAATAATTGAGACTAGCTTGCATGCATTGTAAAAATAGAGTCACTTGCTATTACCGCAACTAGACAATTCAAAGAAAGAACAATGAAAGGACTAATTCATTAGAAAACCCATGAATCTTGAGGCATGAAAATTGACAAGAAATATAGATTTTAAAATGAAAGATGATATCTTACCTTTGCAAGTGATGACTTTACCAATAGTTTTTGCAAGAGATAGAGGAACTCTACCATCTAATTGCTTAACCTAAAATATTTTATTTACTAATATTCTAATCCCTTGGACATAAAATCTCTAATCAATATGTTGGATGGAGATATTGGGAACTTTATGTTACTTCAACCAAATATACCAGTTTATAAAATAAAAATAATTTTGAGTTTGATCCACCTAACTTCCAAACAGTTGTTATGTTTATATTTTTATGATCCAAATGGCCAAAGCCTACTATTACCATGATATTATAAGTATATCAACCTCATTTTATAATAGCTACGAACCAAAAAATCACTAATAGCACCATTGCTTGGAGTTATGCTTGGATTTGAAAAAGACTTATGATTTTTGGATATGGGACCTTAAAGAGTTTATAGAAGGGCTAGATGAAAACTTGGTTCATCTAAGGGGGTGGATTTGTGATGAATTCTACATCTATACCAAATTTGAGAAGTCTTTAGTGTTGGAAAATTTTCAAGGATCATTATTTGATGTAGAAAATGAATGCAAGATGTTGTGAGTTAAGGTAATATTATTCCTTGTTGTTCTTTTAGATGCTGCTGGTTATTATTATTATTAAATCACTACTTTTTGAAGTGTTGTGGAGATTTTTTCCTTGAGAAGCACTAATCCTGGTAGGAAACATTAGTGAAGCACATTTACTAATGTGAGGATTATTTGGGCTATCTTATGTTTTGGCATGAATAATCTTTTGCAGGGCCAATTATCACAACAAATCCTGGGACAATCACTTGTTGGTGTGAGACTTTTCTACATTCCAACCCATTAAAAAATTGGAACCATCCAATTTGTTGCAACATTGTGGAAATTTTTCTGAGGACTAATTTTTACTAGATTACCAATTTACATATCAAAGACAACTTATTAGCCATGTCATTTGAAGTAGTGAGTACAAGAGTCTTGAACAAAGAATGGGTTAGCCTGAGGAGATTTTTAATAATCATTGATGAGTCTAGATTAGTAAAAAAAAATTCTTTGTAACTTGGTTATTTCTAGTGGGAAGAATATATCACTATAAATTGGTGGAGAGCTAATGTAATCCAATTTTTGTTAGGAATTGCAAGGTTGGGAATTTTCTATTTTACTTTGGTTCAAGCTCTAGTATGGTAGCTATAATTGTGTATAACAATAGATATTCATTAAATATTTCTAACTTATTATTGGTTCCTAAGAGAAGCATAAATGTTGGTGTTAAATAGGTTGTCAATAGAATAAAGTTTGAATAGATCCATTAAGGATATGATGAGTTCATCCAAGGATTAGTGCTCACAGATTACTATTAACAAATTGACAATCAGCCCTATGATTAGCATATTATTCTTTTCCATTTCTAATAGTTAAAAATTTATTAGGAGTTGGAGTTTGAGTTCCACATCTTAAGTTCAACACTAGAAGGTAGTATATATTATGACTTTGATGAGATTCAGGGAAATGGCTTATGAATGACTATGAATAGGAATATATTATGGTAAGTAGCTAAGGTCCCTGAATTATGAGGTAAAAATAAACATTAAATTTGATTATGAATAATCATTCATGTACATGTTAAACCTTAAAACAATTTCATAACTATCCGGTGTCTAAAATGGAGGGCACTCATCATAGTCTGGCTTGGAATAACTATGTTTTATCATTTGGAAATAAAGATGATATTATCATCAATTAGGACATTCATATTTGAAAACATATTTTACCAAAGTTTTAGGGGCATACCAATAATTTTGTGGTCTTAAATGGTCTGAGTCACATTAGAAAATTGCATGTGGAGGAAATTTTAACATACTTCATAGTTGTGGTGCCTCATTGATATCATCATTAGGAGGCTCTAAGTGTTATTATTATGAGGCTCTAAGTATCTTCATCATCTTGACCAACATTAAGCACTAGTAAAATCTCTAGCATGGTGTCCTCATGTAACTAATATTCTAGCTTCTAGAAAAGGCATAACTAATCAATGTATAAAGATATGGAATACACAATCTAGCCAATGTATTGCTAGTTTGGACATGGAATCTTAGGTCTTTGGGCTACAATGGAATAGAAACTACAAGGAGATACTAATAATTCATGGATATAGCAAGAATGAGTTGTATCTTTGGAAATATGATAATATCCATCTATGCATAAGGTTGAATAATGTAATGGGCATACCCAACACATTCTCCACCTTACTAATAATCTAGATGATGCTACTATATCATCAGTAGCTGCAAATAAGATGCTTTAGTTCTAGAAGATTTTTGATAATTCAATAATAAAATTTAAAAAATTGGAGAGATGGAGGATCATTGTATATAAATTGGCATTGTCCTAAGTAATAATTTCTATATACATGTTCTATATATATAATATATCTTATTGATGATATCTCTTCAGTTTATAAATCTTATCTCCATATTCTTGAGTCATTAGAGGTAGTGGTCAACACTCACGATTTGTTTGATGATTATTACCTAAATTTGTTGGATTAGAGCTATAAGGATATTGTTTATATTTCTTTGAGATCAACTATATACCTATAAGATAAAATATATATATTTATTCAAGATTTAATGCAATCTGAGTTGAATAACGATGATGAGTCCTTGACAAACCTTTCTTGGGAAGATGATGGCATACACATTGCACTTGGTTTAAAGTTGAACTTTACAATTTAGCTTTGGGATGATTCACAATTACATCGCATGTCAAAAATGGAGGTCCAGTCATAATTATATTTTGGATTAGAATAACCAAGTCTTTTCCTATGGTAACAAAAATAAAACCTTGTTTGGGAAGATGATGGCATACACATTGCACTTGGTTTAAAGTTGAACTTTAAAATTTAGCTTTGGGATGCTTCACAATTACATCTCATTTCAAAAATGGAGGTCCACTCATAACTATATTTTGGATTAGAATAACCAAGTCTTTTCCTATGGTAACAAAAATAATCTTATCATCAATCATGGCATTTAGATTTGAAATCATATTGTATCAAATTTTCAAGGGCATGCCTAGGAAGTTTATAGTCTTAAATGGTCTGAATCACATAAGAAAATTACAAGTGGAGGAAATAATAAAATACTTCATAATTGGTATGCCTCATTGATTTCATCATCAGGAGGCTCTAAGTATCTTCATCATCTTGACCACCACCAAGCAGGAGTGAGAGTTTTTGGTAATTCAACAATAAGTAATTTTAAAAGTAAAAGAGATGGAGGATCGCTGCATCTAAGAAATATTATTAGCTAATATAAGGGTTTTTTAGGGGATTAAAGAAGAAATACAAACCAAAATTGGCATTATCCCAAGAAATCATTTATGTGTACATGTTGTCTATATATATAGTATATCTTATTGATGATGTCTCTTCAATTTTAAGAACTTATCACCATATTCTTGAGTCACTAAAGCAAAAATTATTAACAACAATGTGGCCATTGAAATACAATTGCACAAAGAAAGAACTCTTCTACTAATTGTATATAAAGTAAAAAGTTAGAAGGGGTACATACAACAAGTATTCACTTGGAATACTATTAAAAGGAATGCATGAAATCAAGAAAGAACATGTTTAAAATCACAAATTAATAATAGTAAAGCAAAATCAAAAGTAATAGAAGCTAATTTCCAAGCAGGATGAGATTGAATACATGAAAATAAATATATCATATTAGAAAGAGGAACAACTTCAATCATAATATTTCCTCCCACTTGAAAATTTTGTTACTTCCCAATCAAAACTTTCACGAGTCTCCATTGCTGAAACCTTCAAAGCCTTCTATATTTCTAAAATTTTAATTCAAAAATTTGAATGCACTATGGAACATAACCTACCATTTGAAATAAGAAAAATCACAACAAACAAGTAGGTACCAAAATCCAATGTGTTTAAAATTGTATGTACAATGAGTATGAATAGTTTAAAAACTATCTAATAGAAAAAACCGAGAATTGAAAAGCATATGATTTGTAAAACTGTCATCACACAACCTTAAAATGAAGAAAGAATATAGAAATTGGTTGCACCTACAATGCTTCTCTCATATTTTTTTCCTCATTTCTAAATAAACCCCAATCTATATAGATTTGATATCTAGATTATTTTCCATTTTATCCATATCCCTCTAATTTTTTTTGTATATAAAGGCACCATTTTCACATATCAATGGGAACAGAAAGAGAGAATTTGATAGACTACATAATATGTTGTATAAAAAAGTTCATGACAATTGCAAACCTTAAAGGCTAAACAACCATGTTCACATTTGAATCTTCAAGATCACTATCAACAAGTGCATCATCTGAGATTAAACAACTCTAAAATTCATCTTTGAGATGCTTCATGATTATGTTTGGTGTCTAAAACAAAGGGCCAATCATCATAGTATGACTTGGAATAATAAAGTTTTTTCCTTTAGCAATAAAGACAATTTTATTGTCAACAATGACATTCATATTTGAAATCATTTTGTATCAGAGTTTCAGGGGCATACCTAGGAAGTTTGTGGTCTTCAATGGTTAGAGTCACATCAAAAAATTCCAAGCGGGGGATATTATAATATACTTCATATTTTGGATGCCTCATTGATGCCATCATCAAGGGGCTCTAAGTATCTTCATTTTCTTGACCAACACCAAAAAGAAGTGAAATCTCTACCATGATGTCCTTATGTGGCTAATATTCTAGATTCTAGAGGAGACACAACTAATCAATGTATAAAGCTCTAGAATACATAATCTAGCCAATGTATCACTAGCTTGGACATGGAATCTCAAGTCTATGTAATGAAATATAATAGATACTATCAGGAATTGCAAAGAAGTCATGGATACAGTAAGAACCAACCATGTCTTTGGAAATATCCATCTATTCATAAGGTTGTAGAACTTAATTGGCATACCCTCATTAGATATATTGTATTTCACTAGATATTATGATGCTCTTGAGAATCATAGCCTTAAATTTGCTAAAATATTTGATATTCATATTTAATGATATTAAATATACATTATATGATATACCTAATACATGTAACTATGGTGTGTAAAAGCTAGCTACAACACATAAATATAGGCCAAAAATGCTTAGATGGCCACACTCCCACTGGTTAATGACAAAATTTGATGATAGAGACTGCTACTACAGCCACTTCACACCACAACATTAAAAAATGTGGATGTACTTATGAGTGCATTTTAGACCCTTTCTTATATGGATCCAACTTAGTTATTTCCAATTTTGAGGTTATGTCTTCTAGGTTTCTCCCCATTCAAGAATACAAGTGTTAGTGACAATCAAGGCTATACTTATATAAGTCTTCTTGTTAATATGGAAATAGTTTTACTCACTTTTTAGTCGACTTTAAGGATTCAACTCATAAGTAAGTTCCCCAATTATGAAAAAATCATTAGCAAAAGGATGTAAAACAAGTGGTTGAACTAAGCCATGGATTTTGAAGACCCTTAATAATGTCATTAAGAAGATGTTTTAAAGAAATGGGAATGCTAGAAGATCTTATTTAACTCCCTTCATAAACAATATTAAACCTTTAGATCTCACATTGAATGTTAATGCAATAATATGAAACAGAACACCTTTCCCTTCACTCTAGTGGCAAAATTTCCTTATTAGAGCCTTATGGGGAAATTCATATAGACCCCCTTTATTATATGCTAAGTCTAATAAGATTAAATCTATATCACATTAAAAGAATGTGAGGAAGTCACCATACAAAGGTCAGAATGTAAATCTCAAATAAAGACTATTAAGATAAATAAATACAACAAATATTAGAGAAATCTCACTAGAACAATCTTAGGAAGGCAATCATACATGCAACATATTAACACAAATTCAATCAGATAATAATCCAGATTAAGTATGGAAATCTATCCTTATTGAAAAAAATAGAAATAATATAAACTCTAGAGAAAAATACATTCTTAATGAAAGAGAACATCATAAAATCTATCAATGGAAAATAGAGTAATAAACATGGTGTACATGTATTATCACTATAAATGTTAGATTTACAAATCTAATTTTTTTCACCAAAATTAAAGTGAAATAACATGGGAGAGAATCAATAGTTGGCTCAAGAATTATATTATTACATTTTTTTAGAAAGACATTACATAGATTTTAAGTCATGAATCATAAATGAGAATAGCTACCTTGCCAAGATAAGTATGGAAATGCAACATACACATGTCCAAAAAATCAAAGATAAGTCAATCAGTCTGTCTAAATTGTTCAAACTTCATATAGCTATAATTTGATGGAGATAATTTAGATTCTACAATTTAAATACCCTTAGGAATTTGGTCATAGCAATAATATACACTTGCATTAACTAAAGTGCAATGAAGAAAATTGACATTGTAGACTAACTAAGAAAAAAATCATCAATAATGCATGAGAAGAATGGCAGGACAAAAGCAAGGGTTAATTCATAGTTTAGTTTAGAACTCAATTTGTGCCTATTTTTACTTTTCCAAAATTCTTTTTCATTTTTATTCCTTCTTGGAAGGCTGATGCAGGAGCATCCAGAGGTATAAGGGCAATCTTGTGTCACCCAAAAAAATGTACTTAGACTTAGTTTATGTTTCATGTCTTTACATTTTTGGATACCCATTTGGCTCAAATAAAGGTTCCAACTCTCATAGTTCAACTATCAGTGCGTTTGAAAATTCCAAAAAAATAGGAGCATGTATTTGGGCCATCATTTCGGTAAACTAGAAGGTGTGAATTGGCCAGATGAATGGAATCATGATTTAGAGCATTCCAAAAAAAGAATCAGGTAGTTATTACAGTTTTTCAGGTTTTGGAGACCTCCTAAGAATGCTTCAAAGTCAGGTTTGGGGCATTAAATGACCTCAAAAAGGGTCAAAAATGGGGGACAAGTAAAGCTTGTCCATAGGGCTATAGAGCGCTTTGAGAGCTTTCCGAAAATGTAAACGGTTCATCAATCGAAGCTACGATTCAAAAGTTATGCCTCCCGGAAGTTCGGTTACCGTTTCTGGATTCTTCTAGATTTGGACCGACTTCTAACGCAGCTTCTGAAACCTTCTATTTCGTCAGTGGATGCCTACTAGCACTTTCTAGAATGTACTCCTAGTCCTTAACCCTTCGGGGTCTATTTAAGGAGATTGTTGGCATTGTAAAAGGCAGTTCGGGGTGGAGTTTGAGAGGAGGTGCTAAAAGGAGAAATATTCTCCAGATTTATGCTATTGTAAGCCCTTAGGGCATGTTCTAAAGTTTATTTTCTCTGTACTATTTGTAGCAGCTTATTTTCTCAGTTAATATAATTTCCCTTTTCTATTGTGTCCATTCGGTTCTTGGGTTGTGTCCCCATAAAAGGCTGATCTTTAGAATATGAGCTAAATGAAGGTCACATTGTTTATTATATTTTAAAATTCCAATTTATTCTTCATTTAGTATTTTCACATTTATTATTGTGTGTTACGATAACATTATTTTTATTATTGGTGTTATCCTCTGAATTGACAAAATAATTCACATAAGTCGTATTAGAGCCAAATTTAATCATTTTATTGGCATTAAATTTATGGCTACCGTATATGATTGTCATGTTAATGTTGTTTGAGATCAAATTTCTAATCAAAGCAAATGATAAAATTTCCAATCAAAGTCAGTATGGTTGGCCACTTGAGCTATCATAAATGATTTTTTTCAAAGATTTATAACATCTATAGTATCTTGAGTGGCATTTACAACCATATAGTTGTATTAACAAGATGGAAATGAGAAGTTGTGTGAGATGAACCTTGTGGAGTGTATTTGAAGGTTAATCAACTAGGAATTAGTGAAAGGACTCAACATGTAATGCTTCAACTTTTGTATTCCTATTCATTTATCTATGATTATTTGATTAGTCCCTCTACAGTCTCAAACTTTTTTTCTTCTCTCACCTAGTTTACTCACTACCCCGTCAATCTAGGGAAAATAATAAGGTTTTGAAATGCCCTAATATTGTGCAACTCCTTAACATAGTTCATGATCATCAGTTAAAAGATTTGAGTCTTATTTTTGAATAAGTGAGGAAATACAGTTGTATATAGTGACATCTAGTACTACATTTCTTTAAAAAAAACAAGACTTTAGATTATTTCCATTCATAAGCAATTATGAACATTGATGTTAAACCATAGAATGCGATGAGTGATCATGATCAATGAACGATTGATTTCATTGATTAGTAGTCACATTATTCTCATTATTCTCTAAAATCTTATCATGTTGTTGGAGAATAGTAAAAATCTTGAAAGATAGTCTGATTAGTATATCAAACTATCTATGATCTTCTAGGGTATCAAAAGTGAAATTTCCTCTAATTAACTTTCAATTTTTTGAATTGGATTTCTTTAACCTTCCAAAAAGAGAATTATCTAATTTTGGTGGATTCTAAGGGGGCATTCTACTTAGATTTTGTGTCTACTTTAAGTATCTTGTCGATCATCATGAATTTTTAGCAATGGGGCATTCCAAACTCTTAAATCGCTAATGTTAACATTTTCTTCACCAGCAACAACTATTGATTCAATGCACATATAAAGATTATGTAACTTGTTGTTGATTTGGAAAGAGTCTTTTGCAAGATTTTTTTATAATCTTCATATTATTGGTCTTTAACATTTTAAAGATAAGGTTAACTACTTCTATTTTAATGTTTGGAACATGGAACTGTACCATTTTTTGCTTTTTGCTAATTGAAAAATGAAACACTTTTGCTGAGATTTCCAAGGGTTTGACCTCTTTGAGTGCCCAAATAAGAAGATTCCATCTTTTTCCTCCAAGTCACTAAAGAGAAGATTAATTTCTATTTTCAAAAAGATATATCAACTATGTTTTTCCAAATTGATGAGAAGTTTTACCATCAACACAATATCTCCTACCATTGAGGGTTTTTAGACCTAGATTGAGGATGCAACCATCACTACTAAGGCTTTTCTCTATGTAAGGGAAAAGGGTGAAATTACTTCAACACAACATTTTTTGGGAAAACATACACTATGTCATTTAAAAGGGGAAAGTAAAATGAGACAAAACTGTAATCAGACTTTCGTAAAAGTCTCATGCCTATGGAAATGATATATATTTTTCCTTTTATTTTATTAATTCAAATTGATTTGATTATGTCTTGTTTTAATCATGGATCAAGGAGTGTCATCTAAAATTTTAATGATATTTTTCATACAATTTAAGAATTATATGGTTATATTTGGAACTACCAATACTTAAAATATCACTAGTAGAATTTATTTGTGTATCAAGTCATCCATTTTCCAAGATCATTTTTTTAAAAACAATATTCAAGAAATCATGTATAAAAGTTAGTAGCCATGCAAATATTCTTAGGATGAATGTGTAGATCTAGACTTGATTTAGAGCACAAGTTGAAGTGCTTCCTTTCTTAATTATAAAGATTTATCTTAGAATAATTCGAGACGAGCGAATATGAGGATGTTCAATGAAGAAAGAAAATTCAATTGAATAATTGTAAATACCAATAGATAACATCAATTTGCACAATTTTCTATTTAGTTGTACCTTATCAATAAAAGAATGAACATATGTTGTTCAAATTTTAAATTTGAATTTGATTTCAAGAGTCATGTTTGTAATTGTATGTTGACATTACAACACTTAAATTGACTAGTAACTTGAAAATGATAAGTAAGAGCTTTTTTCCACATTAAATCAATTGATGAGCTAAAGGAGCTCTATAATGAATGCTCAAGATAGGTAGGAGAGAATATATAAAATCTTCATAGTTTCATAGTTTGTGGGTTAAGATACCTATTGAATCTTGTCAATATTAGTTATCAAGATTTGTGAGTGCCCATAAAATAATTTCCTAAGGTATGTAAATAGAAGGAATTTTGAATTCATAATTTTGATGAGATAAGATAATAATAAAAATTATGGATTGGGTTTCATAGACTACTCATATCTTCTATCATGCATGAAGCGTATGTTTACACCTTGAACTTTAATTTGATGAAAAAAGTGATTTTTTAATCATCTCAACAAAAAAGTGCTAATGTGGGATCATATTTGATAATGTAGGCCTAAAACGTTGATTATAAATAAGACTTTGACAAATAAGTCATTCTAAAAAATGAAACTGATTTGAAATTAATAGAGTTGAAATTGAGATTGATTTTATTATTATTTTATTATTCTCTATAAATTAAATTTGTATTTGACATTTAATATTGTATTAAATTTAATAATTTTAACTTTTATTATATTAACTATACTAAAAATATATTAAAAAATTATTGGGCACTATTTTAGAATCATCATGCTTTATTTTGTACTTCTCAAATTTCAGCTTCTATATAAATAATATTGTATGTGATATTGTCCAAGATAAAGTATGTTACCCAAAAGAATAAAAGTTACCAATAATTGCTTTTCTCAAAATTTTAGAAAATTAGTATTTTACCCAATCATATAATACAAGAATGATATCACTCAAGTTGTGGTCTATGAATATATTTCTAGTGCAATTGCAGTTGGAGTTGTACCAAAAACATTCTCTTTCCAAGCACCAGATGGTTGTACATATTTAATTCACATTTTGTTGCTAATGAAGGTTACACTAATTTTAGTCCTTATCTGGTAGGTGCTTAATATTGTGGAATCCCAATATAAATAGACATATGCCTTTCCCTTGAACATTATTTTTATTAGATTGTCAACCAAAGTCTCATCTCACATATATGGAAAAAGGCCATGGATTTTCTTTAAAAGATCAATGTTTTTATATGTTGAATGGATGATCACTTGTCACTTTTTAACCTTCAACTTTCAACAACTACATTATACCCTCTTTTGATATTCTTGTCATTTAATAAAGCTTTAAGTAGTATAACCTAGCCCTAAATTATGTTGCTTCTCCATTTGTTTCTTTAGTCCTTCTAAATAAGTATAATAATAATAATAAAATATTTGTACAATATAAATCATAGACTAATAAATTTGAACCAAAGATGCACCACCACAAAAACCATATTGAAATAAGATTCAAATTACAACATAAAATTACAAAATCAAACATAAAATTTTATTAATTTTTATTCCTCAAAGTATAACATCTTTCCAATCATTTTGGTTCTCACAATATAAGAAAATTCTATTGGCATTAAAAAAGTCTATCGACATCATAAATATAATTTATTTATTTGAAGGTTTATTATTTATTAAATTTTAGTTCTCACTATTTACTTAACACTAAAAATATTAAATATAATGAAAATAAAATAATGTTATATTTTATAATAAATATAGTTAATACATGATGTTAATGCGATTAATAAAAATTATAAGATTGTAAAATACTTAATTGATAATTAATCCTTTTGATATGCATAGATAGACTTGGAGTTTTCTTTTGAGTGCTTGAGGTTTTTTATTTTCTTGAGGAGTTTGAGTGTAGATTAGGGTGATTTTGGGTTTCTTTCTAGTTCAATATTAGTTGAGAGGATTTAATTGGGCAATTTAATTGATAATGGTGTATTGATAGGACAATAACTCTATCAATGAGTTATAAAAGTTAATAATTCATTAATTTAAAAAAAAATCATTAATCATTCATTTAGTCATTTGCTTGGGTCACAAATTATTAGTGACCAATTATCTAGTCATTTATTTAGTCACATATCTTTGTCTAACTTGGTAATTTTACCTAATTACTAAATTGGTCATTTATTTAATCACTTATACTTACAAATTTTAAAATATTAATAGAATTTGATCACTTTTAGTCACGTGACTACAAGTTTTGGTCTCATGACTAAACATTTTAGTCATGTAGTCATTTATTTGCCAAAATTCTACTAATGATATCTTCTTTCCTTAGATGGTACCATTTATCCATCATGTCTTGTGCTTTTCTTAGTGGCATCCTTTTAAAGATTCTCCTACTTATTAATAGGAATATAGTGGGGCCACTCATAATAAGGCTTGTGTTCCATTTGGGTCATGTAGTTGTACCTAATATACTTAAAAGATTGGCCTTCTTTCTCAAGGAGCCTTCATTTTTGAAAGATGTTGGGTCCAAAAAGTGTTGTCATAGAATCAATGAGTTTATCCTTTAACTCTTTATCTTGTAAATTCCACCTTTTAAGAAAAAATTGTTAGATTCATAAATATACTTGAAGAAATGGATCAAAGGAAATATGATCTAGCAATGAAATCAAAATATGATACCCTATGCGTATGGCTGACCCAAATATGCACAAACATTCATCAATAATCTTTTCATAAAATAGATTATTCCCTGCAAAATAATAATAGGATTAGTAGTTATTGCAAGGGACTACACGAGAGGTTAGTACATTTGATTATGAGTATAAGATTGTATAGTAAAAAAAAGAATCAATTTCTAAAGTACCTAGAAGTTAGGCTACTCCAAGGGAAAGTCCATCTTCATTGTTCACAAGAAATTGATTGTTCTTGTACACATAACATAGGTACATCTAGGAATGTCCTCATCACCTCCTAGATAAAATGAATCTAATATTACAAAATACCCCCTAAGAAATAATAGTTCAAGTTAAATAAACACATAAAAAATGAGAGAGAAAAAGAGAAATCTACTTACTGCTAGGCGTTGCCATCACATCTATGTCCATGCTACATGGTACTAACATTATAGTTGACATTACCTCTATGGTTTTCTTCCTCATAGTAGATGGCGTACTGAACATAGGATCAATACTAGGTGCTAAAAAATAAGATTGTTAGAGCACACAAAAAAGTGGGAAACCATGGACAAGATTGTAAGAGCTATTAAAAAAGAATATTGTTCAAGAAAAATACAAGTGTAGGATACAACATGCAATATAATTGAACCACCTAAAATATCCACATCTAGGGAATGACCCTTTAACCTATTTTGCATCATTTGTAAAAATAATACATGCATTTTATTTAATGACATAAATAAAAGAGTATACTATAGAAACCATTATTGAACTTTTGTTATAATTAAAAAATGCATTAATACTTACTATATAAGTTTGAACTAGGTGCATCAACTCATCCTCTCTCATCTTTATTTGAGGAGTTTGAGGTTGAATTAATGCCAATCGAGTTAACTCTCTTGATAGTGCATGAAGGACCTTTTGCAGTAGAACCATAGGATCAACAACTGACACAAAATCAACAATGAATGGATCCTACTCGTCCTATGTCACCTTATGGACTACTTGTTCCTTTTCCTTTTTTTGATCAACACGCATTTATAAGAATAATATTATTAGCACTATATTTAAAATCAAATCCAAAATTTTAATGAAGAATAAAACATAGTATAAAATACACATTAACATGTTTCTTGTATCTAATTTATACAACAACAATGAATTTTACCAGTCAGGAAGAAAAAAGCCTATGAGAACCATCATCATCATGTGTATTGTATGGTTGTTGATCCATACTATAGCCCTATATTTCAAAAAAAATCATTGATAAATGTTAAAACACATGTTCATATTTTGAATTAGCAAAAAAAAAATAATAATAATGGTGTGTTGGAGTCATTGATTGGAGTTGATTTAAAATGTGCATGGTATGTATCACCTCACCCATGATAGTGTATTTATTTGTATCTATGCGATTCAAATTCTAATCAATAAGAAGCTCTTTTCCTCCAAGTATTGATTTTATTGCACATACAAATACATGATTTCCCTTATGTAGCCTATGAGAACCATCATCATCATGTGTATTGTGTGGTTGTTGATCCATACTATAGCCCTATATTTCAAAAAAAACTCGTTGATACATGTTAAAAAACATGTTTGTATTTTGAATTAGCAAAAAAAAAAAAAATTAATGGTTTTTGGAGTCATTGATTGGAGTTGATTTAAAATGTGCATGGTATGTATCACCTCACCCATGATAGTGTATTTATTTGTATCTATGCAATTCAAATTCTAATCAATAAGAAGCTCTTTTCCTCCACATATTGATTTTATTGCACATACAAATACATGAATTCTCTTATGTGCCTCAAATGTGCAATTAGGTTTATTCGTAGTTGGCACAGATAATGTACTATTTATAAAACCTGCAATATTTTCTAATGCTTTTAGTCTTCCATCAATTTATATAGCTACTATTTTACTTTTTTCACTGGATTTTTTTGTATATAATTTTATGTGAGTGCATACCTACACATACATTTTTTATATCTAACAATTTGCATCTAACTACTATAATCATACCAACATCAGACATACTCCATCAATTCAACATTATTTGTAAGAGACCTTTATGCCATCCATCAAAAATAGGCCCAAACCATGTAATAAGGATGATGTTATTCAATATATCTCCTCTCTAACACAAAAAAAAAAAAGTTTATTGGAGGAAGCTCATCAAGGACACATTGTTTTTATAGATGTTTGTACTTAAAGGGCACATCAAAGTCATCTTCTCCTCATAATCATAAGAAAATGACCTCCCTTAATAGATGCTCAAGAATGGTTCATGTCTACAGTCCAATAATATTTTCATACTAACACATCCCATTTTCTCATTTCACTAATTTTGATCTTTTGGCCAACTTGATTATTATTCAATCATATTTCAACAATATCCTTTATCACTCACATCCCCATTCAAATTGATTATAGATCATTTCAAAATTAGTTCTTTTTTTATCCAAAAATTTCATAATTGACTCCAAATCATTTCGACATCATTGAAACCCTTTTTGATCAACCAAAAATTATCCCAAATCAACCCAAAATCATCCAAAATCAACCTTAATTAGTCCAAAACATGTAAAATATCTCAAATATATCATCATCTATCCAACCCTAGGAATTATTATATCCCTTAGTGCCTTGTAAATCTATAAAATTTATCAAAACCTATCAAACCTATTAAGTTTGATCTTAGCACTATCATGTCCCTCAATGCTAGGTCAAACTATCATTCTCATCATCCAATCATTGACATTGTTGAGTCCCTCACTGTCAGATTGTGACCCTATCCAATCAATTTAATAATATTTGACAATGTCTATCAATGTTATTATGATCAATATTATCAATCAATTATGATCCTATGGCATTTATGATGTTTGTTAAATGTTACATGTTCTTAATCCATGGTATGTTTCCTTGGCATTTTATCAATCCTAATCACTTGATCAATTTGATCATGGCTTTGATCTACCCATCATCATCCTAGTCAATCTATATAATCATCACATCTCATCAAAGGGATAATCTCACATTTACTTCATCATTTTGGCCATTCATTTACTAATTCATCCTTAAGGATTAGATAACCCATAATCTATTCCTATGTCATTTTAATCATTTCATCTAGCATTACTAATTATTATTAATAGCCAAACATTCTCAATTAATTATTAGTTATTATTAGATTGATTCATCATTCACAAACTATGGAAATTCTCAATTTCCTAAGTCCTATTTTCCACTTCTAATTTCTATTTTTTGTGGAATTATGAGTTTTTGATTCAAGTATTCTACCTAGTCTTGACACATGGACATATTATGTCATCATTCCTCTCTTTATACTTGGCTAATATTTGTCATATTTGACATATTTTATTCCTTATGCATGACTACAATGAGCAACCTTCATAATAGATCCTTGTCTACAAGTGGCTTTGAGATGTCATATGCACATCATAGATCCTCCTCCACTTTTAGTCATGTTGACTTTCATGCATTATAGAATCCCACATTTGGTATCTTGTATCATATTTTTCATTGATACTCTAAGGAATATCATGCCAATTTGTACATTCAAATGGAAAAGTGTCCATCATCTCATGAACACGTCTCACCTCTTATACTTTGGCTATAAATTGAGCCATCTTGCTCTCATTTTCAATCCTTAAGAATGACATCTCTTAGAACATCTCTTAGAAAATCTCTTAGAAACCATTAGGCTTCAACCACACTTCTAGTACTCTCAATAGCATCATCCCATCACTAGTATTTTTCTTTCAATTGTGTGCACTATAGGAAATTGGAGCTACATCAAATGGAGAAGAAAGAAGGATATGGGAAATGTAATTGAAGAGGGGGTTTTGCTTATGTTTACTTGATTTATTTCAATTAATTTTCATGGTAGATTAGAAGGGTTTAGTTTATTTTTATTGAGCTTCGTGGTTTCTCATAATATGCTAGGTTCTACCCAATTTTCTAGTTCTATAATTGGTGAACCTGATGTTCATGCTTACTAACTTTGGTTTCTTTATTTTGTGCTTGTAGGTGCAAGGAAGGAGCTCATTTGAAAGAGTCTAATACTTTTATTCTCTTTCTTATCACACATACTCTAATTAGGAGGCCTAGTAACAAGTTCTTGTCTTTCATTTATGTATTTTTGTAGCTCATCATCTCAAGTGTGCACTTGGCTCTATCAAGGTGCGCTTGGGGGCCTTAGCAAGCTATTTTAGGGGCTTATGAATAACTATAAATTTAGTCTGCTATTCCCACCTAACCAACTACACTCCAAAACTACCAACTATACCCTTCTTGGACCCAAGTGTTATAGGGATGCACTTGGTACTATTAGAGCATACTTGGGAGTCTGGCTTCCAATTTTGCAAGTTGTGGGTGCCATCTTGACCCTATTCTATGCTAGTTTGCTCCTTACTTCCCAACAGCTCTATGAAACTACCAACTATGCTCTAACTAGCCCCAACTACACCATGAGCATGGTTGGCACAATCTAAGTGCACTTGGGTACCTCCTGAGTGTTTTTGGCCTTCTGGGGCATAGTTGATTCACAAAAAGGTCATATTCCAATCATAATCTACATCTAGGGTTTCAATTTCATTCTAGGACCTAGAGTAGAGGTTTTTTAAATTAATAGTGATTTGTTTGCAGCATGTGGCTTTTTTTGGGAGAAGACATATCCATTAAAAACTACTAATCTTTATTGCAAGATGTTGATGAAGACTTGTGTGCTTGTTAAAACTATGTGCGTAGTTTTATTAGATTAGCTAACACTTAGTTTGGTGCTATAAAATGAACTTTCTTTTTTGTTTAGCATTTTTTCATTTTTTAGAACCCTAGAAGTTGCATGAATGTATCCTCGCTCCTTGCCATTCATGGATCTTGGGTGCAAGAGAAATTTGTATAATTTATTTAAAGAGGCCTACCATGGAACCAAGATTCGCCACTTGGTAGACCTTGAAGTAGTAATAGGCTAAATCTAGGTCAACACTCTAGCCACTATAATAGACTTGATATGGTTAATGCCCTACTAGTGGTATTGCTACATGATAGCTCTCCTCTAGTACCCTTGCGATTCGTCAAACCCCATTTTCTTGGGATTGAGAGACCTTATAAAGTAGTTTATCATTTACTCTCTAAATGGAGTGCTTGAAATAAATACCTTGTCTTAGTGTCCAAAATCCTTTCTATCCACTAGCTCATGGGTTTACCCATGCCTGTGAAGATATCCCACATTCTCATGATCCTTAGTAGAGGCAATAGTCCCTTGGGAAGTGGATTTTGATGGCCCTAAGAAATGAGTGTATTGTAAGGGGGAGCCTATGGTACCAAGATCCTAGGTTGTCTACTTTGGATAAGCATGACTAAACTTTGTTTCAAGTGGGAATTTAGTGGATACAATCTTAAAGCCTAGGTTGTGATGCATCTTTTAATTTTAACAACAACTATTCTTATCTATTGTGTCTTATGTGTATGAATAACCTTAATCAAGATAAATACCAAACTTAAAAACTCACACAAAACACATTTTAACCTTGGACACTATAAAAAATTGTCAAAACATTACAACTCTTGTCAACACATTGCAAAATTTTGTCAAAACACTTGAGAATTTGAAAACATGGAGAATTATAACCTTAAGAGTCCTTGGCATGATTTAGATTCCATCTTTGCATAGCATACCCTTCCATTTTTTATCTTTTGATCCTCATACTTGTATCCTTTAGGCCTCCTTTTGCATCTTTTAGTCCCCATTTTTCATCCCTTATCTTTCATATTGTATCCCTTAGGCTTCATTTTAGACTTCCTAGCCTTCACTTTTCAGCCCTTAATCTTCATCTTGCATCCCCAATCTTGCATTCTTGCATACCCTAATCTTCATTTTAAAAATTTTAGTCCTCATTTACCATGTCCTAACTCCCATTTTTCATCCACATTCTGATCATTAAATTATCCCCTATCATCTAGCTCTCTAGAACAATAGTCTGGAAGTCATCAAGGCCATAATCACCCAAACTTCTATCTACTTTACCAACTACTCTCTGAAACTAAAAAATACACTCTAACTAGCCCCAACTATACCCTAGGCATAGTTGGATCTATTTGACCACACTTGGTTGCCAAAATAGTCAATTTGGACTTCCAGATAGTATTTTTCGACCCTAGAATTGCCACCAGATGCCTGTATAGGTCCTCATTCTGAACATGTCCTAAATATCATTCTTGGATATCCTAACCCTCAATGCACACATCTTAGGCTTCATCTCTCATGTCCGAACCCTCATTCTACATATCTATTTTGACCATAGTATCATCCTTAGTCAACTAGTTCTTTGGCATAACAATTTGAAAATCACCAAGTCTAGGAGAAGGAAACTTTCAACCTAGCTCCTCAATTGCATGATGAACTACCAACTATGCTCAGTTTAGCCCCAAATATATCCTAGGAATAGTTGTTACTATCAAAGTTCACTTGGTGCTATCATAGCATAGTTGGTTACTAGAACAACCAATTTTGGCTTCTAGACTGCATTTTGGGACCATAGAATTGGCTTCAGATGCCTTCATAGCTTCTCACTTTGATCATAACCATGGACATAATTTTGCACCCTAAACATCATTTTTCATCCTAGTATCCTTTCATCTTCCATATCTATTCCACATATCCCTCATTTTGATCCTCCCTAAACCTCATTTTGAACCTAAAACCCCTTTGAACTTAGTAAAAAATTAGAACCAAGTATGAGCCCTAGAGTATCTTGTTATGTTGATGGATGTTGAATCTTGACCATAATATTTTTTTCATATTTTTTATTATTTTATTGTGCAAAATCTATCTATGTCTTGATGGAATTGACCTTGTCATTTTTATCAACTTGATTTTTTTGTTTTTTGTCTCTTTTGGTCAAGATCCAAAGTCCATCTCCATAAGGTTAAACTCTTAGATTAGTACTTTCCAAAGATTTTATCCTAAGTTAAAAAAATTTCATAAACCCTTTTAATAGAATTATCATATCCTTGGTCTCCCTAAATGTCATTTTTCTTAACCCTAGTTGCATAATCACTTCATCTTGCATTATCCAAAACCCTAGCATTTCATCCAAACATCAAATCCCATCAACTTGTCAAACTATAAAATTGTCCAAATCATTTTTCAAACCCACCAATTTTCATGATCTCACATCCTTATCTTGCATATCCTAAATGCCATTATCAACCTTAACATACCTCCCTTTTCATAATCTACATTGCTTACATCAACCTTTAACATCTTTTCTAAGACTAAAATCCAACACCAATCTTCCTTTTACATACCTTAGAATCATATTCACCCCCCTTAGTCAAAGTCCAAAACATCACTCACATTTGCATTTGTTCATCATCCCCTTAGGTCATTTACATCTTTGATATCATAATCCTAGGTCATTTTGCACTTCCCTAGGTTACATAACACTCTTGAAACCTAAAAAAATCCAAAAAAATCATATCTTGCATACCCACTTCAAAATTATCAAGTTTTCGCCTATTTTACCAAATGCACCCCTATTTTAGCAACTGCATACCTCAAGTGCACACTTGATAGTTTGTGAGCACACTTGGTAATTGGGAAGCTCATATTAGGTTCGATAACCCTAAATTGCATTTTCACAGCTTGTATTGCATCCCTAAACCCCTAAAAACCCCTAAAAACATTGAAATCATCCATACTCTACATATATATATCATCCAAACACCTCTTTTTCCAATTGCACCCTTCTATATACCAAGTGCACACCCCTAGGAGGTACTTGGTAATGTCACAACATGGTAGTTTAGGTGTGCACTTGGAAGGATGAGAGTCCATATTGAGTTTTCTCCATTGCATGTACATCTTTAGGTATCCTGCTAGCACACACAAGGACACAATTAGCTTAGAGACTAGAGGACCTATACCAAACATTGTTTTTTGATGTATGTACAAAACCAAATGCACTTCTAAGAAAAAGGAAGACCAAGAAAACTCAAAAAACATTGTACATGAATCAAATTGAAGCTTCATAACCATTACTTGTGGAACCACTAAGCATGTATCCACCAAATAAAAACCTTCAAGACATGAGACAACCAATCCTCAACAATATTTCTACCATGAATTTCCCTCTTAACACTTCACCTACACATGGAATGGTTCAATGGAATCCTAATTTTGAACCCATATTTGTAACTACACCACCCAGATGTGGAAGTATACCTACAATGCTCGAGAATGGACAAATTCACTCCTTTGAATTTAGAAAACCTAACACAAGAACCTTCAAATCTTCAAGCATACAAAAAGGTACTTTGCACCTAATTGATGATTCTAACATAGACTATGGTATCAATGACAAAAAAATGGATAGGGCTTGTCAAGACAAAAAAAATTGACAGAACTTTTAACTTTTGGCAGCCCAAGAGATAGTCAAGTTTAATCAAAATTTGGAAGGACCTAAGCCTAAATATCAAGACAAACCCACATTTGAAAACATATAGCCCATGATTAATCTAGACTTAGACAAGGGGAAACAAGATTTGGAATTTTTAAACACAAAGATAACATCCATGAGATCTCACCAAGAATTATGTATTAAGGTTCTCCAAAGTACCTTCGAACACGTTAATATCAACCCCTTTTTCAATTAACACCCATCAATCAATGGAAACAAGACTCTTCCAAAGTATCCCAAAAGGACACTAAGAATTGACCTCAATCAAATAATGCAACAAGAAGAAATGCCTAAGGGTACTTGCACCATGGGGATGTCAAACATACCTCCTTTGGAAGAAAATCAACAAAGTTCACCCTTGCTCCTAACTTTACCAACTATCATGACATCAAATGATATGGACCCCACTATGAGTACAACATGTGTAACATCCACACTTATTGCACAAAACCCTATTGACACACAAAACAAGAGTCTTTTTATATTTCACCAATTCCATAAAGGATTATGGCCCATTTCCAAATCAATATGATGTCACAAGGTGAAGGGCCAAACACCCAAACATATCAAATAAGGATCCTAATATAATGCCCACCTCTAAGGGACATAATCAACTTCCAAGACAAAAAAAAAAGAAGGTGGTGCAAGGACCTAACATCCTGAATGCACAACCAAGTCAAATTCTACCCAACATACATTTGACATGCCAACACCCACAACAAAAAACAATATCCTCAAGTGATACAAGAACCCAACATCCCTAACATGCAACCTAGTCTAAATCCATTTGACTTACACCCAATGTACCAAAAAAATTCCAAGAACAACAAGAAATGTTTTCTAAAGAACAAGAACAACTAAAACAATAGTTGGAATATCAAAAATGATTAGAGCAAAAAAATTCCTATGAATAACAATTGTTACAACATATGCCACAAAAAACTCAATAGATATCTCCACAACAATAGTCACATACATGGCCATACACTCAACAAATAGAGGTATCTCAACATCAACCACAATAAATGGCACAACACTAACTACAACAAATGACACAACACCAACCACAATAAGTGATGCAACAAAAACCCATGGTACAAAAATTAGAATTAATACCACAATAAGGGCCTTTCTATCTTTGAGGTTCCAACATACCTCCACCTCCTAATGACACATCACCCAATTCTTCAAATACATAAATGTTAGAACTGAGTAGACATAGTTCTCTCCATATCAGAAGATCTACTCAGAGACAAAAAACTTGAAGAAAGGACTACCACTCAACACCCTAATGAGGATTTATTACATCAATTCAAAAAACTATCCAAACAAGTTGTGGCATTGAGAATCCAGAAGAACAAGTTATATACATTGAAAGGGATTTATGTCCTAATCTATTTTACAAAAGTCTATATATGCCTCCATTCCCAAAACATTTTTAGGTACCAAGATTTGAAAAATATCAAGGAAAAGACAACCCAATAGACCACATTAGATAATTGTGTGCCTCTTGTACTAAGCTTAGTCACAAGCCCATATATCTTATGAGAATATTCATTCATTCTCTTGGTGGGCCGACACTTGAATGGTACTCCAAGTTACCTAGTAACATCAAATCTTGGTCAGAATTAGCAAAAAATTCATATCCCACTTCACCTTCAACATTAAAAATGAGGTGACATTATCTAAATAATGCTCAACAAAACAAAAGATAGGAGAACCATTCATAACATTCTTATTATGTTGGAGAAACCTTGTCATTCAATGTTCATTGGATATTCCCGAAGCACCATAAGTTAATATATGCATTAAAAACCTAGTTCCTGATTTAATGTATGAACTCAAGATCAAAAGTCTGAGAAACATTGATAAGTTAATCAAAAGGGATCTATTATTGAAGATTCCTTCATTCATAAAGGAATTCTCAAAAAAACAAAGAAAATACCAATACAAACTCATCTAATGAAAAGGTGAAGTTTTTTCCAAGAACAAGAATGTAACCAATGATGGTATTGTGGACACACAAATGATCAACACAAAACAACTTCAAATGACTCTTAAAGGTGAAAATCCTAAAATCTCTCAAACTCCTAACCAAATCCCACCTCAACAATAGACAACTAAGACCTTGACATAGGATAGACTACAGAGACATCCTAGAAATAAAGATAGAAAGTTTACACCCTTGGAGCTACCACTCAAGACTGCACTTAAAACAATTACTTAGAAATAAATTATTATAGTTACCCCCAATCAAGGATGAACTATCAACTAAACCCCCTTAATGTGATGACAACAAATTCTATGATTAGCATCACACCAAAGGACACAAGATCACATCATGTTTCCAATTTAAACATGAAATCCAAGACCTTATCAATGACAATGTGATCACTATCAAACCTTCACCATGAGAATCCAATTTCAATCATATTATTTTGAAAGATCCTTTGGGTTATCAAGACAAATAGAAAGCCTCTAGTTAAAACTCAAGCTAATGTAAATTGCACGCACACTAAATATGACTTTACCATCAATTGCTTCAATAAGTCTAACTCCTGTGTATCCACATTCACCTTAAAGATTAAAGATCCTCAATATGCTATCACTATGCATCACCCCAAGATCATCCTAAATGGAGCTTCTTCTAGAACTACTGCCCCTACTAGACCTTCAGCCCCTAGTAGACCTAATGCTCCTACTTCCTCTAATTATAACCTTGTTAACCAGCTTGGCAAGACCCTTGCACAAATATCCATCCTTGACTTATGATATGTATCCCTCCAAAATTAGAGGATCCTTGATCAAGCCTTAAAAGAACTGGTAGTGCTTGATAACATTGATGTTTCCAAGTTCCAAACCATGGTTGGGAACTTATCTACATCACATCATATCACCTTTTCACCCCTAGATGTTCCTAAATAAATACCTAACCACAACAAACCCCTTCATCTCAAGGTCTTTATCTACAATGCCAAGGTCACATGTGTCCTGATAGATGGCAGAGAAGGATTGAACATCTATAACCTCAAGCTTGTCAAGGGTCTGGGTTACTCTAAAGAAGATGTGGATCCCTCCCATAGGATCACAATAAAGGCCTATGAAGATGGTGAGCACTTCTCCAAGGACATTATCATATCACATATAAGAGTTGGTCTAGCTATTGAGAATACATTATTCCAAGTGTGAGATACTAAAATGAATTGTAACATGATACTAGGATACCCTTGGATTCATGCTATGAAAGCAATTTCTTTTACATATCCCAAGTGCATAAAGTTTACCTATAACAATGTAGAGGTTACCCTTCCTAGTGACCTAGACCCTTTCTATTTTTGTGCTAATCTAGGAGAGGCTACTACATACCAACTCTCAACAAACAATGAAGCACAACCCTCAAGTTCCTCTATATATGTGAACCCTAATATACTCCTAAGTAAGACCAAGGAAAAGCTAAAGATTGAAGACAAAGGGTGTGGAGAATACTTTATGTATCAAGTATTTCACATTAGGGAGTTACCTCTTTCTCCCAAATCATATGGTAAATCACAACTATTGCAAGTACAAAAGCCTAAAATCAATACACAAAATACCACTTCTATCAATTTCATTAGCAAAGCTGACCTACATGAAGAACATGTCTATGAGAATACATCTATCCATATTAAGGAAGAAAAAGAAGAACATGAACCCACTTTGATATCTCCTAGCAAGTATGGATATGGGTTTACTATCATGCAAAAATAAGGCTATGATAGATATAGTGGTCTTGGATCTTAGAAAAAGGAATAATTGAATCTATCACTACAAAAGGAAAACCTCCTAGTTTGGGGCTCAAATTTAGGCCATTGCAAATAGGTCCTCCTAGTACTAAGGTACCTTCATATGAGACTATGAATTTTTTGATCGATGAAGAGGCATCTGAGGATACCCAACCTATACCATTGAGTCAACTATCCATTTATATGCCTTCAATGAAAGCCCATGCAATACTAATGATGGCATACCCTCAAGTTATCTTGAATTTTTGGATTGGGACTAGCATGGACCACTGATCTTTGATCAATTTGACAAAGATGATACTCTTATAAATATCTTGGAACTCTATGATGGCATTACAATTGACTGTCATAAAGAAAAAAATTCCTCCTAAATTGAACACGTTGGCATAGTTTGGGGACTCAACTCTATCTTCTAGTTACAAAATTGTAAATGAAGGAAAAAATAAAAAGAATAGGTGTTTTGGTAAAATTTGAAAGGCACCATTAGACCATGGAAAAGAAAATGATAAGCATCTCTTGACCAACCTTCATGAGTCAATTACTATTGGTCTGAATCCTCCTAGTCCTTCCTTGTATCTAACTACTTATTCCCAAATCCTACTACCTAATTTTTCCAACACCCAAAATCAAACTCCCATCTAGCAAGCCTTTGAGTACATTGTCATCACTAACATCCTATAGAAAGGATCCTTTGATCAAATTATCTTTAGATGCCTTGATACATGAGAGGTAGACACTATCTTGCATACAATACACAATAGTCACTACTACATTTGGACCTAAATTGCAATGGAACTCTATCACAATTGCAATGATCACCCATTGCCCAAGCAATAGAAGCACAAATTGGATCTTGTTGGATGAGCATCAAACTTTTTTTGTCACAAATTGCACCAATAAGGGCATCTAACACAATTGTGATGGATCAAACTATCATAACTTGGAAGAAGGAAGGGATAAGAGTTTATCTTAAGCATCCATTTGGTTATTGTAATTATGATGCTCTTGTGACAACTTTTCTATGGAAGCAACATTGAGTCGTCGATACTAGCCACCGTAATTGTGATTCCCTTGTTGTGCAAGTGACAAATAGTCATTAGAATATTCCATCAAAATTACAATGGCTAGTTGAATTTTTTTTTTTAAAATAGCTAGAAAATATTTGTATATGTTATCATTGCAGTCATTATTCATAAAATCTAATGGGTATGTATCATGCTTGTCCAAGACATATATTAGTTGACAATTGGCTAATAAAGATATGTAATTGTTATAATTTATGGCAACACATGATTTACATGCTTAGAGGAAACCTCAAAAATAAAGAGACTTAGCTTTTGGTAATTAGAAAATTGTCTAAGTACGGAATTTGGTATAGAATAGTATATTGTTTTATTTATAACTTGTTGTAGACATCATATTATGATTAGCAAAGTTAGATGGAGATAGTATACATATTGGTGATGATGTGTATAACCTTGGAACTCAATATGGATTGTACACAATAGAGATACTCATGTTTCAAGTAAAAGTAATAATAATGGAATTGAAGGAAAGCATTATTTTGTTTACAAAGTAATTCTTATCCAATTAGGGCTGACATCTTAGATGTTTACTCTAAGTTGGAAAACTGGATTGTGGTCCTAGCTAACCCAATAGAAATTTGTGTAAAGGCATGGTATTTATGCAAAGGATATTTTGCGATGAAGGATGTAAGTTGTGCAAATATTGTGATGTGTGAACTTACTATGAAAGTGATATATGCAAAGTTTTGTATAAGCTATTTTGTGATCCGAGATCAAGATAAAGATTAGAGATCAATTGAGGAAGAAGTTACACTACTTATATTCTAGAAGTTTGATTACTTGTTTGGGCAGTGAGCTCTTCTTGTAATTGGAAGTGCATGTTTGGGTAGTGGACTCATCTTTCATTCTCTATACTACAACTCCTAATAGGGTTGGCACAAATCCTAATAGGGACTCAAAGTCTCCTAACATGGAATTTTTATATTGAATTTTCTCATTAACTCCTAATAGGGTCCATCCTCTAATAAGGAACTTATATATTAGTATATTATCTAGTGGGTATCATCCCCACTGGGAGTTTTCCCATGGCTAGGGTTTCCCTAGTTAATAAAATATGGTGTTATGAGTTATCTTTGTGCATGGTTACTATTACTATTTAGCATTACTTTATTACTTAGTTATGCATGGTTTAAAGTAAGAAATAATATTCAGTTGGAAACTGAAGTTTGTAGATTACTGATTCACCCACCCTCTTAGTAATCCCTATTTCTAACAATTGGTATTAGAGCACAGTTACTTTGAAGAGGCTTAATAGATTGAGTAAGATCCTTGTGGATATTGAATAGTTGATGAAGAACTTTGAAGAAGCTCTTGAAAAAATTGATATCCTTACTAAAAAAAGAGATAAGTTGAAGGACATATATGAAGATTCCAAAGTATACATTGGACAATTGAAGGAAAAGATTGAACATCTCAAATCGAAGGCTGAATCTACTGAGTCTAGAACTAATGATGATGATTATTCAAAGTTGAAGAAAGAGTACAAGATCTTAAAGCATGAATTAAAAATTATGAATCTAAAATTGACTTTGAGGAATGATTCTAGCAAAGTTGAGTGTGATTTGAAAGCTGAAAATGTAGATCTAAGAGCAAGTCTGGCAAAGAAGACATTTGAATTTGAAACATTGAAAGAAGATCATGAAGAACTTCATAAGTATAATAATATTATGAAAGGTGAATTAACTCAATGCAAGCAATAGCTTGAGAAGCTTTATTCTAGCAAAAGAAAAACTTGATGATTCAATGTCAATATAGAGACCTACTTATGATAAGACTAGTCTTGGTTATCTATTTAACATGTCTACAAAGAAACCTGAGATTAGATTAGATCTAAAAGAAAAAGACAAATCTAATGATGAGATTGAATCCAATTGATCTTTTGATAAATCTAAAGAAGTTGAAGAAAACAAGAAAGTTGAAATTTTGGATAAACCAAAGCAAGTGGAATCTCCTAAGGAAACCATGTATGAATTTAGAGGTAAGTTTTTTTTATATAATGAAATAGGACATATGAAAAGAGATTGTACTAATAAGTCATTTAATCATGTTAAGGATCATTATTGTCATAATTATCATGGTATGAGTTATATAAAGCATTTGATTATAAGAAACCTAAGTATAATAATGATAGAAGGACTAGTAGAATGTCTAGAAATACTAAGCCTACAAATAGAAGAAGATCTAATGAAAGGACATCAAGAGAAGGAAGACCTTATGGAGATAGAAGATAGATCATGTGTTATAAGTGTAACAACTTAGGACACATTGCTCAAAATGTTCACACACCTGATGATCAATAGAATCCTAGAAGTAGAGACCCAATATGTCAGTTATGAAAAAACTTTGGACATACAAAAAAATATTGTAGAATGGACAAAAAAATTAGAAATAGAAGGAACAATAGAAGAAACTTTGGGAATAGAAGGAATGATAGAAAGAACGTCAAAAATGACAAAAGGAACCATGAATGGAACTCTGGAACTAACAAAGACAATGAGGAAAAAAGAAATGTAGTTAGTGAACTTCGAGAAGAAATTAATGAGACATTTGTAAAAGAAGTAGATATCTCAAAAGAAAAGCTAGATGATGATGAGACAAGAAGATCAAAGTCAATTGTTGAGTTTGATTCAACTAAGTTGAATTAAGCTTGTTTACAATACTAGAATTTGAGAACCTTATTCAAAGATTGAATTAGAGGTAGCCAATTTGGTAAATGGTTATTTAGTTGAGTTTAGATGGTGCCTAAGCTCGCTTGTAATTTGGACCTTATTTAAACTAGTTATGAAGGAATTCAATAATACTGGTATTACATAAAGGGTTAATTTTGTAGAAGAATTTGATAAGAATGTTTTTACAAAACATTTCATGAAGTGAAGTTCAATAGAGAATTTTCATGATGGAAAATAGCTACGACAAACCTCAAGTGGCATCTAAAGATTGAATAAATGATCTTGAGCAGTTATTTGATTACATAATGTAATTGATAGCTTTTTCATGTTTGCAATGTATGCAATTAATGCAAGCTCAAGATGATGGAATAAATGGAGTATAGAATTTATTTTCACTTCATTGTGAATACATCTAAAGTAGGGAGCACTCAAAAGCAACTTGTTAGAGCAATCTCGAAGAAAACCCAATTTTTAGAAAGAGGTATTTTATCATTTTTCGACAAATTTATTCAATAAAAATTCTTATTTGATAGAATCATAGATATGTTAGTAGTGAACAATGTTGAGAATGAGGATAGACCTAAGTTGAAGGTTGTTTACATAAAACCTACTAAAGGAAACCCTAACTCAACATTATCCATCACTCTAAACAATGTAGTATATCTTGAAGATGTAGGAAGTTATCTTAATAGTAAATTTGAGTCTATTGGTAGTGAATACATAAACAAGGATATGGAATTAGTTATTAATTAGGACATGAATATGAAGTCTATATTTGAACATTTAAGGGAACTAGACCTATTTAAATATCATTTCTATCATGAATTGGACATAGATGAGTGGACATAGATCATGTTAAGTAGGATACATGATGGGAATCTATGGATGCAAGGTATTGTAGTTAATATTTCTACCAACCTTATTCATGAGGTAACTAGTATTAGTAAATAAGGCAGTGTACCTATAGGTGAGAAAATGGTCAAGAAGAAAGTTGAGAGCTATACTAAAGCAGTGTATAATGGAAAGGTCATGATGATTAGCACCATTAAGAAAGATGATGTAAGATTCCTAAGTAGAATAATTGCCTATTCTATATGTACAAGCTCAAAATTTGATGAACTATTAGTCAGATTCATCTATATAGTATATAAGATATGCGTAGAGAAAGAACAAGTAAATCTTAGTGAAATTCTGAGAATGCAACTCTTAGAGAACCTAGAGAAGATCAAAAGGACTAAGAATGGTGTGTTTAGATTTCAGTCATTGATCAATCACATATTCTTTCATGTGCTTAAAATATTTCCATATTTATTAGTCACCGAGATAATGATTAGTGATAGATGTAGAATGGAGAAGATCATAGAAGTATGTAGAAGGCATCTTGTAGATAAGATATTGGACAATAGAAACCTAATAATGAAGACATTTCAGAATGAAATGAGATAGAGATTCAGAATTGCACCTACAATTGTAAATAGATTTAAAGATGACATTTGCATCATGGTTGATATATATTATAGTTATATACAAGCAGTATGTGAGGCCTCACCCTAGCCCACCGTAGCATAGTATAGCAGTTTATTTACATTTCAAATACTCTATAACTTGACACCTTGTTATATGTTGGACTTATTTTGGACTATTATTCAAACTACTCAATACTATGAGACACTTTATTTTTATAGTCATTATTATGGTGTTAGAACTTATTGATGATGCTTGATGATTATTTATATTCATGTACTTGGTTGATTATTTTATTGAGGAGTATGAAATTATGTTTGAATGCAAAGGTTAGATGGATTATATATTTGAAAATCATGAAATTTTGAAAATGGTCATATCATGCTTAGTTTGATTATGCAATTATTATATATGAACAATGGTTTGGAAATGGGAAAAAAAATGTTATTTGAAATTTGATTGAGAAATTATTTATGTTTTGATTCAATTATGAATATAGAATTAATTTAGGATTTATAGATGCATATGATTTATTTATCTTGGAGTACTGATATGTGGTTTGAGTGTGCAGAAAATAACCATGGTAAAATGGAGAACCAAGACTATACCTTTGTATTAATTGAGATTGCCAAGGTTAGATCGAATGAAGAGATCATAACCTCATTGTTAAGTATTTTACTTTGTGAATGTAGTGTGAATGGATGCTTTAGATTAAATTCCTTTTTGCAAAAATTGATTTGCCACTCATAATGTTAAATGTATATTTATAGTGTCACTTGACACTTGTGTTATTTTGTGTTTAAATGGCAAGTCAGGTTGAGTAATTGGAAAAAGACACCCAACCTTATTACTAACTAGATAGAAATTTTTTAATTTTAATCCCCTTGCATAAAATATCTTATTAAGGTTTTTAATTCAATTAAATTTCGGATTTCAAGTTTACGGTGACTTTAGAGGGCTTTGTTTGAGTCTTAGAGTGTTCTCTTAGTGAAATTAAGTTACCTACATGTTAGTACTATATGTTAGGGCTTTAATTTTGGCTTTACTAGAGTTAAAATCTCTTTTCTAACACTTTTAAAATCCCTTTTCATAAGTATTGCGAAAATGGAAGAAGACTTACCCAAATTCCCACCTTATCTCTAGTGAGTTGATAATTCCAATCAAATAGGGAAATTTAGGTTGAGTTAAAGTGTTTGTTCTCTTTCATGATGGAGAAAAATTAGGAATGTTTTTCCTTTAGAGGGAAATTGGAAGATAGAATTGGCATTCACCCACTCTCTAGTTTTAGGGATTTTTAGTTTTGAAGATTGGATTAAGGATAGAGGGCTCTTCTCAAATGGGGTCATTTACCATAGCTTGGAGAAAGGTTGGAACTTTTTCCATGTCTTGGAAATTATGTGTTGTATTGTTTTTCTAAATATAAGATGTGTAAATTTTTCTACAGATGCATATGTGTGTTGTTCATTGTCCCTATTGTATTGCTAGGTGTGGATGAATTTCTATTGCCTTATTTTTATTTGATTTTGAGAGTATGATGTTATGGGTGTTGAAGGACATCACTCACCCTTTGGAGGGAAGAAGTGGCCTTTGAGTGAAGGGGTTAGTTGGGCCTATCCCTTGAGTGTAGAGTCTCTTCCCTAGAAGGAAGAGGGATAAGCATGTAGTATGGGTTGCATGTGCCAGTACTTTGTTATGCACTTTGGGGGTGATAAGGGGAGAAGTTTTGTGAGAGTTGGTATTTATTTTGTATGCCTTGTGAAGGTAGATTTGGTTTTTCTATGCGTGGCTTCTCCTTAGGGTTTTAGGCACACCTTCACCCATTCTATTGGTTCCTTTGGTAACCTACTATGTAAGCTCAAAAAAGGTGTTAAATGTTGTATCTTATATTATTGGTCTATATGTGTGTGTTTGATTGTTACCCAGTTGGTCTTGGTTCTCCAAGCTTGATGGGTGGTCTCTTAGAGACCTAGGCTGGGAGGTGAGCTCTCCATGGTTTACAGGGTTGTTTTGTACAGGTTTTTTAAATGGATGTGTGTGGAAGAAAAGCTTAGACTATTTTTAACTTTCCATTGGAGATTTGAAGATGATTTATTATGAACATTTGTAAAAGTTATGTTTGTAAAAAGATCAGAAGTAGATCTTCTTGTAATTTGTAAATTGATGTAAGAATCTAATTATGACTATATCATTTGGAAGGACTTTTCAATACTATAAATATATTTTAATTTAGATTTTCTTAAATTTCTTTCAAGAATTAAAATTGAATATTATTATTATTGTGTGTGTGTGTGTGTGCGTGTGTGTGTGTGTGTGTGTGTGTGTGTGTGTGTCTTGTTTAAAAAAATTTTGGGCATGACACAATAGAACCTCGGGAAAAATTTATTTATCCCTTGGGTTATGAATCAAATAATGCTATAGAAGTTAGTTATATTGATTTATTGTAGAAATTAGAGAAGGTTCAAGCAAAATACAGATTTTCAGCTCATCAAGAAACCTTAGAGAAGCCATCACACAAGATGATAGAGTTAATCATGAAGAAATCCTTATCAGAGGCTAGTATGATTGAGAGTGAGTTTGAGGTATTCAAGAAAACTATAAAGTAAGGCATAATAAATATACAACATTTGTTAGCACCTATTATAGAGACATCTCCAGAGAAAATAATTCCATATATAGCAGTATCAGATGTGCATCCCAGTGATCCAAAGAGAAAATTTGAGAGATTGGTGGAAGTTGTGACCATTAAGACAAAAAGGGTAAAGCAACAAACCACTAGACTAGGAAAAAGGAAAAAGACATTGCTGATAATTGTTGAGTCCAGTGATGAAGAGGAATAAGAGCAAGAATTTAAGCAAGTAGAGAAGGTGAAAATGTCAAAGAAATCAGCAGGAAAAGCTTGACAATCCTAGAAGCCAAAGATAGAAAATATTAACTTAGATATTGCTATTTAAGGTAACTTTAATTAGATAACAAATTCTATGATTTGTATAACAATTTAAAAAATGATTAGATTGATATCTCTACTATGAGATACATTATAGAAAATAATATGAAATTGAAGGATATTTAGGGCTTAGTAAATCAGAAAGTATATAGTAGACTTATTTAAAAGAAAGCTACAATGAGAGAAGAAGATCTAGAACTTTAAAATCCTATGCTAAGAACTATTTGCAAGACTAATGAAAAAGAAGAGAATAAAAGATTATTGATTAATCTTACACCTTACTTGAGAAATAAAGTAAGACCATTTCTATTTATGTTGGGTGAGAAAGACAAATTAAGAAGTGAGACTACAGTAGCAATAAGTTAGATGTTGATAGAATCTAAGGCAACATCTCCTCTAGCACCTAGAACCTTGGAAGTGTCAATGAGTGGTGACACTATGTAGATAGATTAGACCAATGTTATTATTAACATTGATGATATTAATCCATTTTAAGGTTCCAAACTAAACGAACCTAATACTAAGGATATTGAAGACAAATTGAGACAAATTGAAGAAGAAAAGAGGTTACTTGAAGAATAAAAGAAGAAAATAGAAGAGGCCAAGGAGAAATTGCTTGAGGATGGGAAGAAAAGAAAGGAAGAGGAGGACAAGAAAAGAATAGAAAAAGAAGAAATAAGAAAGAAAATAGAGGAAGAAAAGAGGAAGAGATTGGAAGAGAAAGAAGAAGAAGAGAGAAGAATAAAAGACGTAGCTAAGAAGCAAAGGGAGGATGACACTAAACCTTCTAGTTTATCTACTCCACTTTCACTTGCTAGCCTAGCAACCGATGATGATGATCAAACAGATTTGTTCTCATCCCTATCAAAGCTTATTCAAAAGAATAGAACAATAAAGAGCCTACAAAAAACCTTGATGGAGGTTACTAATAGATTGCATAGTACTTTGACAATACAACACACAAAATCAAATCCTAAACAGAGGGCACAAGTAGTGCTGAGATCATTTGATGAAGAATTTACTAACTTGTTGAATTTTGTAGAAGAAAAGTCATAGATCTCATATGATGCTAACTTGTTTAGCACCATTTGCCAAAACATTAAGAATGACTTGATAAGTCTTGATACTTGTATCAAGGAACTTTGAAAGTGTCAACAGGATGGGAAGATATTGTACATTAAGTGCACCCTATCTTACAAACTAACTAAGGACATTAACAATTAGATAGAAGGAAAGATGAGTGAGCTAGAGGCTCTATCTAGCTAGATCCAACATTCATCTTGTAAGATTGATGATTTTGAAGGACAAGTGGTCAGTATTCACAATGACATCAGAAAATTGGAACTTTAGAAGGAACAGATTTTGAAGAGGCTATCAGATTTCAAAGAGTTTCTTTCTTTGAAAGTATTTTTTGTTGAGAAATAGTTGGAGGAATGTGTCAAGGCTAAGGACACATATTCTATTTTTTTGTACTCAGATCTTAATGTAGTTGAGATTGCATCATATGCTTTATGTGCAATTCTCACCTTAGCTAAATCCACCAATGAGACATGAACCAAAGGTATGGATAATCTTAAGGTAAACTTTGATGATTACATGAAGATCCTATAAACTTAAGGAAGGAAAACACTTTTGACATTTTTGGACAATTTTTGACATTTTCACCTTTGTCATTGATGTCAAAGGGAGAGAAGTACACATAAAAATTGTTAAGGGTGGAAGTACATTTAAGGGGAGATAAATATTGTAAAGTATATAGTGAGGGGGAGCATATGTAAAGATGGATAAATGTAATAGATGTAATATTATTATACTGTTTATGTATTTTTTGTTACTAAGCCAATTTTCTCTAGAGAATTTTTGGCAATTGGATAATAGAGATATGTAATTTGCAATGCCCAAAAATTTATGTGTTTCTGCCTCAATTTTTGGGCATGACATTTGGGTGAACACTCCAAACCTTCTCAAAATTTCTTCTAAATAAGATCCCAAACTCAACCACCTCTAGTTTTAGAGTGGAAATTAGGATTGAAGGAGGAGGAGGAAGGGAATGCTCATCTCAAACTTGTTCAATTGCCATAACCCAATTTTGAAGGTAGGAATACTTCACCTCATTTTGTTCATGTTTAATTTCATGTTTTTATTTTATTGCATATCTATGTTCACGTGTGTGTTGAGTATGTTTGGTAGGGATGGAAATTGGTTATCTTAAATGTCTTTCCTTTGTGTTTTATTTTAAATTTTTGAAGGCATTGTATAGGTGTATTGGCATTACTCACCCTCAGATAGGGTAGAAGTGGCCATGTACGGGGGAAGGTCTTTAGTTGGACTCCAATAGTTTAGAGTCTCTTCTCAAGATGAGAAGAGAGAAAGAGAGTAAGGTGTTATGGGCCTCTACTCATCAACACAAAACATGTGTTTGAGTTTTGAAATTTGAAAAGTAAAAGAAAAAATGTCCTTGTGATATCAGCCTCGAAAGGGAATTTGTGGAAGAATAGAAAGAAGTTCTTGAGATTTTAGCCCTGATTGGGCATATGTTATGGTGTTGTGGCTGACATCTCCTATTGGAAAAATCCACCTTCTCCCTAGTCTGGTTCAATGACGAACCTATTGTGCAAACTGGGATGGAAGTGGATGTTTGATTTTGTTGTCATGTTATGATTGGTTGTCTCCCAGTTAATTTTTGTTCTCTCCATGATTACCGTGATATATCGCAGACTTTATAATGGCTTCCCTATTGTGTAGCCAAGAAGGAAATTTAGAATTGTTATTGAAATTCAATTATGTTGAGGAGATTTTTTCTTAGGATATTAATCCTATGTAAAAATGTTATATTTTAAACTCTTTGTTGAAATGACTATGAAGTTGGGTTTTCTTCCCGGTTCTTTCCTGATGGAGCCTTTGAATCAGTGGTTCAATAAAATAAATGAAAAAAGACTGAACCACATTGTTGAAAAAAAAAAAAAGTAGTATTCTTGCATATGAGTTGTCTAGTATTTTAGTTTTTCTTTGTATATGTTTACTTCAAATTTGATGTGATGATGTTTTACCTTACTGTGGCATTACACACTTTGAAATTTCATTCACTTGATTTATGTTAATTGGACAAAATAATGATATATAATTAAGAAGTTTAAATTCATATTATGTCAATTAAATTTAAAGTTGCATGAATGAAAATTACATCTCAAAATTTTGTATTTGGTTAGTACTTAATTTTCATAATTATACTTGAGTATGAGGTGGTTAAGTAATTCTATTCAAATACTTATGTATTACATTTAATCCTATTATCACTTTAAAAAAAAAATGTTGTGTTTTTGTCCTGAATTTTGGGCATGACATAATTGTTGATATTTATGGCAACACATGATGTACATGCTTAGAGGAAACCTCAAAAATAAAGATACTTAGCTTTTGGTAATCACAAAATTGTCTAAGTATGGAATTTGGTATACAATAGTATATTATTTCATTTATAACTTGTTGCTGACATCATATTATGACTATAAAAGTTAGATTGAGATAGTATACATGTTGGTGATGATGCGTATAACCTCAAAAGTTAGTATAGATTGTACAGGATAGATATGCTCATGTTTGAAGTGAAACAAAACAATGGAAGTAAAAGAAAGAATTATTTTGTTTATAAAGTAATTACTTATCCAATTAGGGCTGACATCCTTGATGTTTACTCTAAGTTGGAAAAATGGATTATGTTCTTAGTTTCCCTAGCACTAATTTGTGTAAAGGCATAGTATTTATGCATAGGACATTTTGTGATGAAGGATGTAAGTTGTGCGAATATTGTGTGATGTGTGAACATACTGTGAAAGCAATATATGTGAAGTTTTGTATAAGCTATTTTATGATCTAAGATTGAGCTAAAGATCAAAGATCAATTGAGGAAGAAGTTGTAGTACTTATATTCTAGAAGTCTAATTACTTTTTTGGGCAGTGAGCTTTTCTTGTAATTGGAAGTGCATGTTTAGGTAGTGGGCTCATCTTGCATTCTCTATACTACAACTCCTAACAGGGTTGGAATCTCCTAATAGTGATTCAAAGTCTCCTAATAGAGACTCTTTATACTAAATTTTTTTATTGACTCCTAGCAGGGTCCATCCTCTAACAAGAAACTTATATATCAGTATATTATCTAGTGGGTATCATCCCCACTAGGGTTTTCCCTTGGCCAGGGTTTCCTAGTTAAAAAAAAATGGTGTTATGAGTTATCTTTGTGCATGTTTACTATTAATATTAAACATTACTTTATTACTTAGTTATGTATGGTTTAAAGTAAGAAATAATATCCAGTTGGTGACTAAAGTTTGTAGATTATTGATTCACACCCCCCTCCCCCAATAATCCCTATTTCTAGCAATATCTACTATGGAGCCTTTGTATCCAACCATTTGTTATAAGTTGGGGAATATGCTTCATGACTAGCATGCAAGGGATGCATCTACATATGCAATTTTATCAACTTAAAAACTGTATTTGATCCTGCTAGCTGGGAAGAACTGATTGTTTTTTTTATTGTACCTAACCTAATGATAGTTCTATAGAAATTTTTAATCAACCTAGCTAATAAGAATCTAGACCAATTTAACTAGATTATGGCTTGGGCATCTACTATTCCCATTTATGATATGGTTGCAATGTTGGAGGCATCATTTTTGCCAAAGTGGCAGTAGGTTTTGTATCATTGGCTTTGTTCAAGTCCTAATTTTAATAAAGTACCACAGTGGTTTTTAGGGTGGAAATGATTATTTTTTCTTGAGCTTCTTACTAATGAAAGGATAAGAATTTAGCTAATTTTATCCATTGAAATTATAAATGAAGTTGTAGAGGGTATGATTGTGGAACAACCTAGGGCTAGAAAGAATGTAACCTATCTTAGGGTAACAAAGTAGTGCCAATTTGAGGCACTTCAGCAGCAAAAAGAATCAACAACATATGCTCAATGACAAGCCTCAACTTTTATGGATAGTGGTATTCACTCAAATAATAGTAGGCCACTCCAACTTTGTTAGTTCTACCTTTGATTGTACCATCTCTTTACACCAAAAACAAGAAACTTTTTAAAGAAAGGCATTGCTGATTGCTAGTCACTTTTGTTTAAGAGTTAAAAAATTGTCTCACATGGTAATATTTGTGACTAGGCTATGGAAAACATATATGCATCCAAGCCCATTTCCTTTATTAGTTTCACATATTCCTACAAATCATGCTATCCAACATATAAATAGTAAATTCATTAGGAGGCTAAAAATATAAAAAGGAGTAGATTCATGATCTTTCATGGATAGTCCATGGATGGTCCCTCAAAACTCCCACATTTTCTTTCATATAAATATTAATTTTGGTAATCATCACATGTCCCTTAGAGGTCCCACTTTTTCTTACATATAAATAATCATTTAAGGGACATTTGAATGGTACCTTTTTTGTAATAGAACCCATTTACTTTTTTACACCTAAAATCATTTTAAAATTGTGAAAATAAATGGTGTATCTAGAAATTGTTTTTCTTTCCCATATCACATCAAATGATGAAATTATACATGAAAAAAGAAACCAAATAATACAACATTGTTAAGTTGGTTCTTCTAGAGCCTCCTATTGCATTGCCTAAAACCAAGATATTCACATGGTTAGTTGTCATGCAATCGTAAGTTAATGTTGAGCTTCACTTAGTTTTGAGAATAGTTTAAAATTCTCTACTAATCAAGGCCAACCACATGTATATGGAAGCTCATTTGGCCCCACCCCCCTAATTCCCTATTAGCATCTAAAATATTTAAGAAACAATCAATCTTTTAAGTACTTAGGAGTTGGGCTACTCTTAGGGAAGTCCATCTTCATTGCTCATGAGCAATTCATCACAATTCTTTAGTATTCCCATACGTATAACCCAAGTACATCTAGGAATGTCCTCCTATATAAAATGAATCCAATTTTACAAAATTCTCCTCAAGAAATAATAGTTCAAGTAAAATAAACACATAAAAATGAGAGAAAAAAAGAGGAACCTACTTACCAATTGGTTTTACCATCACACTAGTGGCCATGTTATGTGTTGAGTGAGTTTTATTATTTTATTATTTGGATTCTAGAATATGTATGTAGTTGGATCAATAAGCACCTTTAAAAAGATCACTTTGTATGTATATATACATACATACATAGACACAGACATATATGTGTATGTATATGTATATATACATATATACATACATATATATATATATACATATATACATACATATATATATATATATATATATATATATATATATATATATATATATATATATATATATATATACATACATACATACATACATACATATACAAAGATCATAAGGGCATGACAATAAAATGCAGCAATCACAAGGGAACAAAAAAAATCTTAGATCTCCACTGATCTCCACCAATGTTTAGAGCTCTCCACTCTCAATCTGAGCTCTCCACCCTCTTTTGCATGAAACTCTTGACAGATGATCAAAACAAATGGGGAATGATTAATGTCATGTTTTCTTTCTTTTTTGTTTATAATCCATAATCCATAAACCACAAGATCTCTTTGTATATACATATATACATGCATACATACATACATACATACATACATACATACATACATACATATACACATACATATATACATAAATACATATGTACATATGTATACATACATATATATAGATACATACATACATACATACATACATACATCTGCATATGTAATTTTATCACCTTGGAAAACTATATTTGATCTTGCTAGCTAGGAGAAATTGATTGCCCATTTTATTGTACCTAATATGATGACAGTTCTATAAGAATTTGTAATAAACCCAACTAGTCAACAAGTAAACCAATTTAACTAGGTTATGGCTTGTTTCTTTCAAAAAATATTTCTTCCACTTATGTGGGCATATGCGGCCTTGTATTTGATGCTAAAATACTAAAAATAATGGAAGGGGAAATTGAGCTAATTTATTTTTAGTCTTTTCCCTATTTTGAGTTGAGTGTACATGTTGAACATTGGACAAAAGTTATAATTTTTTAATTTTTTTCTCTAATTTGAGCTAAGTGTAGTAGGCCAAAACCAAGCAAGCATTTCTACTAATATGTTGTCAAATTTACTCTATAGATGGTTTTAGAATACAAAGGCCACCTGTCCCTTACATTTCTACTTATGTGCTTTCATGTTTACTTTGACATCTATAGCTTAGATTGCAGATTTCTACTTTATTAGCTTTATATTAATATTTTAAAACTACCAAGTAGAATGATCCACACAGTACCTATATACAGCAACAAGGTCATTAAAATGTACTAGTGTAGACTAACAATATATAAATAAGGAGTCTTTTCTTGAATATATCTAAAGAAAAATCCCCACAATTGACAATTAATTTTTTATTCAATAGCACATGTAGCCACTATATTTAAGGCTAATAATACTATATAGAGCAAGAGTGTCAAACTATTGTGTTGGCCAGCTGATATACAAATTCATCTTCAAGAATTATAAAACATAATCCCTAATTTATTTTTAGAGATATCTGCTTCATATTTAGAAAATTTTGGTTTTACTTTGCAAGACTACTAGTGCTACTAATGGCTCATATGCTTGTAATGAAATGGCTTCCCAAGCTTGGATTTTTTGAATAATTTTTTTGAATAAATAAAGAAATGGGAGTTTAGAATTCATGGAGAGAAAGATGGTAGAAAATTAGGGTCCTCTTTGAGCTAGAGCATGTATGCTGCTTTATTTTTTATTTTTTCCTATATAAAGGAAGTAACTCACATTTAAGTCAATTTGATTATAGAGCCATTATTGACGAGGACACCTAAATCATAAACATAAGCCCCCTAAAGTTGTGTATTTTATGCAAGATTTTGTCTTATTGAAATATCATGAATCCATCTCTTATTTATGAAGATATTAAAATTGACTAGCTCAAATACCCAATAATTGATTATCAAATTCACCTAGGTAGTGAAGATAGTTTCTTGTAGCTATCAAGTATTATAGAGATAATCATGTTCAAAGATAGTATTTTTTGAGTTCACTCAGGCATAAAAGGAAGTTTGCAGGGAAATAGTGTTTGCCAAGTTCACTAAGGCACCAAAGGAAATTTGTAGGGATGTTTGTTGAGTACACTTGCGCATCAAAGAGAATTTGGCATAGAACTAGTATTAATCAAGCTCACTCAGTTACCAAAAGAATTTAGTTTAGGATGCAATCTTAACCGTGTTCATATGGTTAACAAAGGAAGTCCAAAGAAATTTTTTTCTATGTTAGTGTTGACCAAGCTAGGTCCACTAATGAAGGATTCTCTTGAATCAACAAATTTAGTTTAATGAATTTATTTGTTAATTCGATCCAACTTAAGGGATGAATATTAAATATTTGTAAGTGTATTCAAGTTGACTTGACTAGGCAAAAGATATAAGGTCAAGTTGTGGGATTGAAAGAGAGAAGCATGGGATTGAAAAGATAAACCAAAGAAGTGAATTGGAAGGACAACAGAGTATCCTAAGTTGACCAAGCTGCAAAGTTTTATCTGATCAAGGAGGATCAAATATTCAAGCTAGAAAAAAAAATCTAAAATCAGCAATATAGTTGCATCAAAAATCAGGTCATATCATTTTTATTCTCTAATAATTGTAGTAGTGTATCAAATATCTTAATAGAGTTAGCTTAACAACTATTTACCAAATCCTCTAACAAGGTGGCTTTTCTAGATTGAAGTGTCTAAAGACCTCTAACAAGGCCACTCCTGACAGGGTGATTAAATCCTTTAATAGGGTCACACTTAGTAGTGTATTTTGTAACCTTTAATAGGGTTGCCTATTAATGGGGCTCACTTTAGAACAACAAAAAATAGTAACTAATTGCAATTGATGATTTTTCCCAAATTGGGTTTCCATGTTAAATCTTGGTGTCATGTGTATTCATGTTATTTTCTTTCTATTGCTACAACTAAGTTAATTGTGGTTAATAACATTAAATATCTTAAGAAGCATTTATTTTAGTAATTACTGAGTAACTGATGTTCTTAATATTTGTTGAGTCATTTAGTGCTAACCAAGTTATAGCAGTATTTTCAATTTTAGTAGAGCTTGGTTTTGATTTGTATTGACATCTAAGGGATCTAAGATTTTTTTTCATTTTAATTAATTCACACCTTCCCTCTCAATTTCTCATCTTATACTTCCAACAATTGGTATCAGAGCTTTTGGTACTTGCAAAGAAGGTTTCAAGGACCTAAGATAGAGATCAAGATGTCTTACACAAGGGAGATCCCTAAGCTGAACAAAGATCACTTCAAGGCATAGAAGGAACTCATGAGATTGCATTTGGAAACCATTGGAGACTTAGGCCTAAAGTACCTAGACCCTAAGTATGTGGTACCTTCTAGAGCTATAACTATTGAAGAAATTACAAAAAAGAAGAATCTTAACATTATGATGATTGATATTGCTTTAACTCTCAACAATGCTGAATTTGATGAAGTCAAAGACTATGATACTACTCATGATATGTGGATCAAACTTAAAGCCATCTATGGAGGTGATGAGAATGTAAGGAGAGCTAAGGCAAAAAGTCTTAGAGGTCAATAAAACTATTATTGATCTTTATATATTGACATCTCTCACATATATAAAGAGTATCTCTCATATGCGACTCTATATATTAGACATAAAAATTCTTTGATGTATGATAGAACTCTCCCTCTTTGATGTCTCATGCCAAAGATAACATTCACTGAACTTCCATTTACCTGATGTACTCATTCATATTCAATCTTCCCTTTACAATACCACAACAACTTGATTGATCTTCAACATGCTTGGTTGATGTATCACTAAAATCTTATTAGTGAACTTCAAATAGGGGAATAAACCCTAGCTCAATAATAGTTCTATCAAGATCATTTTGATTGAGTACAATTGAGGGAGAATGAACTTGAGTTTGATATTGCAATCACAATAATCAGAGATTAATATCAGAGGGAGTTCTCATGGATGAGAATTAGAATAAAACTAAGGATATTATCCTTACTTTTATTTTTCTCTAAAATTTCATTGTATTATGACATATTGTGTTGCCATCAATGCTAAAGAGGGAGATTGTTGAAAATAATTGTTCAATTATATATTGCCTTTGATGTTACACAAAATGTAAAGTCTTTATCAACCAGTGTCCATCAAGGCCACTCAAGCAATGAAGATCATTTCCAATATCTACCAAGCATTACAGAGATAATCATGTTCAAAGGTAGTATCTATTGATTATACTTGGGTACCAAAGGAAGTTTGTAGGGAAGCAATGTCTGTCAAATTCACTCGAGCACGAAAGGAAATTTGTAGGGAAATAGTGTCTATCAAGTTCTATAGTGCCTCTCTTATTTTACTTCTATAAGTCATCCTAATGGATGCAACCTTGATGATCTTTCTTGGTGAGGGATCGTGATTGGGACCATGAGTGGTCTACACTCTTGAGGTGATTGGATTTATGCTACTGTAGTAGTTGCTTTGATTATATTTATGGCTGATTTATGAGATTATGATGTGATATATGGTTCACTAAGGTTTGTGCCAGTGGTTACTATGATCAATGTGGTATCATGTGTTGTTCCATGATTACCTAGAGATGTGTGCAAAGATTGCACTATGTACTACTACTTTGCTACACTAGACTAGATCCTTGTAGCAGTGGTTAGCCATGTTTATGATTGTGTTCTCTTAAGTCTTTTTAGTGCCTTTTCATGTTGTTTTTACAACAATTATTAAATGCTTAAATAATTAGAATTGGATGTTCCATGTTGGATTCATTGGTTATGTGATGTGGATATTTACCTTGTTATATTTTGATTTGAGAGATATTTGTTACTCATGTTATGTTTTACATTGAGATGACCTGAGGGTTGGATGTTATAATTTAATTTTAGTATCATAGATGTTAGACTACTATGTTTTTTAGATGATCATATTGCATGATGATGCAATTTTGAAATGATAGTATGTTTTATGATGATATCTGGTTATCTAATATTTGGACATATCTCTAATTATGTTATGTGATGGATCTAAGGCTATGGTTATTTACTTCATTCTTGCTTCATTATACTAATGCAAACATGAGTAATGTAAATGTACTATTTCAATATAATTGAATAAATAGTTAAATTAGTTGATTTAATGCATTTATTGCTTTGGCTAAGTTATTATATGCAATTGTACTTGATCTTATATTTTAGTGTGCAAGATTTATATCCTTGGTCCTGGCACATGGAGTTAGAGACTCAACTATTCATATTTTACCAATGTCGTCCCTAATGGTCAACGTATCTTATTTTAAAATTTTAGTTAATCCTTTTGGTGATTATTAGATCTGAACTCATTTACATTGTGTGATTAGACCGGTGAGTGTGTTTGTGTCTTTAGAGGTTTGCATTGTCATGAAACTTGTTAAGGAAATTTCTATCATTTTGGGTTTTTGGGCTTTAAAATTTATTAAATCTAAATTCTCATAGCCTTTTCGTAGATGAATTCCTACTTCTAGGAATAATATATTTTCATTTGCATCTATTTGAGATTTAACTAGTTCTCTTGGATATTTTTCCTAATCCATTATTCAGTTGAAAAGTGAATAAGTACCAAAAGAGGAATTTAATTCCTCACTTCTCACTTTTTAATAGAAAGTTTTAGAGTAAAATCCGAAATCCTCTTCATGAGGAATTACTATTTTATTCATTGTTTGAGCTATGAGAATGAGATTATTGTGAGACTAGTCTCATTAAATCTAGCTTGGAGGGACCTCAGATTACCAATTTTTAGCTACTTCTTTGGAATTTTTATTTTATGGTTCAGATTCCCATTTTTTCCTATTGGCTATGAGGTAGGGCTCTCCTATTTTATTATTTTAGCTCCATTTCTACTTCTATTTTTGTTAGCTATGTAAGGCCCCTTCCCTAGTACCATATTATAAACCCTAAATAACACAAAAATGGTCAGAACTAGGAGGTGTAAGGAGGTGAGATGTCATGTCTTTCTCTCTCATGTGTGGTATGTGGATTATAGATTGTTACCATACACCTTACAATAGAATGATGATAAGTAGGTTCTAGGATTTAAGTATGTCATGATTGTCATCTTTCTTATTAATATTAAACCTGAGATCTTATTAATATTGATAAACATTGTAGTCATTATTGTCATAAGTATCATATTCAAAATTTCATTAGGTTGGTAAGCTAAGACCCCATGGAATAAAGACTTAGGATGTTATAACTTAGAAACTATGCCGATGAGTTCATAGTAACAGGATGTTATTAGGATAGTTGTTTTAGATTGTCATTGTGAGAAGATGAATTAACACCCACCCTTGTGATTACTAATAATAATTATAGAAAGAAATTTTTATCAATTTAGAAAAAGGCCTCCTCGGTAGAGCTTGGCATGATGTAAATATAATAAGTCAATAATTATACAAGTAGTATTAGGTGGATAGGCTACAATGAATGATGATTAAGATGAAGATATAATGTATTGACTAATAGATATAATGGGTTTACCTAATGACTAATTTTGAGCCTATGTAGACATGATTATGAAAACATCCTAATTTCCTAACATTAGTGATTTTAGAGACATATGCCTTGTCATGTAATATCTCATAATGATAATGAGATAGTGCTATTAATTAAACTATATTTAATTGAATCAAGTATATTAGTTGTGATGATTTCATTTTGGTGGTTTTGATCTAAGGTATATAATTGGAACTAATTTTCATGTTGGCTGATTTTGATATTTTAACATTTTGAATGTCTTATTTGAAATGATTAAGTAAAGGAATTCCATTAAGTTATGTTAATATGGATTATATAACATTTAAATTCATATGCATTTATGATATGTATTTTATATGATCTCTTTGGACTATTGATGCTCAAGTTTAGTGTGCAAGAAGTGGAACCATGGAAATTTTTGGGGGAAACAAGGTCCAAATCTATGTGAACATAGTTTAGCCAAGGTGAATCACTGGAAGATTCGAAAAGCCTCATTGTGATATATTTTATTTTGTAAATGTGAGCTTGCTTGTGAGTGAAATTTTTAATCATAAAAATGCATTAGGTGTTGGAGTTGATGAAAGCCAAATCTGAAGACATCCAAGATCACTTGCATGCAAAAATCTATCAAAGAGAAGCCAAGAAGAGGAAGAGCATGGAGCAAGGAAAAGACTCTAAATGGACATGATATACAATATATTGAAACACAATGAAAATGTATTTACAATATACAATGAAAAGTGATGTGAAATACAATGAGGGAGCTTGAATATAAAGAGCTCTAAGAATCTTCTAGAACAAGCTAGAAGATGCTAGGAGATAAGTGTGACAACTAAGCATACATCCACATAAGGTGGAAAGTCCTCAAACAATGTGAGAGGATAAGTATGACTTAGGAGAGAAAAAGCTCCCGTATTTTCAACAACTTATAACTAACTCCTAGACTACAACTAATAAATAAATGCATTTACCTAAGTAAGTTTAAGTAAATAGAATAAATAATTAGTAAATTAATTATTTACTCTAACACCCCACTTAAGTGAAACTTAGGGAAATGCCTTAAGCTCACAAAACTAAGATGAAATGCAGAATGCATAATGGGTCTCGGCAACGAGGCCATGTTAGGTGCCCAAGTACAATGCAAAAGAAATGCAACCTCTAAAAATGGGGAAAGAGAGAAAACCACATGGGAAAAACCCTCCCCCAAAAAGAGGTAACCTAGTGAAGAACTGAAGAAGTCTCCAACTAGGAAAATGTCCCCTAAAACAAGAACAAGGAGTGATCATGAAGAGCATCACTAAAGCATGAAGAAGCCACAAATCTATCAAACTGTTGATCTAAAGAACCTCCATGAAAGAAGAAGGCATGAACCGAGCATGTCTATATGGTAGACGATCCATCTCATCGAAATGCATAGGTAGCCAGCCACTGCAATCATCTTGTACATAGGATCAACCACTGAATACATAGTTCACACTATAGAACCATCAAACAAAGGATACATTAGAACAATAGCATAAACCCCCGTTAATGTAGACAGGGTGTGATGAAAAGCAACTGAGAAGGTGGGCCAAAGTCTCCTGTAGATGAACCAAGAATGACGAGAGAGGAAAAGAGGTACAAAAACCTATAAAGACATGGTCAAACTGACTCTACATGGGGCTAATGTTATGGAAGGGACACTCACTTGACAAAGGGAGAATGCCTAAAACAGAAAACAACTATCCTCCCATGGTGCTTTATAAAAATAGTGCATGTACAACTGACTCAAAACAACGTTCATGACCCTCGAAATGCAAGAGTGGCACTTTATCTCAGTGCGATACAAAAAAGTGCTTCAAAATGATAGCTACAATGATCAAAACTGAAAACAAGCTGCAACAAAAGAAAGTGTAGCCTAAAACAAAGGAAACCATGCCAAGAAAACAATCCTCGAGCCTAAAACACTCAAGATATCCACTATATAGAAAAAATGCCAAAACTATGATAGAAAGAGCATGGGCTATAAACTAAGAAAAAGGACCACATTTTTGAAAAGGTGATAGAACCGACTTTTCAAAAATATAAAGTTTTCAAAAAATAGGCATGGGACGCAAAAGATATGCTTGCCGGAGTCAAAAACACAACTTTAGGCTTTGATTGAAAAAATAGGTAATGAAAAAACATCAAAACCTAAAAATACCTAAACCAATTTCTTTGTCTCAGAACTAGCTTTTTGGCACTTCTTTCAGATTGAAAAAATACCTCTGTATGCTCAAGTTATGGCCAAAAAACCACAAGTAGCTCCAAAATAGAATCAAGAGAGGTGCTTGCAAGGTCTGATGACATCATGCTGACATCAGAAAATCACTACAAAAAATTTGACAGCCATGTGGCCATCACTACAAAAAAAAAGGCCACATAGCAGCCATGTGGCAGTGCCACGTGGATGCCACGTGGTGGGCAGTTGACATGGCAGGGTCCACATGGAAATGTGCCATGTGGCACCCATGCCACATGTCACGTAACTTGGACTTGCTGACTGGGCCAAAAAATAGACGTGGCGGATGAGCTGCTAACTATGCATGGGGTCTGTAGGAATGCAACATGCATCAGCTGCAGACGGGGTCCATGTGGGCGCTGAATAGGCAGAAAATGCTGACGAAACAAAGCGGGCTAATGAGGAGGCAGCGGTAGAGTGGCTGCTGGCAGAGCGAAGACTTTCGTAGGAGCACTGGCAGAGGAGTAGGAGGGGCAGCACTAGGGTGGCCTGTGGGCAATGGCTGAGCTGCAGCGACTCTACGACAGTGCTACCAGTGGTAGCAGCCGCTGGGTGGCACTACGATGGTTGTCCAACGGTGCACAAAAATATATATTTTTTAATTTTTCGTTCAAAAAATCGTTCGTACGACCATATGGAATGGCCTGTGGGCAAAAAAATTTTGCCTTCCGGAGCTTTGTCTCCAAAATCAAAAAGATTTATATGAATCCTGATTGCAAATGGCCTTTTGGATCTAATAGTGATGTCTGTTTGGCCCCAATGTGCTCCAAAAATTTACTGATCACCTAATTTGAAGAAAAAATGCACAAACAAACTAGGGTTTGTGACTCCAAATCATGGCTTCAAAAATCCTTAGATGAAGCTACAGCAGGAAGGCTCTGATACCATGTTGGAGTTGATGAAAGCCAACTTTGAAGATGCCCAAGATCACCTACATGCAAAAACTTGTCAAAGAGAAGCCAAGTAGAGGAAGAGCATGGAGCAAGGGAAAACCTCTAAATGGACATGAGAGACCACAAGATATTGAAACACAATGAAAATGTATTTACAATATACAATGAAAAGTGATGTGAAATACAATGAGGGAGCCTGAATATAAAGAGCTCTAGGAATCTTCTAGAACAAGCTAGAAGATGCTAGGAAATAAGTGTGACAACTAAGCATACATCCACATAAGGTGGAAAGTCCTCGAATAATGTGAGAGGATAAGTATTACTTAGGAGAAAACAAGCTCCCGTATTGTCAACAACTTATAACTAACTCCTAGACTACAACTAATAAATAAATGCATTTACCTAAGTAAGCTTAAGTAAATAGAATAAATAATTAGTAAATTAATTATTTACTCTAACATTAGGGACATGTCATGATGTTGTGGAATGTGTTTTTTTTATGTCACTTGACACTTGTGGATTTTGTGAGTTAATGATATGTCATCTAGAGTTTTTAGCCATGGTGGCATTTTACACTAAAACTAATTACCTTGTTAATAATTAAGTAAACCCACTTGACAAGGGATAGGATGGGTCACAATAAAAAAGAATCGAAATTAGACTTGACTAGGGTTTTGAAGGGTCATTAGGTGATCCCAAAGTGCATTTTGTGTGAAAATAAGCAACCCATATGATAGTATAACATGTTAGGGACCTAATTGTGACCATGTTGACACCTAGGTAGCCTAGGGGGCCCCTTTACCAATGCCTTCTTCCATCAATTCGAATATGGAGTAGTCACATGAGCTCTTTTCCATGTTTCCACTAAGTCAAAAATAGCAAACTTAGGGAGAGACAAGTTTGTAAGAGGAAGTGGCTTAGTGTTTTTGCTAAAATAGTTAGTGGGAAGGTCTTTTTCAAGAGTCTTAGACAAACTAGTGGGTTTTTCATCCACTCTATAAATAAATAGTACATATATAAATACGTTATCAATAGTCAAATTAATGGTACAGGATTAGTTAGGAATTTAATGAAATAACAATGTCCAAGAGCTCATTAAAATTGGCATAACTAAATAATAATAATAAAATTAAATAGTAAATAATAAAATGAAACTAAGTTGAATTGGACACATGACATAATGCATTAAGTTGGCTTGAAATTGGAACCTTTGGGACAACTATGAACATCTTCACTATTGCAAAATACTGAATTATTGCATCAACATTGATATAAAAATGGTCTTTCAAATTCATATACGAAATGTTTTACTTTAGGGATAGGATGTATATTTAAATGATAAACCATCTAGCTCCTAAGTTATAATTTAGAGTTCCAACAATTTAGAAAACAAATCAGTCTTCCATGGAAAACTTGAAGTGCAAAATTTTGAATGAAAGCAAAGCCTTCCACATCACATAATGTTAACCAACCCCAACTTAATGATCAAATAAGAAACATTCTAGACTCTCAAGGATTTGAATCATTATATTCCCAACACTCCATAGTTTGATAGAATATTCATAACAAATTATAGGTTTGTTATGTTCTATCCTTTAGTTCACCTTTCAAAATAAAAAAAATTGTTGGTTGTGTTTTGCCTTGTAAAATTCTGGGCATGACATTTTGGTATCAAAGCTAAGTTTCACAACATTGGGCATTATTGGGTCCATGAATGAATATACAACTTGAATTTTAGTAAGAAAAGAGGACTTTAATTGACTTTCCTTCCAAACTAGTGACCTCCATGAATGAGTCAAGTGACAACGTAACAACTTAGGACTATGTGATCTTAAATGATTAATAGTACAAAATGATCTAATATTAATGACATAATAGTACAATAAATAAAGTAGATAATTTTATGGAAAAAGATAGTATTTCTTCCTAAGGAAAGTTGTATAAAACCCCCTTAATAGAGATAAGATCTAAGTGGACTGTGATCATATCACACATAAAGGAAATTTCAAGACATACTAAGATTTGAAAGGATTGGGAAAATTTATGACTTATCAATGATAGTATATCCCTACATAAAAATGAGGAAACTTAATGAACTGAGTTTTGTTCCTATGTATTGGCACAATATTCATAAATAAAATTGGTAATAATAACAAATAGAAGAGAGTCATAAGGTTGTGAAGAGTTACCCTACCATCCAGTTCTAATGGAACAATGATCGAATAGTATATGTTGATGGTAATGTTTTATGACTCAACTATCATGATAGTGACTTTATAAATTTTTGAAAATGAAATCCATACATGAGAATAGGGAATAGGATATGTCCCTTTCAATGTGATATTTCAAAGATGGTAGCTCTATAAGTGCCCTAGTATGTAATACCTTTTTAGGATTTGACATATTTGGAATAATATACGAATAAACATTTAAATGTAGAAACAAAAAGGGAAAAACCATAAGAACACAGATAACACATAGATTTAACATGGTTCACCCCTGGGCTATGTTCACCTACATAGTCATCCCACCCTTCTTATTATCCAATGATTATGGTACAAAACCCTTATAGCTCAATGTCACCACAAGAACAACCTATCTCATTATACATCACACTTTCACACTATCCCTAACCCTGAGCTATATAATAAGGTGCAATAAAGTAGGAGCAAAAAAGAATTATGAAGTATGTATAGTACTTCTTTGATTAGTCACCACAAACTAGCATACCCACCCCCAAATGCTTAGTGAAGACCTATCCCTTAGAGAATTCATCATTACATTTCAAATGGTGCTTATTAGGAAAGTGTGCTAGATTAGTATAGAGGTATCTCACTAGTTTTTCTAGTCACAACCCTTCTAGCATCAGATTTCAAGTTGAGTGGCACTAAACTTGATCCCTTTTGTATAGCCAAAGGGCCATTTGTATAAGTAGTGTAGAATTTCTGCCTTTGGAAAATTTTAAGTAGTTCTTGATAATTATAGGTAGAAAGTTAAGCAACCATAGTCAATTGAAGAATGAGCTCCTATACTCAACAACCCTATCAACAATAAGAGTTGGATCATATGCTTGCCTATTTCAAGAAAAGACCTATATATATATATATATATATATATATATATATATATATATATATATATATATATATATATATATATATATATATATATATATATAGACACACACACACACACACACACACACACACAAGAGAGAGTATACTCCATATGCCATTTATTTTCAATGTAGTTATAAGATAACTTTCCTCTTCTCTCCATCAAGAAACCTTGGTATGACCACATCATCCTTGAAATTTCAATTTTTTATGAATTATTTTCTATATGTTAACCAACTTTGTGCAGTATTTGTTTCATTGGATCTTATTATAGTCCCATTTCCTTGAGGACATCTTTTATTATTATTTTGAAGATTTACTATTGTGGCCACACTTGTATTTATTTTATTTTAATTTTCTATTTTTGTATCTTAGATTTACATTATTTACAAGGCATTTTATTGTGGATAAGTGTGTTGTACTATGATTTGTGAAACAACCATACCAAGAGGATTCTCGATGATTTGTGGATGAGATTGGAACACCATAAGATCACCTTGATTATAGGATATAAAGCTTTTAGATAGGGTCCTTTTACACCATTCCTTCTTATGTCATAAACATAAACTTCTTCAGACCAAAAAGAGCATAGAAATAGATTGTCCTTTGACTTGCTACAATGTGCACAGAAACCATGTTAGGGACCTTAAGTAAGAATGTTAAAAGTTGTAAATATTTAATGGGCATTTGAATTGATATGTTTAAGTAAGACGGTGTAATCAATTCAATAATAGAGAAGATGAAATTATCAAAATAAGATTAAGGAACTTGGACTAGAATCTATGTGATTTCAGTATTGACCAAGCATAGGTGAAACACATGTTCATTATTTGATATTGAAATAATACAAGAAAGTACATTCCAATTATGATTATTCATATTAGGGGATTTCATTATGTGTCAGAATCAATAGGAAGATTCATTCTATCTAAAAAGAATTGATCTAATTGTTTCATAGTTGATCTTGTACAAAGATAATGCAAACCTCCAATTAGTGACTTGCAAAACGTAATAAATTTAATTCCTCAAGTATTAAGTCTCAAATGAATTTTGATAGTTTCAATAGCATATTCAATTGGATGCATCAATCAGAATACTAATATTAACACTCAACACTGTAGTTGATTTCCATGAGAAATAAATAAATAAGTAAAATACCAAGGAAGTGTTTGCATTTGATAGGTCGTAAGAAATATTGATATCAAGATAATAAAATTGAATTCTCATACTTCTAATGGAAGATAAAAAAACCCCATTAAGGGAAGAAATCAATCATCAATAAGTTAAATTTTGGACTACACTCATAAAACTTAGCTAGTGACTAGGAGAGTAAATAACTCAGGATGGTAAAGAATAAAGTTAGTCTATGATAATCAATAGTGAATGTAAGAACATTAAAAGGGAATAATTACTAAGCATAGGGTTGTGTATATAGAAATAAGAATTACCAAGAAAATGAATGTCAAATGAAAGAATAACCAAGAAAGAGGATTTTTTTTTGAATAAATAACAGCTTACATAAAATAAGTAGGTTAACAGTGCCATCAGTTGGTAAATGGAAATGATATCAATTAAACTAGACATGGGAAGACAATAAGGATTTATAAACATGAATGACTTGACCTGACAATATGAGACTACATTATGTTACAATGATCTTTGAAAACCTTTAAAAATATTAAGAAATTCTCCTCCCAAGTAATGAGTCATGTAAGGGATACTTATGTTAGGTAGTTGAGGATTATGGTAGATACACTAATGATGGGTAATACCTAATCAATAGAGCTGTGTAGTAATCAATCATATAGGAAATTTTTTATCCATACCATGAACCTTGTATTATAGTCCCTTAAATTAAGTCAGGTATACACATAAAGTTGTTATGAATGTTGTGCAAATACCTCTAAGATTTGACCATTTATGCTATGGCTAGGAAATTCCTCTTAATGAAGGATATGCCCCTAATTTTGGATGACTTCTAGGAGGAAGTCAAAAGTAAGGGTGGGAAGATGTAAGGCCCCTTCCCTAGTACCATATTATAAACCCTAAATAACATGAAAATGGTTAGAACTAGGAGGTGTAAGGAGGTGAGATGTCATGTCTTTGTCTCTCATGCATTGTATGTGGATTATAGACTATTACCATACAGCTTATGATGGAATGATGATAAGTAGGTTATGGGATTTAGGCATGTCATGATTGGCATCCCTCTTATTAATATTGAGCCTAAGATCTCATTAAGACTTTTATACATTGTAGTCATTACTGTCATAATTATTGCATTCAAAATTTTATTAGGTTGGTAAGCTAAGACCCTATGGAATAAAGATTCAAGATGTTATAACTTAGAAACTATGTTGATGGGTTCATAGTATGTTATGATCTATTAGGATAGTTTTTTTAGGTGGCCACTATGAAAAGATGAATTAACACCAGCCCTTGTGAGTACTAATAATAATTATAGACACAAATTGTTATCAATTTAGAAAAAGGCCTCCTTGGTAGGGCTCAACATGATGTAAATATAATAAGTCAATTGTTGTACAAGTAGTATTAAGTGGATAGGCTACAATGAATGATGATTAAGATGAAGATATAATGTAATGGCTAACAGATATAATGGGTTTACCTAATGATTGATTTTGAGCCTATGCAGACATGATTATGAAAACATCCTAATTTCCTGACATTAATGATTTTAGAGATATATGCCTTGTCATGTAATATCTCATAATGATACTGAGATAGTGTTAGTAATCAAACTATATTTAATTGAATTAAATATACTAGTTCTGATAATTTCATTTTGGTGGTTTTGATCTAAGGTATGTAATTCAAACTAATTTTCAAGTTGGTTGATTTAGCAATATAGAATTCAACATTTCATCATTTTGACAGGAAATGGATTATGGTGTGATGCAAAATGTTAAATTGATTATGATGATTTATGATTAAATGTGATGTGAAAATTTCAATATTTTTATGTTTGAAATGTCTTATTTGAAATGATTAAGTAAATGAATTCCATTAAATTATGCAAATATGGATTATGTAACATCTAAACTCATATGTATTTATGATATATATTTTATATGATCTTCTTAGACTACTGATGCTTGAGTTTAGTGTGTAGGAAGTGGAACCATGGAATTTTTTAGGGGAAACAAGGTCCAAATCTATGTGAACATGGTTAAGCCAAGGCAAATATTTGGAATATTCAAAAATCCTTGTTGTGAGGTATTTTATTTCATAAATGTGAGCTGTTTTTTTTGTGTCACTTAACACTTGTGGATTTTGTGTGTTAATGACATGTCATCCAAGGTTTTTGGTCATGGTGGAATTTTACCCTAAAACTAATTACCTTGTTAATGATTAACTAAACCCACTTGATAAGGGACAAGATGGGTCACAATCAAAGAAGTTCGAAATTAGACTTGACTAGGGTTTTGAAGGGTCATTAGGTGGTCCCAAAGTGCCTTTTGTATGAAAATAAGCTACCCATATGATAGTATAATATTTTAGGGACCTAATTTTGACCATGTTGATCCTTAGGTAGCCTAGGGGCCCCCTTTACCAATGCCTTCTTCCATCAATTTGAAAATGGAGTTGTCACATGAGCTCTTTCCAATGTTTCCACTAAGTCAAAAATAGGAAACTTAGGGGGAGACAAGTTTGTAAGAGGAAGTGGCTTGGTTTTTTTATTAAAATAGTTAGTGGGGAGGCCTTTTTAAAGAGTCTTGGATAAACTAGTGGGTTGTTCACCTACTCTCTAACTTTAGAGACACTGAGGGTTTGGAAGCTTGGAGGGAGCTCTTCTACAACCTTTCATTTCCATTTTACAAAGGAATTCAAAGTTTGTGTTCTTACCAGTTAACTTCTTCCATTTTGAAGTTGAATCTTGGTATTTCATTCATGAGTATGTATGTATGTATGGAGAATGGCATTGTAAGAAAAATGTGTGGTATCATCTTGTATCATGTTGTGTTGTGTTGTGTTGTGATGAATATGAAGTTTATATTTGCATTGTTCTCTTGTTTTTTTGAGTTTCCATATTTATTTTTTGTGCATGAGTTTTGTTATGGGTGTGAGGGGTTCACTCAACCTTTGGGAAGGGAGGAGAAATCTAGGGTGAAGGGCATAGTTAGGCTTGAAATATAGTTGAGAACATTGGAGCATGGGATCCATTGTATGTCATATTAATTCATATCTTTCTTTGGGGGTGATAAGGGGAAAGATGGTGTAGAAAGGGAGTTTATGAAGTGGGCTTTGAGGAAGCTATAATTGATGGTAGTGTGTTTGGAGGAGGTTTGTGGAAGCCCCGAAAGGGCATGTAAATTTTTGATTTGTGGAAGCCCCGAAGGGGCATGTTAATTGTTGATTTTTGAAAGCCCCAAAAGGGTATGTTAATTGTTGATTTTTGAAAGCCCCAAAAGGGCCTGAAGATTATTATTGTAGATAAGTTATGATATGGGAAGTCTTCTAATAGAAAGCACACCTTCACCCCATGTTCAAGGTTCCATTGGTGAACCATTGTGAAATACCCTTGGGATGGGATTGTTTAAGTGTTGTAATGAAATGTTTATGTATTTGTAAGATTGGAAAGAAAATTGGTTTGAATCTTGTTTCCCTTGCTCAGTGGGTGGCTTCATAGAAGCCTAGGATGGGAGGTGAGCCTCCATGGTTCCAAGTTTTGTGTTGTATTGCAAGTTTTGAGTGAATAGAACTGTTGAAGAAATTAGGGTTTCATCCTTTGGCAATGTTGAAGAACCAAGTGCTTGTGAAAGGATAAATCATTTCCATGTCATCTCATGATGGATTGTGATATTAAGTTCCATTATTGTATGATTGAAATGTAAAAAGGGGATTTACTCCCTATTATGCATTGTTAAAATTGTGTGAAGTGAAATTTGAGATTTTTCATATAGATGTTTTTATAAGAGACTTATTGTAACACTTTCATAGTTGTGTAGGAGGGAAAAGATCAATTCATGTAGAAGAATATACAATGTTGAGGGGAAACATATGGAAGTTATGTAGAGATTATCTCATTTCTTGTCTTGATTTTTTGATCAATCAATAACTAAATCCTATGGAATTTTCAATGTGAGAAGGGTATTGTAATGATTAATTAATGTAATTTGAAAGGTTTCATTTAAAGATTCTCTATTATGCATCGTGATGAAATGGATAATATCAAGTTTCTTAATGATTTCTATGTATGCATGGTGAAATGATTTAATATGTTTTTAAGAAAATGGTATATATGCCTCCTCTCATCCCTCTATTCACTTAGGTTTGATTTTGTGTAATGTAAACAAATAGTTAAATTTTTGAGTACCATAAATTCATAGGTTAGATGTATCCAAAAATTGATATAAACTTGTAACTAGGAGTAATAGAAAGGTTAAGTCAAAATATTGATGCCCCATAATTGTGGGATTCTAAAAGAAATTGGAAGTATAATCGATATAACACAAAGTGACAAAGCTTGCTATAGGTATACATTTCCTCTTTGGAAATTGTATGGTGATTAGAAAATTAATCCCTCCATGTTATAGTCCTATAAAATATTCAAAGAGGATATTCTTGGAATCACTTGAGGACAAATATAAATAAAATAAATTAAAGGGGGTAAGACACAAGTCACATCCAAAGATATATATATATATATATATATATATATATATGTTAACAATAATAATAATAAAAAGAAATGTGTGTGTGTGTGTGTAATAGTACTGAATAAGCTACCTCCTAGGAAAGACCTACACTAGGAACTCACACTAAAAAAAAGAACAAGTTAAAACTCAGACCAAAGTAGGGAGGCCATCTACTACGAAGGTAAAGTCAACTTAAAACTTATGACCAAGACTTGGTCCCCACCCATTTCCTAGTGCTTAGAAATCTTGGGAAGAGATTTGGGCCATTTAGAAGTGACCTTTCTCCCTGCATCATGCTAGGGCCACACCACTAGAAGCCTAATACTTTACAAACCCATATAGGTGAAAATGTAAGAGGGATTATCTTATTCTAACATAAGTCAGTATCTCTTGCTATTGGTGCCTCCACCTTACAATGAAATAGGCCTAGGAGAGAGAATTAGTACTTGGAAAAAATTGGAAAAAAGTATGTAGGATGGGATAGGGGTAGGTAGGGAGTAGGATAGATGGTAGGTAGTTGTAGGGAATCTGTACAAGTGGGACTAGGCACTTCGTTTAGGATAAGGGATGTTTTTTTTATATGGGTTAATTTGTGGTGTGTTAGAGAGTTAAGATTTTAGGTGAGACTAATACATTTAAGATATTTAATCATGTATTCAAATGGTTAAGGGGTGAGTAGTTAGTAGGTGGTAAAGAGAGTTTTAATTAAATATAGAATTTAAGTTATTTTGTGGCATTTATTTATTTTAATTTAATCATCACTTTATCATAGTGAAGTAGTAAGGTAAGATGAAGGGAGTAACTTAGAAAATAGATTTGTAATGTTTATTTGAAGCTTTTATATTTTCTTAAATTATTTAACCCATTAATTGATAATGGTATGATCCGTAGTTAGGACATAAACTTAATGTATTGACCTTCATATAATCCAATTTAGGTATTAATCAACACTAAAAAGTTGACAATCAATAATAAGATCTTAGAGAAACTAAAATAATAATTTAAAAGAAAAATAGTACATATATAAATACGTTGTCAATAGTCAAATTAATGGTATAGGATTAGTTAGGAACTTAATGAAATAACAACATCCAAGAGCTCATTAAAATTGGCATAACTAATTAATAAAAAATATAAATAATAAATTTAAATTGTAAAATAGTAAAATAAAATTGAGTTGAATTGGACACAGGGCATAATGCATTAAGTCGGCTCACAATTGGAACCTCTAGGACAACTATGAACATCTTCACTATTGTAAAATATTGAATTATTGCATTAACATTGATATAAAAATGGCCCTTCACATTCATATATAAAATCTTTTACTTTAGGGATAGGATGTAGACTTGAAATGATAAACCATCTAGCTCCTAAGTTATAACTCAGAGTTCCAACAATTTTAGAAAACAAATCAGTCTTCCATGGAAAACTTGAAGTGCAGAATTTTGAATGAACGCAAACCCTTCTACATCACATAAAGTTAACTAATGCCAACTTAATGATCAAATAAGAAACATTCCAGACTCTCAAGGATCTGAATTTTTATATTCATGACACCAAATAGTTTGAAAGAATATTCATAACAAAGTATAGGTCTATTATGTGCTATCCTTTAGTTCACCTTTCAAAAAAATTTAAAAAAATTGTTGGTTGTGTTTTGCCTTATAAAAGTCTGGGCATGACAAGCCATTTGTTAGGAGGCCAAGAACTAGTGTTCCCCTCTATTTATGTATGCTAGCTCTACCCAGTTGGGTGGGCATGAGAATTTCTTGTTTTCCTAGATGAGGGTTTGGGGTTTTGCACTGTTATGTTGGCCATTTTTTCATATGGACTCCAAAACTAAATTTTATTTTATTTTTTGGCTTTTTTTCCCTAAGACAAAATGGGTTTTAATATTGAATTTTTTGAGTTTTAAGATTTTTCACCTCAATTTGCATGCTACCTAGTTTTCTCCAATTTTCTTGGCATGATTTTGGTCATAGACTTGGACTATCTGTAGGATGTTAGTCAGACCATTGCTACACTTATATGTTGCATTGGGATGCATGTCATATCTATACTCCCAAATTTGTGTTTAGTTGAGTGATTTTATACCTATTTTTGATGTTCCTTTTGGACCCTTGTTGTTATTTCATGGACACTAGGATTCATGTAGAATCCATACTCTCGAATTAAGGTCAATTGAGTGAGTTCATGATGTTTGGTCTTATTGCATCATTGGTATTTATGTAGAATCCATACTCTTGGATTGAGGCTTTTTGAGTGAGTTCATGATGTATGGTTTTATTGTTCTTAGGATTCATGTAGATACCATCCTCCTGAGTTATTTTCAATTGAGTGATATTTTTATTGTGTTCTCATCTAGTCCTTGTGTTACAATCTTTGTGATGGTGGTGTGCCACACATGAGTATGTGCAAGTATATTTGTCAGGTGACTTGCGAGGCTTGCTCTTTTATGGTACTTCTGGGAGTTATGATCATTGGGGTTGGGTTGGGAATATGCATGCCTACAAGAACTCATTGTTGGATGAGCATGGATAGGGTAGGGTAGCATATGGAGGGGGCTTCTATCTTGTAGCCTAGTGACCTTATTCTAGAGGGTTGGTAGAGGAAGTTTTAAGTAAGTGATAACTAAATAAAATGTTTGAGTGGTAATAAAACATAAGATAATAAAATGTGTGTGTGGGGCTCTCTATTGAGGAGTTAAACACACAATCCAAGCTTGGGCTTTTGGATGCCAAGTGACTCTCTATGATGTTAGCCCCTACATAGTAGCCCTTTGAGTGTCTGACTAGGACCTATTGTACTTACATTGTTTCATGATCTTAGTTTCAGTCATCGTTACTATCTAGCATGAGTGTTAGCCATGGACATTTGCTTTATGTGTGTTGTGGTTGGATCATTATCTCCATCAACATGGTGAGAGTGGACCTATAGGTTTCATGTGGTTGGGAGGTGTAGCTACCTTCACTATTGCTGGAGACTAATGTACAGAGACAGTCTATTGTCCTAGTGTAACCGTTGTTGGATATTTTCACTTGGTACTTTAGGTTCTGAAGCATGCTTTCTCATGATTTATGCTTTCATTGGTATGCTTTGATATCATGTTTAGATGATGTTAATTTATTTGATGCATTACTATATTATGATGTTTAACATATGATTAGATGATGTGAATTGCTTTGTTGGAGTATCTATTGCATATTGGTTTAGCATGTTAGATTTCCAATTCATATGACATTTACCATATGATAGATGATGTGGCTAATTTATTGGAATATCTAATGCTTTACTTTTAGCATGTTAGATTTCCTTATTCTTATGATGTAGTACATTTTAGTAGTGATGTACTCATAAGATAACTTTAACGATTTGGTTGGTAGTTTGGGGTGTTACATGTGGGGGATGGCTAGGACCTTCGAGGTCTCATGGTGCTATTATGGTTGGGAGGAATCACACATGAGTTTTAGTTTTGTTGGTGCTTATATGTTGATGTTTACTTCATATGATTTTTGGTTTATGAACCATGTATGTACATTGAGATGTTTCTTTCCACATGTCTTTTCATATGCTACTATGGTTTAGATGGATAGATGTTCTACTTTCTTATTTCATGGAATCTTTCTATTTATGCACTTGAGTATCCATTCCTTGATCTACATGGATCCAATACTCCCTATTGTGGAGGTTTTGACTTCTATTTTACTCCCTTGTTTACCTTGGTGTATTTCTTTCTTTTCCTGGGTGACCATGCATCAACATTAGGTGATACTTTAATGTATTGCACACCCAAAGAAGAAGAATCATGTGATACTAGAAAGTATCTCACTCCTATAGAAACTCTTTTGTGTGATACTTTGATGTATCATGTGCTCATTGGAGAAATTTTGTATGATAATTGTGAAGTATCACACACCTTCAAGAGAAGTGTTTCCCAAACCTTGATTGTATCTCTCTCCTTCATTAGAAAGCTTGTACAATATTAGAAAATACCACACAATGCTCAATTAAAGTATCACCTAGGTCTTGGAGAAACCTATCCAAGTAGATAGTGGGCACTTTTCAATTTGACTAGAAGATTTTTGGAGGTTTTTTGGATACCCTTTGCAGTTTTCTCAAATACCTTGGAATTGCATTTTGAATTTGGAACATTTTCAGATTTGAAATCATTTGCATCCTTCAATGGTTAGTCATTTTGGTTAGTAGTGGCATTTGGAGATCTGTTGGTGTTTGGATGTTTGTTTAGTCTTCTATTGTGATCTTCATGATCCTCATATGTTGTATGTTGTGTGTATCCATACTTGTTTGAATTTTTTTTAATCTTGGCTTGAACTGAATCCTTCTTCCAATCATCTCTAGGTGGAGCATTACAAGTTCACTCAGGCATCAAAGAGAAGTTGACATGGAACCAATGTAACCAAGCTCATCGGTTACTAAAGGAATTTAGTTCAAGATGTAGTGTTAACCAAGTTCATGTAGTTAAAAAAGAAAGTTTGAAGAAAGTCTTTAATGAGTTAGTGTTGACAGAGCTAGATCAGCTAATGAAGGATTTTTTTAAATCATCATATTTAGTTTGATGAATTTATTTGTTAAATCTAGAAACTTGAGGGATGAATATTGAATATTTGTAAGTGTATTCAAGCTGACTTGACTAGGAAAAAGATATAAGTATAAGGTCAAGTTGTTGGAAATTATATTTTTTGTTTGACTTCTTTTATGACATTACTTTGTTGCTTTGTTAATAACCAAGGAAGGGCACTTGCATTAATGAGGTCTCCATTGCTATTTGATTCAATGATTTTTTCATTGCATGATTAGAATCATGAATTTCACTATAAATTTTGGCAAGTTTTTCTTTATCACACATTCCATCCAATATTTTCTATAGTGTCTCTGTTACATTATTTCTAATATGTATAGTATCAAACAAATGCACAGTTTGTAGCTGCTCATAGTAGGGAACCCTACTAAATTCTCTAAGATAGCATTTTAGTCCCTTTGGGAGTTAGCCAATGATGCCTTGACAACCTTCATGATCATCAATTACATAATTAGCCAACAAAACACAATCAAAATATATAATTTCCAAACATAACCCATTAGGTGGAGCGATACTACCTCAAATTCTATTATATTCCAACTTCCATAGGTGAGGTTTCATTCTTTGTGGCTTTGATGTAGTCTCTTCTTTCCCATTGAAAAGGTGTTTTTCAAAACTTCAGTACTTATGATTTATATGGAGGAAGTTCCTATACTCATTAAACGCATGCTTTCTAAAAATTTTGGAATTACGAGGTCTCATCTTTTGACCACACATTGAACATGCAAATTTTTCCTTTGTTTGAAGACCTGTACAAGATAATGATACAACTGGTTTAAATATGTTGATTTTTAGATTTATCCTGTAAAACTAGAATTTACCATAACATACCACATAAATGTGTCAACCTTGGGGCATCATGAATTTTTTACACAAGCATTGCATGTAATTGAAGTTATTTTTGTGCAATTGGTCTAGAGATATCATACATAGTGAAACTGTTCCATAACACCAACAACTCATCGATAAGAGGCGCAATATATACATTCATATCTTTTACTTAGTACTTACCTAGTTGAATGAACAACAATATCAGATAATTATTATGACCATTTCACTCAAAGACTTATTATTACATATAGGTAACTATAAAATAATAAAATACTTGGAAAAATCATTTCCAACATAATGTGCTCCCTCTTTATTTACATCCATGGAGGAAGGTTATTATTGATAACAAAAATAGGCCACACTAAGTAAATATAGCTCATCTCTCCAATTGGATTGACACTGTCAGCTACCAAATAAAGCCTGAGATTCAAGGTTCTTCTTTAAAATGTGGCCTCTTTTTTGTTATGTCCATAAATGTTGAACCATCCATAGAAATTCCTTCTATTATGTATATGGTAATCCATAAATTGTGCCAAGCTACTCCACCTGAATAATCAATTAAGACTTGGAATAATGAGGATGTAATGAAGAACCTTGTGAGGCACCTTTTTTGTCACTTGATCATTTCAATATTTTCTTGTATGGTATTTGAGGCATTATGTTGCATATTGATGTTATTTATGATAAATATCATGATCTTTGGGATAAGCATCTATTGTTTGATACTTTATTCTAATATGTTTCATAGTGGCACATAATTCTTAGTACGAGTAAGGGAGAACATTTGATGGTGGTAATAAAAACTCACATATTAATCTACAATAAAAAATATAAGTCGTTAGTATAAACAATCTTAATGGTACATGTTTCACCTTTTATAGACTATAATGGCATATATTACAAACCTTAGCATATGTGACATTGTTATGTTGGATAAACCATTCATAACCTTCAAATTTACCAACAACAATACAAAAGAGAGAAGAGTTGATTGGGATTCTTTGTAAAGGGCCATGTTTTCCTTCTCAAGTAGAGGTATATCATGGATGGCCTCAATGTCATCCTCATCCTCATCATCATCATTAGGATCATCATCATCATCATCATCGACAACAACAACACTAGTACCAAACGTGTCATGGATCAATGCATTTGTACCATCATCTTCAAATGTATTTTTTGGCACATGATCATCATCTTCCATGGGATCATGATCTTCAACTTCAATACTCACACCTCCATATTCACTACACCTCCATGTTGCTTCAAGATGTCATGGTCAATATCATGTAATACCCTGGGGAGTTCGACCTATATAAAATGATGATAAGAAAACCACCCTTCCATGGTTGATATGTCTATTAATTGTGAAACAATATAAAAAATAACTTACCAATGAATGATAATCAAACCCCCCTTCAGTGTGACCATTCTCCCTATGATGTCTCTTACCTATTTTGATTTTGATTCTTCTTGTCTTTAAGTTGTTACAACTCTTGCAAGGACAATAACATTTGTTATCACCTTCTCTTTGAAAGTTAGACAATAATATATTGAGTATCTCCCTATTTTGATCAAACTCTCTTCATGTATTATGTGAAATTATCCTTCTTCATGGGAATAACTTACTCTTGTACCTTTATTGAGTTGGTTGTACTTGCTAGATCTATCATTAATAACCATTTCACCATACACATTATTATTAGAGAGAGAAAATTGTGTTCCTTCTGATGACGAACTCCTAATTAAGAGGATGGAGAGAAAAAGGAAAAATGTGTTTTCTCAAGATTTGGATGCAAATAAAGGGTTTAAGGATGATAATTTTAATAGGAACAAATAGGGAGGGAATGAGGATTACCCTATGCATAACATGGATGAGGAAGACCAAGGTTTTTGAAGGGAATCTTTAGTAACCCAAGGTTTATGAAGAAGTATATTAGCAATCTAAAGCAGTAGATGTAGGACATCTCGAGAGAATTTGATTAGCCCAATAGGATGACTAGGGGGGAGAGAACTCTGGGTCAACATATTGACAAACTCTCTAAGGTTATTGACAATGCTGAAGAGGTAAATAATTTGATGAAATGTGTTCCACCACTTGAAGCCAAGAACAAAAATTTGGATCAGAAAACAAAGACTTTCAAAAAAGATTGGATGGTCTCGATAAAAAGGTGGGTAATTTGGAGAAAATGGTTAAGAATTTGGCCAATCAAAATTGTACTATCTTGAAGACACTAGCTAGAAACTTCAACACCCCATTGAATAAGACTGAACAAGGTAAAGGCCAAGGCTCTAAGGATATGAAAGAGGACTAGGGTCCTAGCAAGTGTACAAAGGCTAATTCCAAGAAAATTGAGGTTGTGGAAGCAAAAGAACTAAATGATATGAAAGCCTCTATAGAAAACATGAACAACCTGGTAGAACAATTAGTGAATCTTCCAAAGACATTGTACCTATCTTGGTGTTGTCTTTTTGCTTTCCTCTTGCTGTCTTTTTATGCATAGTTATTTCCTAACCTCTTGTTTTTAGTTTGTTTAGCCTGCTCTTTTTAAGGTATTGAGGCTTTGTTTCCTCTGAGCTACTCTACTCTTGTTTCTATGATACTTTGTACATGGTTTAGGGTCCTTTAAAACTTGTTTTTATGTAATCAAAACATTAGAGAGAAAATCTTGACATTTTTTGGACATAGTGTACTTAATGTTTATATCTACACATGATTTTGAAAGAAAAATTGGTGTACTTATTGTGCATATCTACAAAAGATTTGACATGTTGTACTTAATGTTTATATCTACACATGATTTTGAAAGAAAAAATTGGTGTACTTATTGTGCATATCTACAAAAGATTTGACATGTTGTACTTAATGTTTATATCTACACATATGATTTTGAAAGAAAAAAAATGGTGTACTTAATGTTTATACATATATGGTTTTGAAAGAAAAAAATAGTGTAATTAATGTGTATGTCTAAAAAAATATTAGGCATGTACTTAATTTTTATATCTACAAATATGGTTTTGAATATGGTAGAATTATTGAGCAATGTAGTCTTTTAGAACCTACTTTGCATCTAGTAATTACAGTAGAATTGCTTGGATCTTGTGATCTATTATCTATGATTCAAATCCAAAAACCCATATTAGAGGTCATCTAGAATAGTAGGCTCCACTCAGACCTTGATGGATCATGTTATGTACATAATAGATACCCACATTGATGAATTTTTTATGAACATTTTAATTCATGTTTTAAATAATTATTACTATAAAATAATATACTTCATAAAAAAACTAACATCAAAAAATATACAGAATTTTTTTTTCCCAATCCTACTCACCTCGCTCAAATTTGTGTCATTATTCCTTTTTAACATCCCACCTTTCTATTTCATCCCTATTCATCACATTTCTCACCCAATGATCTCATATCATTGTTAGAAATATAAGAGGAGTAAGTGAGAGGGGAGGGATGAATTAATTACCACAAAAGAAATTCCAAATCCCTTAGATGTCAATACAAACTTCTTTCAAATCCAAATCCTTGTACAACTCAGTTAGAACTAGATAAGCATTGTAGCTCAATTAAAAAAGTAATCTTAATATAATGATGTGTGTAATATTTAGTAACATAGTTATAGAAAGAAGAAGCAACAAGAAAATAACATGAACACATGAGACACGAAGATTTAATGTGAAAACCCAATTAGGGAAAACCACCAATGCAACTAGTTATAACTTTTTACTCTTCTAAAGTGAGCCCTATTAGGGACTAAGCCTATTAAAGGATACAAAACACACTATTAAGTGTGATCCTATTAAGGGATTTGAATCATCATGTTAGGAGTGGCCTTGCAAGAGGTCTTAAGACACTTCAATCTAGAAACACCACCTTGTTAGAGGATTTAGAAAATTATTGTTCAGACAACTTTGTTAGGAGATTTCTTCATTGCTACAATTGTTAGAGAGTAAAAATGATTGACTTGATTGATGAAGCAATTGATTTGTAAATTTAGATCACTATTCTAGTTTATCTTTGGATTATTCTTGATTAGAATATTCTTTTGCAGCTCCTTGGATGTTCTTCCCTAAATTAGATATCCTTCTCTATTTGCATCTTATTCTCTTCCACAACTTCATTCTTTACTCCATAAATTTACCTTTCATACATATGAAACCCAATGTGAAGTCAACTTAATACCCTTTCAAACAAACAATTAAGATCCACTAGGTTAGCTTTCATAAACAAAATAATGAAAAAAAAAAAATGTTGTCACTTAGCTAACACTGAAACTGAGTCACTCAATTCCTTTGGTAACCAACCTAACTCAGTTTACACTGAACTCATTTACACTAAACTCCTTTGGTAACCAAACTAACTTAGTTTACACTAGAATTTTTTATTGACCAACCTAACTCAGTTTACATTGGATCTATAAATTTGGTTTTTTCTAAACTTTTGCTTGGCTAATACTAGAGTCTTCTAAGCTTGGTTACTACTAGCAGTGCTCTATTGTAGTGTGACATTTGTATAACATCAATGACAATATAAAATTGAATAATTATTTTTAAAAATATCCCTCTTTGGGATTGATGGTAACACAAGATGCCATTATGTAAAGAAATATTTTGAGAAAATATGCTTAGCTTGATTGTAATTCTTCATCCATGAGAACTCTCTCTGAGATTCTCCCTTTGACATCTTATCTTTAGAATTTTTCTGAGAAAATTATTCCTCTTTGTCTTATACAAATTTATTCTTTTGATTCATGAAATAAATCAAATTCTTCCTCAATTATTTTGATATGAGCATGAAATATTGAATCTCTCCGTCTTTGACATCAAATGACAAATAAATTATACAATGAGTTTACAATGTACCTAATGTACTAATTCCTATGCAATGAGCTATGAAATTTTTGCATCAACTTGATAGATCTTCAATGTAGATTGGTCGATGCCTCACTAATCTATACTTTAGTGAGCATCAGATAGGGGACTAACCCATATCTTACCTCTTAGATACAAAAATGCATCCTTAGGTAATGACTTGGTAAATATGTCAACAACTTGCTCCTTTGTATTTACAATTCTAATGTGACCTCTTTATCTTGAACTAACTCTCTTAGAAAATAATACTTGATTGCAATGTGTTTTGTCTTGGTGTGCATCACTAGATTCTTGGATATGTTAATTTCACATGTGTTATCACAATAGATAAGCATTCAATCCTTGATTTCTTCCTTCATTCCTAACAAAAGTTGCTTGAACTAGATTATGTTGGAACAATTAACTATTGCAACAACATATTCTACCTTTGCTATAGACTAAGAGATGCAACTCTTCTTTTTTCTTGTCTATGATACTAACCTCTTTCAAAGAAAGAATGCTCCTCTACAGGTGCTTTTTTTGTCATCATTGCTTCCATCCCAATCAATATCACAATAAAGGATTTCAACTCAAAGTTTTCTCCTTTCTTGTACCATATGTCATGCCCAAAATACAAAGGGCATAAACACACGTAATTTATTTATTATTTTAGTTAGGCTAATCACACTACTAAGTTTGATCTGTTTAATTTAGTTACAACATAGGTACATTGCAAGATAACAACATGTTTCCCCTAACAGTATCCTAAAATTTCCATTTAAGTTTATAATCAATGAGTATGAATAGATCATTAAATATGAACATTCGTTATTAAATTGACTTTGACATTTGTTTCATTATTACATAAGTTATAAAAACAATATAATTAAAATTATTCAAATAATAATTTAAAAATAAAGATAAATCAAACTCCTTTGGAACATTGAAAACCCAAAGGACTAACTAATAATATAATCATTTAACATTCAAATAACTAAACTTTATTAAATCTAACAAAAACAAAACATCTAACCTTGAAAACAACTTCGATATCCTACACCCAAATAATACTATCTATTATTTAAAAATAATAATGATTAATTATGATTCACTAACATTTACATATCATCACTACCCTAAACACGTTTTGCTTCCAATTCTTACAAATTTTCATAAAAATAAATTATTTTGAAAATTAAAATAACCAAACAATACTTCGAACATACAATTATAATTAAAAATTAATAAGAATCTATTCATTAAAATACTAATAAACTAAAACACTAACATCTAACATTAACTAAACCTTTCTACTAATAAATATAATTGTTGACTAATTCGATCATAAACAAAAATATATAAAATTATAAACTAACTAAACTTTAACTCTAATTTCTAAATTAACACAACCAACTGCAATTTTTTAAAGACAATATAATTTAAAATATACTAATACTTTAAACAAATTAATTAAATTACTAATAAATTAAAACTAGTTAATATCCTAAAACTAAATAGTACCCTATACTAACACCAATTTAAACATTAAGTTTAAAGCTTTAACTATACAAATTTAAATATATATATATATAAAATAAATACTAACTAAACAAAAATATAAAACATTTCTTAAAATTAAAAACTAACTACACTATCTAATCTTCCTAACATTTAACTTATCAAATCCTAAGCTAAACAACCCTAACTACCCTTAACTAACCCTACACTTGGCAAAGGGACAAGTGGACTATCCCATCCACTTTCCCCTTTCTCCCATGCCTAAACATGCTACCTCAAAATGCTTGGCATGTTGCTCATGGAGTTTGAGCGCTGCCCAAGATAGTCAACCCTAAAAATGATGGAGATCCCAAGCAAGGAAGGTGGTGGTAGAAAAAGGTAATTCTGAACTTATGTTTTGTTTGAATGCTAACATGCCCACTTGCCTTTGACGGCTACCAAGGAAGTTACACATTGCCCCAAGACTTAAAATTCGCAGCCCAAAAACTATCTCCAAGGAAAGTACACTTGGGATGGCAAAAAGGTAAACGAATATGAGTTTTGAAACTTTTAACAACCTACACACCATTAATGTCCCTTTCAAATCAAATTTGTCATATTTCGTGGGTCAAGGCATGATGTTGGCGAGAATTTGCTGGGTATGAGGAATGTTTAAATTTATTTCTTTTGTCAGACTTTAAACATGACTTGCCCTCCCTTACAAATTTATGTTTGATTTGACATTGAAGCCCAAGGTCACTAGGGTTAAAAGCAATCAAGTCAACTATGTCTGTGCTTGATATGGCAAGGGATGGTAGTATAAGTTTAGTGGTTAGGCTAGGATAGCTTTTAGGAGTAGTAATGAGTTAAAGATATTGTTAAGATATTTAGAAAATATAATTTCCTTGTTTTGTTTTTCCTTTTTGCTTAAATATTATATATATATATATTTATTTATTTTAAAGGTATTTAGAGAATCTTTTTAGATTCTCTGTATCAAGTGAGGGGGATTAATTCATCGCTATACAAAAGGTAGAACCATTTCTCTCAAAGATGAGTAAATTTTCTCAAGCCCATTTTTTTTTCTAAGTATAGATTTTCCAAGCAATTTATTTTTATAACAAGGGGGTTTATATTTTCCTTTTCTAATTGAATTTAGTAAATACTTAGTTAAACAAAGAGGTTGAATAATTTTTTTAACAACAATGTAAGATTATTTTGTCTCCTAATAATCATGTAAATGAATCAAAGTTCTAATCATAACATAATTTTTTTTCTTAACATACTTGAACTTGAAATTTGCATAATTGAACATCACCATTTTATCTACTTTTCAATACTCATGAGCATATAACTAAAATTACAAAAATCTCATAAGCAAGGATATCACTGCAACATTTTTTTTATTGACCACCCGATTCAAAGGCTTCATCTGAAAAGAACCAAGAAGAAAACCTAACATTGTTGCCATTTCCGCAATAAGTTAACAATAACATTTTTGCACAAGATTTCAATATCGAGGAGAAATCTCCCAACATAACTGAATATCAATAACAATCTAAATTTCCTTCTTGGCCCTTAACAAGGGATCCATTTCAAATTTTGCAACACATCTCAGTGATCATGGTGTGAATGAAAACTGACTAGGAGACAACCAATCATAACATGAAGACAAAATCAGAGATCCACTCCCATCCTGAGTTTACACAATAGCTTCAACATCGAACCAGACTAAGGAGAAGGTGGATTTTTCCAATAGGAGACATCAGGCACAACACCATAATAGGTGCCCTTTCGGGGTTAAAACTCAAGAACTTTCATTCTTCCATTCTTACATACCAAAACTCAAAAAGTGGTTTGTGCTGATAGGTAGAGGCCCATAACACCCTACCCTCTCTCTCCCTCTTCTCATCCTAAGAAGAGACTCTACATTGTCAAAATCCAACTAAAGACTTTCTCCCATACATGGCCACTTCTGCCCTATCTAAGGATGAGTAATGCCAATACAACCCATACAATCCTATTGAAATTCAAGACAAAACACAAAGGAAAGACATTTAAGAAAACCTGTTTCAATCCCTCCCAAACATACCCAACACACATATGAACATACAAATGTAAACACAATAACTTAAGCATGAACAAAACCTAAACAACATGAGCTAAGGGATTCCTACCTTAGAAATCGAGTTATAGAAAATGAAAAAATTTAAGATGAGCATTCCCTTCCTTCTCCTTCTCCTTCAATCTTGAATTCCACTCTAAAATTAGAGGTTGGGTGAACATCCAAAAATCTCTCAAAATTGCCTCTAAAAAAGATCCTAAACTCAACCACTCTAAGAAGCAATAACTCACCCACTTGCCTAAAATTTTTAGAGTCTTCTAACTCAACTAGACATAGGCTAACCTCAAGATGGAGTTAAAGTTATCCAACCCATGATGAAATCATTCAATTTTCGCAATAAAGCAAAAATGGGGTTTTTGAGTGACCATAAAAGTCAACAAAAAGGGGCTAAGGGGGTGGAAAATGCTCCCAACCCATACCCATACCCCTTGGGTACTTAGATTTCATAATTTTTGGCCTTTAGGATTAATTAGGGACCTATCAAAAGCTAAGAAAATTTAGGACTTACTAACAACCTTCAAAAAGTAGATTACTCACTAATCATGATTAGGGTAATTAACTTCAATTACTAACTAATTAGCAAAAAGGTCACTAACCTAGTCTGACTTAGATCTTTAGGTTACTCTATTAATCCTAACTATCATGTTGGAATGCATATACAATTCATGAGTGTCAAGCAACACTGAAAAACCACTTTTACAAAACATTAAGATTCACTGATTACAAAATGATACATTCATTCATCTCACGATACAAATAAAATATGAACAACAAGGTTTGCATCTTTTCTTAGATTCAACCTTGGTTTCCACAATAGTACATAAGGTTTAGTTTTGTTTCTCCATTAGATTTTATGGCTAACATATCTTGCACACTCATTGCACACATCAATAGCTCAAGAAAATCACATACATACATACATACATACATATAACTTATTAGAAAAATCACATAAATTAAAACATGAAACTTTCATATAACTAACTATTTAATTCATTTCTACTCACCTTTAATCATCAGTAATCACATAATAAATATAACATATAACTTATTCATTAATTTTAGATTAAGTACTACTATAATCATTGTTAGGCATGCAAATACCTAAACATCATAACAACACCAATGAAAGAATACTGAACTATCTGAAACATAAAACTTAATCATCAAGGTATCAAAATTAACACCCTATCATCAGGTGAAAATGCGTTGTATCATTGTTAGTAAAATTTTATTATTTAAATAGTCAAGATAATGTAGTAGTTCTCGAATTATTGAGTATTAAAACATGGTTGTATCAACTCCTCTCAATTTCATCAGGACATTCACAACATAACATTACTTCATATCCATTCTAATCTTCTACAATAGATTTAACAAAAAAAATCATATTTAATAAGTATATGTGAGGAGGGACCTTACACATAGACCATAGTCTTAAGTGCCTTTTAGACACCTCATGATCCTTTTGACTATCATCATATGATTTTCTCTAGGATTCACAAAAAATCTTGCAACTATACCAATTTCTAATGCAATATTAGGCCTTGTGTAAACCATATAGTGAAGTTTCCCAATTATGAATCTATAAGTAGTTTGATTTACCTTGTTTGAATCATCATTCTTGGATAGTTTGTGTCTAACAAACATAGGTGTTCCAACTAGTTTGGAATCTTCCATTCCAAAAGTCTTCAATATCTTTGAGGTACTTTTACTGAGTAATGAAGATGCCAACCCTCATTTGATGAACTTGTAAAACAAAAAAAGAATTTTTTCTCTCCAAAAATTGACATTTCAAATTCTTTCATCATTTCTTTGGAGAATTATTTTTATAAGTCATCATGACCTATAAATAAGGTATCATCCACAAATATTTTTGCTAACAATATATTGTTTTGTGGTCCCTCTTTAATATATAGACTACTATTATCATTTGTCCTTTGAAAATCAATCTTTAACATATATCCATGTAGCCTCTCATACCATGCTCTAGGATCTTGTTTCAGATCATATAAAGCTTTGCGTAATTTGAAGACTATGTCTCTTTTATTTGGATCAATGAAACCTTTAGGTTGATAAATGTAGACTTCCTCTTCTAGAAATCCATTTAGGAAAGATGATTTTACATCCATTTGATATACTTTGAATCCTTTAAATACAACATAAGAAAGCAGTGTTCTAACACCTTTAAGTCTAACAACAATAGTGTAAGGCCCCTTCCCTAGTACCCTATTAAAAATATTAATAACATGAATATTATTAGATCTAGGAAGAGTAAAGAGATGAGATGTGATGTTTTTGTATCTTGTGTATAGAATGTGAATTATATACTATTGCCATACACCTTATGATAGAATGATGGTAAGAAGGTTTTGGGATCTAAGTATGCCATGATTGGCATTTTCCTTATCAGTAATGAAACTAAGATCTTATTGAGATTAATACTATTTTATTTATGGTTGTACTAGGTGTCCTATTTGGAATCACATTAGGTTGATAAGATAAAACCCTATGGAATAAAGGCTTGAGGTTTCATAACTTAGAAACTATGTCAATGGGTTCATGATATTTTATGGTCTAATAGGATAACTAAATTAGATGGTTATTATGGAAAGATGAATCAATACCCTCTCTTGTCAATAATACTAACAGTCATAGATGAAAATTGTTATCAAAATTGGATAAGGGTCTACATGGTAGAACCCAGTGTGTGATGTTATATAACAATTCAATTTTTGTGCAAATAGTATTAGGAGGATATGTTGATGTTCATGGGGAGAAATTTTATGGCCCAATAAAATGTAATGGATTTATTCAATGATTGATTCTGAAACTATGTGACATGACTATGCAAACATCTTGATTCCCTAACATAATTGATATAACTTATGATGTGTAATTGCACTATGTTTAATTGAATCAAGGAATAGTAGTTGTGATGTTACATTTTGATGATTTTCACCTAAGATATGTATTTGGAACTAATTTTCATGTTGGCTGATTTAACAATTATAGATTTAGTATTTCATCATTATGATAAGAATTGGATCATGTGATTAGATATTAATGTTGATATGCAGATTATGATATTTTAATGTTTTAAATATTTCATATAAAAATGATTAGAAAATAAAAGTTGATTATGATGTTAAGGTGAATTATTTAATATGAAATTGTCATGAACCTATATACATGCATTTTTATATGATCTTCATTGGACTACTAATGCTTGAGTTTAGTGTGTAGGAAAATTGAACCATGTGAATTTATCAAGGAAACAAGGTTCAAACTTATGTGGATAGTGTATAGCCAAGGTGAATCTTTGAAAGATTCAAAAGCCTCATTGTGATATGTTTATTTTGTCAATGTAAGTGTGCATGTGTGTGGAAAATTTAATCTCATAAATACATTAGGGACATGTCATGGTGATGTGTAATGTGTTTTAAATGTGTCACTTGACACTTGTAATTATTTGTGTGTTAATGACATGTCACCTAGGGTTTTGGTCATAGTAGAACTTAACCTTAAACTGATTACCTTTCAATAGATTAAGTAAATTCACTTGGAGAAAGCATAGGATGGGTCACAATCAAGGGAAATTTCAATTCAAACTTGACAAGGATTTTAGAGGGTCAATATGTGGTCCCAAAGTATCATTTTTGTGAAAATAAGCCACCCATATGTTAGCATAAGATGTTAAGGGCCTAAATTTGACCATTTTAGTGCTTAGCTAGCCTAAGGAACCCCTTACCCAATGCAATCTTTGACCAATTCAAAAAATTGGGATTTCCCATGAGTGTACCCTCACACTTCCACTTGGTAAAATTTTCCATTTTAGAAGGGACAACAATGTAAGAAATAGTGGGCTGGACATCTCTATCAAAAATGGGATAGTAGAGAGTATTTTTTGAGGATTTGTGGCAAACTAGTGGGTTATTCACCCACTCTCTAAGTTTAGAGAAAATTAGGGTTTTGGAAGAAAGATTAAGGAGAAGGGATCTCTTCATCAACTTCCATTTCCTTCAGCTTGGACCAAGGTTTGTGCTCATGCCATGATCTTCTTTTACATTTACATAATGGTGTTGTTATCTTGTTAAATTTTTGTTGCTGAAATCAAGTTTTGAGTTGTGTTGAAGTGATTGTAGCTTGTGTTGCATTTATTTCTTTGTTTTTGTTTTTGAGTGTTGATTGTTAATGGGTGTGAAGGCTTCACTCACCCTTGCAAGGGAAGAGATGCCTTCAGTGAAGAGGTTGGTTGGGCTCGACATTAAATTTTAGACATTTTCCTCTTGGAGAAGGTTTTTTGGTTCATGGAGTATGGGCTCCATTGAAGCCATAGGCCTTGTTTGTCATCATGGGAGGTATAAGGGTATTGATGTGATGAGGAGGATGTATTTTGATAGCCTTGAAGAGGCATTATGAAATTGTAGATGTATATGTGTATATGGATATGGCATTCTCCTCTTTGGAGAGCATACCTTCACCCATTATTTCATGATTCCAGTGGTGAATCATTGTGTTATACCTTGGAGGGATTATATATGTATTGTGATTTTTTTCTTTATGCATTATTAGCTACGAGAGTCTAACTCATTTGAGTCTTATTTCCTAGCTTGGTGGGTGCCTTCTTAGAATCCTAGGATGGGAGGTGAGCCTCCATTATTATTTTGTGAATGCATTACAAGTTTTGTGCATTTGGATCCATGAAATAAATTATGGATTTTCTCTTGGTATAGAAAAAGAGGTGGTAATATGCAATGTATTTGGAAGGAGCATTCTTCCTTCAAGCCAATACGTATTGGGTTGGGACAACAAGACCTTCATTTTTGTTTTGTGTAATGTGTTGTAAAGGCAGATCTTCATTTAAATGTATGTTATCATGAAATAGTCTTGTACAAGGAATGGAGAAATTGGAATATGGACATTTGTAGTTACATTGTAAGAATCCATCTCTATACATTTAGTTTGCATTGGAATAGAAAAATGTGTCCATCATCATAGTCATATATGAAAGAAAAGAGAGAGTTTCATGTAAAGAAGTAGTCACAATTATCATAGATGGAAGATACATTCAATTGTGGTTGCACATGTAAAGGAGTTCCATAAATTAATTAGTTTTCAATAAGAAATTTCATTTAAAATTTCATTATAAGGATTTCTTTGGTAGATGTTATAATGGTTCTTTTCCAAATGTAAGCTATCAAATTTATGTAATGTATGAAGTAGTTAGTATGAACAAGTCCTTCATATTCAAGTTTATTTACCTATAATTTCAAGTGACTACAATAGAACTAACAATTGACTATAAAAGGGTAGCCAAAATCAAGTAACTCCTAAACCCATATTCTTATCCTATCAAATGGAGTATCAGAAAAATTGCATTAAATGTAATGCCCTGCCCGGAGATCCTTGGAAACAAGGATTCAAATCAAGCCAAGATTTTTTTTTTACAAGTATGAATGCACATGACAACATCATACAAGGATCACAACGATCGCAACGGAAGACTTCACCGCAATCCTGGCAACCAACAAATCTCCAAACGCCACTACCAAACTGACACACACAAACAAAGCCAACAACTATAATGCACATGATGAGGGCACAAGAAACAACCACTCATCAATAAAACACCAAGCTGGGGTAGAATGCAAAACCCTGAAATCTGGCTAAGCTTGAAATCTTGAAGCCCTGAAAATTGGCTAAGTCTGGATTTTTGAAGCCTTGAAATTTCCTAGAATCCATAACTTATCTCTAAGAGGTCTGAAACCTATCTCAAAAAATTTGTCGCATATATTAAAATATACAAAAACTAAAACAGAAACACGAAAACTTGATTTCAAGAGAAACTGGTAGAATTCAAAATGCAACAGCATAGGGTCGAAGAATGCCCAAAAGGGTATCCAAAACCACTCTCAAAAAGTTTGAATCATGAAAAAAAGTGCCCGATGCCGGCACGTACAGGTTTTTCACAAAAACTGTGCGACACTTTTTACTAAAGGAGGGCGACACTTCTCCTAAGGCCTGCGACACTTTTCAGCATCGTACGACATTTCTCAAGAAGGCATGCGACACTCTTCCAGTTTCGTACGACATTTCTCAAGAAGGTGTGCGATACTTTACAGTGTCATATGACATTGTTTGCATGGGCGTGTGATACTTTTTTAAAGTGTTGCACCATGCTAAACAAATGTCGCCCATAGAAAACAAAAACACTCCTAGAAGCAAAAGGGACCAAAATAGAGCAAAGAGCCTCCACACTGGAGGGAGTACCAAATCCACAAAGGCTCGAGGAAAGAACACTCGGGAGCACCAATAGCAAGGAAAGAGGAACATCTAACCATCTAAACTACAGTAGCAAAGAACACACTAGAAACAACATCGCAGTAAACATAAATAATATCACAATTACAAAACAACTAAATTAAGTACGCAGTTCCTCCCAACCGTCAATAGCATCATAAGACCATCGTGGGTCCTAGCCATCCCTCGCGTGTAACATCCCAAGCCACCAACCAGATCATCAATACTGTCATAATAGGGACGTCACTACTAAAACATGCAACAATATAAGCATAAGGAAATCTAACATGCTAGTAGTAAAGCATAAGATAATCCTATAGTAGATAACATCACCTATCACATGCTAAACAACAGTAAGCAACAGATATACTACTAAATCAAATAACATCATCTAATCATATGCTAAACATCATGATAAGGGAATGCGTCAAGTAAACTAACATCATATAAACATGATATCCAAGCATCCCAATGAAAGCATAAATCATGAAAGCATACTCCGAAACTTGAAGTACCAAGTGAAAACATCCAGCAACAGTCACACTAGGACAAAAGATCGTCTCTGTACACCGATCCCTAAAAGTGGTGAGGGTAGCTATGCCTCCCAACCATGTGGCACCCATAGGTCCACACCCATTGTGTTGATGGAGATAATGATCCAACCACAAACACAAAAAAAAAATCCATGGCTAACACTCACGCCAGACAGTATGATGGCTGAACCAAGAATTAAGACAATGCAAGGAGTATAGGTCCTAGTCAGACACTCAATAGGCTTCTATGTAGGGACTAACATCATGGAGAGTCACTTGGCATCGAAAAGCCAAAGCTAGGACTTGTGCAGATTCAACATCCCTCAACGGAAAGGCTCTTGCACCTCAAACCTTTTTATTATCTTAAGTTTTATTATCATTCACACATTTATTTAATTATCACTTATATAAAGCTTCCTCTGCCAACCCATGATGTCATGATCATTGGGTTGCGAGATAGAAGCCGCCTCCATATGCTACCCTACCCTACCCATGCTCATCCTATGACAAGTGCCCATGGGCATGCATACTCTCATCCCAACCCCAATGATCATAACTTCCAAAAGTACCACAGAAGATTGAGCCTCGCAAGTCACTCGATAAATGTACACGAACGTACTCGTGTGTGGCGCACCACCATCACAAAGATCATAACACAAGGACATGAATGAGAACACAATGCAAAGAAAACACCCAACTGAAAGCAACACGAGAAGGATGGATTCTACATGAATCCCAAAGCCAATAAAATCATACATCATGAAATCACTCAACTGGCCTCAATCCGAGAGTATGGATTCTACACACATCCCAATGATGTAACAAGACCAAACATCATGAACTCACTCAATCGGCCTCAATATAAGAGTATGGATTCTACACGAATCCTAGCATTCACGAAACAAAAGCAAAGGTCCAAAAGAAACCATAACAGGTACAAAATCACTCAACTGAATGCAACATCGAAAGTACGGATGCAACATGCATCCCAATGCAACATAAAAGTGCAGAAGTGGTCTGACTGATATCCAAATAGATTATCCAAGTCGACGACCCAAATTGTGCCAAGAAAATCCAAGAAAACAAGGTAGCACTCAAAACGACGTAAAAATCCCAAATTTTAGAAAAATTCCAAAATTAAAACCCATTTGACCTTTGGGTTCAAAAACTCCAAAAATCCAAAAATAAATAGAATTGGACACCGTATGCAAAAATGGCTAGCATAACGGCATAAAATCCCAAACCCTCATCCCAAAAAATAGGGAAATGTTCATACCCACCCAACCGGGTAGAACTAGCATATAGAAATGGAGGGGAACACTAGTTCTCAGCCTCCAACCAAATGGCTACCAAAAATAGAAGTAGAAATGGAGTAGAAACAATAAAATAAGAAAGCCCTAACTCACAGCCAAAAGGGAAAAATGGGAATCTGAACCAGAAAATAAATATCTCGCAAAAGTAGCTGAAAATCGTGGCAATCCAAGGTTTCCCCGAGTTGGATCCAACGAGCCCAACCTCACAACAATCCCATGCCCGTAGCTCCCACAACGAACAAAATAGTAAATCCTCATGAAGAGGATTTTGAGTTTTACTCTCCAACTTTCCAATTTGAAAGTGAGAAGTGAGGAATTAAATTCCTTTTTGGATACTTATTCACTTTTTGGGTGAATAATCGATTAGGGCAAATAACCAGCCAACCTAGTTAAACCCTGAATCGACCCAAACGAAAATAGGCTATTCCTATAAATAGGAATTCATCTATGGAAAAATTGCCAGAAACTGAAATAAAACAATTAAAAAGCTCGAAAACCCAAAAACACATAAATCTCCTTAAACAACTTTCGTGACAAAGCGAAACTCTAAATGCACAGACACACTTACTGGTCTAATCACATAACGTAAATGAGTTCGGATTTAATAATCATCGAAAGGTTTAAATTTAAACATTTAATTAAAGATACATCGACCATATAAGGACGACATTGGTAAAATATGAAAGGCTGAATCACTAACTCCATGTGCCACTGCCAGGGATATAAATCTTGCACACTAAACAACACGATCAAGTGCAATTGCATATAATAACATAGCCGAAGCAATAATGCGTTAAATCACCTAATTTAACCATTTATTTAATTATATTAAAATAATCTATTTACATCACTCATGTTTGCATAAATTATAACAACGCAGGAATGAAGTAAATAACCATAGCATTAAATCTATCATATAACACAATTAGAGGTATGTACAAAAACCAGATAACTAGATATCATCATAAAAACACACTATCATCTCAAAATGGCATTGTCATGCAATAAGATCAACTGAATAGCATAATAGTCTAAAATCTATGATACTAAAATCAAGGTATAACATCTGACCCTTAGGTCATCTCAAATGTAAAACATCACATAAGAACAGATATCTCACAGATCAAAATGTAACAAGGTAAATGTCCGTAGCACATAACCAAATAATCCAATATGAATAATCCAATTCTAATTGCTTAAGCATTTAATAATGATTGTTTACTCTGCATTAAAAAGGCATTTAAAACATATAAGCAAACACAGTCATAAACATGACTAACCACTGCTACAGGAACCTAGTTCAATGTAGCATGGTAATAGAACATAGTGCAATCTCTGTACACATCTCAAGGTAATCACGAAACAACCTCATGATACCACATCGATCCTGGTAACCATTAGCACAAACCTCAGTGAACCATAAATCACATCATAATCTCATAGATTAGTCAAAAGCATAATCAAAGCAACTGATACAGAAACATAAATCGAAACACCTCGATGGTGTAGACCACTCAGGGTCACAATCATGATCCCATCACAACAAAAGATCAACAAGGTTGCATCCATCAAGATGACTAACAAAAGTCAAATGGGAGAGGCACTACATTAAAACTCTTCAAGAAACCTTGTTGTAAATGCATTTTATCTCAATGGAATTTGTATGGAAAGTGGAAAAACATCCCATCCCTTATTACAGACCAGTAAAATAATAAGAAGAATATTCCTATAATAAATTGGTAAATAATGATAGGTAAAATATTATAAATAAGAACATTATCCAAAGTTAAAAGTTTTTGGGACTTAATCATCGTACACACATGACTAAGACTTGAAAAAAGTCACTTCCATCATAAAACAAAGAAAATATAGAATACATAATATTTTATCCTCTATCACCCTAGTCTTCCTAGAGATTCAACACCTTCCCCATAGAAAAGCCTTTATAAAAAATAGGGGTTGAGGGCTCTCAAATAAAATGTCATATTATATACCTTCCTAAGCACTTTATTTCAAGTATGGATCAACCAGTCATAGGAGGTTTCTACTCCAAGGAAAATTAACACAATAATTATGATATGACGTTAAGGGACCCCTTTTGGTTGGTGGTCCCATCGTCACTCACATCTGCCTCCATACTCCACATATTTTGATAGTGGTGAGGCCTCACCCTGACCCATCCTAGCATCGATGCTACATTATTATTTTGATACTCATGACTTGATATGTCAGAACATTATTTGATGCACTGAACTTATGCTATTTATGATGTATGATGCTTTACTTTTAGATATTTGATTTCATCATTTAATGCATTAGGAACATGTATGATGATGGAGTAAATGAATGCAAAATTAGCACTTTGATTATGCAAGTTTAATAGTCGAAAATATGAGTAGAATTAGATAAGCAATTGATTATTAGAAAAATGGATGTTTTAATTTATATGATTTTTTTTCGATACATAAAATACATAATGCATTTGATTTTTTTAATCTACTGATGTGTGCAATGAGTGTGTAGGATATTCAGCCGGGAAACCTAATGGAAAGACAAAACTAAAACCCCTTGTTAAATTGTGCTATCTTTGTATTGTAATTCTTTGAAGGTTGTTATTGGTCTTACTATTCTCCTAGCTTTTAATTATTCCCATTATGTCTTTAAGGCTTAAAATCATCAAATTTAAGTGCCCTAGGGGTAAGGGTATGGGTGGGGAGTACTTTCCACCCCCTTAGCCTCCTTGTTTGACTTTTAGGGTCACTCAAAAACCTTATCTTTGGTTGATTGCGAAAATTGATTGTCTCCTCCATGGGTTGGTGACTCAAACTCCATCTTGAGTTTGCTTGAAGTCTAGTTGAGTTAAGGATCATACTTAGAGGCATTTTAGTTTTTGGGTTGTTACCCAATCTCTAGATTTGGAAAAAGTTGGAAGATTGAAGCAAGAAAAGGAAAAGCTCTTGTCAACCCACCATTTTGCCATAACTCTTTTGGTGAAGGTAGGAGTTCTTCACTTCTTTGAATTGTGTTCTTCATTTTTTCATGCTTGAATCTTGCTTGAATCATGCTTAAGGCATTGTGTTGTTTTTGTATTGCTTGCTTGTGTGTTGGGGTTGATTGGGAGGGATCTTAACTTGTTTTCTTTTGTTGTTATTCTCATGCTTACTTTGATGTTTTGTGTTTTGAAGGGATTTCATGGGGATTTTTTTGGCATTACTCACCCTTGGATAGGGAAGAAGTGGCCATGTATGGGGAAAGGGCCTTAGTTGGACCTCAATGGTGTAGAGTCTCCTCTCATAGTGAGAGGAGGGAAAGAGGGTAGGGTGTATGGGCCCCTACTTGTCATCACATACCTTTTTGATATTGTGAATACTTGAACATGGAAAGGAATGAAAATCCTTGTGGAAATAGCCTCGAAAGGGCCTTGTAGAAGAATGGAAGTTCTTGAAGTTTTAGCCCCGAAAGGGCTGTGTTATGGTATGGTGATTGACCTCTCCCATTGGAAAAATCCACCTTCCCCCTAGTTAGGTTCTATGTTCGGACCTATTGTGCAAAACCAGGTTGGGGTATATTCTTGAATTGCTCTTGATGTTGTGATGTTTTACCCCTGGTTAGCTCTTGTCTTCTCCTTGTTTCCTTGATGAATTGAAGATATTGGAAGGAAGCACTTGCGAAGGATTTAGAAGTGAATTTATTTGAATTATAATATTATGTAAAAATGTATTTGAATTTTGATGTATTGGAAAAGACATTGGGTTTTCTTATTGGTTCTTTCTTGATGGAGCCTTGAACTAGGATGAATAATAGAGAATGAAAAGATTGTGAAAACCTCCTTGCATTGCTCTTATGTGTTTTCAAACTATGCATATGTATGTGAGAAAATAGATTAATGGATAATGTTATTGAATTATGAATTTCAAGTTTTCAAATATGTTAAGGATGAGTAAATTTGATATGTTGAAGTTTCCTATTCAATGTTTTATGTATTAAGAGGAAATGTGATGCAGGAGCATCCAGAGGTATAAGGGCAATCCTGTGTCACCCAAAAGAATGTACTTAGACTTAGTTTTTGTTTCATGTGTTTTCATTTCTAGATACCCATTTGGGTTAAATAAAAGTTTCAACTCTCACAGTTCCACTATTAGTGTCCTGGGTTAGAGTTTTTAATCACCTTGGGATACTTGTAAATGTCAAAAAAATAGGAGTATGTAATTGAGCCATCATTTTGGTAAATTAAAGGGTGTAAATTGGCTGGATGAATGTTATTGTAATTTAGAGCATTCCAGAAAAAGAATCAGGTCAAAAGGCCCCACGGTTTGAAAGTTATCGTAATTTTTCGATTTCTAGAGACATCCTAAGAATGCTTTGAAGTCAGGTTAGGAGCATTAAATGACCTTGAACAGGGCTAGAAAATGGGGGACAAGCAAAGCTAGTCCATAGGGCTATAGAGCACTTTGAGATCTTTCCAAAAATGTAAACAGTTCGTCAATCGAAGCTACAATTCAAAAGTTATGCCTCCCGAAAGTTCGGTTACCATTTCTGGATTCTTCTAATTTTGTGCCGACTTCTAATGCAACTTCTAGAGCCTTCTATTTGGTTGGTGGATTCCTACTAACACTTTCTAGAATGTATCCCTAATCCTTAACCCTCTGGGGTCTATTTAAGAACATTTTTGGCATTGTGAAGGGTAGTTCGAAGTGGAGTTTGAGAGAAGGTACTGAAAGGAGAAATTATCTCTAGATTTATACTATTGTAAGCCCTTAGGGCATGTTTTGAAGTCTATTTTCTCTGTACTGAATGTATTACCATTTTCTCATAGTTAATAAAATTTTCCCTTTTCTGTTGTGTCCATTCTGTGCTTGGGTGGTGTCCCCATCAAAATGAAAATCCTACATAGTGGACAACAAAGTTATCTCCCTCCTTGTTGAATTTCAAAATTGACAAAATCAAAATTGATTAAGAGATTTTGCATCTCCTTGAAGTCTAAAAATAAGAAACATATACCTTTGTAATATGATGAATTATAAGACATAAATTATAGGAGAGAAAAGAAAATATATCCATATACATATCCTTGTATTAGTATGCTTGTTCAAAGGAATTAATGTTGTCACTAGGTTAGGAATCACTCCTTGTTAAAAAATGTATATATATAGCAAAGTGAAACATGTAAACACTTAGACAAAAAAAAAATTGGCTTCAAAGAAAAATGTGCATTCCTAGGGGTAAAGACCTCTCTGGAAAATGTATGAAGAAATTTTTAATTCACCCAAGTCACAGAGAATATTCTCTGAGTTATTCCTCTTTAAATCTCAACTAAAATAATTGCTAATTCTTTAAATAATATAAACCAAATAAATTCAAAAATAAAACATCTAATGCATATGTTAATGCATTTCTGATTGCCTCCTCTCAACTATAAAACTTTTAGCATTTACTCCTAAGCTATCTAGCCTTCACTAAATCAAACTTCAAATCACCTCCTACCAAATTTGGGCATAGACTTGGCTTTAGTATTAAATTCCATGCATCATGAAAGGGCAAGTACTTTCCTAGGAATTCAAACTTGGTATTGTTATAAACAAAAAAAAAAGATTTCACCCACTTAAATTTTCCTTCCCACCATGTCTTACTTTTGTGCACCTTCCTATTGAAGGGTTAGGCGTGGACTTCACCCAACCTTGCCAGCATGAGTACTGACCCCACCGAAAACCTTGTCTTATCAAGGGAAGCAAGGAGAGGTTTTTAAAAAATTTAACCTTCCCACATTTAAGCTTACCACCACCTCATCGTCTTCCATCTGCAGGCTTTACTCATGCAAGGCAGGGAGGTGACTAGGTCTGCAGCGTGCAGACCTTGGGTAGCGCACTGCACTTTGAGCATGGAGCCATGTGAGGGGGTAGGCCCACTGGGCTTAGGTATTAGGATGGGGGGGAGGACAAAAGAGTTTCATTAAATTAAATTTAAACAAAAAAAAAATTTACTCCATTCTCTCCTTACCAAGCGTTGACGTCCATGGTTGTATGGCACGCAACAAGGAAGAGGGGGACCAAGTCTACACTATGCAGACTTTGGGCAGCATACTACCTTTTGGAGAGAGGAGCCACTTGAGGATAGGCCCCCCCAGTTGGCATAGGTTGTTAGGTTAGTAATATAGTTCTTTCTTTTTTAGTTTGTTTTAATTGTTTTTTGTTAGTAATAAGTTAGTATGCAGACTAGGTTAGTATTATATTATTTTTGTGGTGTAGTTTGATGGTAATAATTAGTATGTAGTTAGATTATATTAGATTTAAGTTTGAATGTTAGTTTATCATTTTTGTTTAGTTTGTATCATTTAAAGTTTCTTTTAATTTAAGTTTAGTTTTAGAATAGTGTGGTTAGATGATATAGTAATATTAATGTTAGGGCTTATATTTAGTTAGTATTAATAAAGTTATGTTAATAATTTTTAATATAGGATTAGTTTTTTTAACATGTTGAGTTAGTATTTCTCGAGAGTGTTTAGAATAGATGTTAATATTAGGTTTAGATGTTAGTGTTGTAGTTAATGATATTTTTTTATAAATGTATTAGAGTAATTGTGTTAGCATGTTTTAGTTTCTAGTTAGAAGGTTAGATGTTAGTAGGGGTTACATATTGTCTATGTTTTAAATTAAGTTCTTAAGTTAATTAGTTTAGTTTAGTTGTTTTCTTTTAGTTTTAAATTAAGTTAGTTTAAATCGTAGTTAGAATCAGTGTTTAAATTGTTGTTAGTTAAGTCTTATGTATAATTTTTTTAAAAAAAATTTGTTTTCATTATCATTTATTAATGCAATTTGGTTCTAGTATAACGAAATTTTATTTAGCTTCATTAACTAAAGAAATATGCTTTGTTTTAGTAAATGTTAATATTGCTAATTGTTTTAAAGTTGTTAGAATTTTAATATGTATATTTTAATCATGAATAATATTAGCTAGTTCTGCATATTAATTTTAGTTAAAGTTTTAAACTTAATTAAGTTTTATCTTGGTCATAATTTTAATATTTAGTTTAATGTATCATAGTATCATGATTAGATTAGTAAAGTGCAGTTAGTGACATTCTTTTTGGAATCGATAAATGTTACACTCTTAATTAATGTTTAGTAGAAATTTGATTAAATGTGAATTTAGTTTAATTGTTAAGAAAGTTAATCATTATGTTGTAAACATAACAAGTTATGTTAGACCGATATGATAACGTAATTTGTTTTGCGTAGTTAAATTTAAGATCAATTTATATTGTTGTTCAAATAATTTCATTTCTATCGTTGAAATCTTAATGTAATGACGAACCAAATGTTGATACCAATTTAATAACAAGAATTTAACTTTATCAATGTATCCCCTCTCATGTTTATAAATTTAAGATGAACGTAGTAGATGCATTCTTGCGAATCAAACTCTTAAACCTTTTGAGAACCTTATTATTATTTTAAAAAAATAAAATTTGTGTGTGTGCTTTTCCCTTATATATTTTGGCATGACAATAGTCCTAGCACTTTGTTCATGGTAGAGATCCCATTGATGATGTGCCCCATCTCCCATTTTCTTCTCCTAAGCACTCCAATTCTATCATGCAAGTGATGGAAAGGGAGTGGAGGCTTAGGTGTAGGATGTAGGGTATTGTGGTGTTGGAAATGGGTAAGAAGAGAAAGGATGATTAAGGGGGCCTTGGGGTGGGCCACGTGGCATGTGATTAATGTTGGGGGAATAGTGAATGTTAGTTAGTATGTAAGTTAGAATCATTCAGTTAGCAAGTAATATTATTAGTATGAGTGTTAATGTGATAGTTAGTTTTTGGATTAGTTAAATTAAATTGGGATGATGTAGTTAGTAGTTAGTATGGATGGTAAATGAAAGATTATCTAGAATTTATGTTTAGTTAGTGGTTCATTAGTTAAGGAATTAATTGGTGATAGATTTAGTAGCATGTTGATTAAAGTTAGATGGTAAATTAGAAGATAAGTTTGTATAAATAGGTAAGATAGTAAATAGGTTTATTTAAATAATAAGTGGTAGAAGTATATAATTTTATTTTAGTAAGAGGGGAATGTAAGCATGATATTTAGTATTAGAATTTAATGTTTTGTTATTGGTATTAGAATTTTAAATTCTATAGTGGAAGGTTATTGGTTCTTTGTTATTAGTCAAGGTGATGTGTTAGAGGTAAATAGTGTAAGGAGAATGAAAAGTACTTTGTGTATTAAATGTGTATAGTATTGAAAGATAGGCCTCCTAAGTATGATTTGTATATTTCAACGTTGTTTGGGAAACATCTTCTAAATAATAATTAATTGGAAGGGACGTAAGTTAGTAACCTTGTGGATATTAGATGCTAGAAGGTGTTATGGGTTATAGTTGGCATAGACAACTTAATATTTGATTTAGGATATTTTGGAGGATGAATTAAATGATTCAAATTATCTTATGGTAAGTAATCAATGTTTTATTTAGTTCTAATATGTTATGTTAATAATTAGAATCAAGTAATTTTATCAATAGACTACCTTTTAGGTGCAAATGTAGGCATTTAGGGAAATGAGAAAGTATATTGCTATAAGAATATGGTATTCATTAAGATCTAATGGAATCCATGATGTCATTCAAATTAAATGACATCTAACTTAATATAGTTAAGTAAAATCAACTAAACTACTAACTAGGGTTAAACTTGATTGTGACCATGTTGAGGTGGGTTGCTAGCCTAATGTCAGGAAGTGAAAACCTATGAACCTAACTTTACTAGATTATACCCAACTAATTTGGAAACCCTAACTCAGTCTTTGACTTGATGACATACCCTTGTAATCATAAAACTATGATTTAATCAACCAAACTAAACCAACCCATGTTAGAAGTTCTTGTAGTACTATCACACATAGTTCTGAAATAGTGTAGTATGTTTAATAACCAACCCTACACCTTTATATACTGTAAATGGAATTTAATTGTATGTCTAAACCCTTAAACAAAAATGAACTCCTTCAGGTGTACCCTAACTACACCTACTTACCCTTATTGTAATCAAGGTCTTTTATTGGAAGTAATAATTATATATATATATATATATATATATATATATATATATATATATATATATATATATATATATATATATATATATATATATATATATATATATATATATATATATATATATATATATATATATATATATATATATATATATATATATATATATATATATATATATATATATATATATATATATATATAATAAAAAATTTAGTTGTGTTTTTTCCCTATAAATTTTGGGCATGACATTCTAGTATCAGAGCTTGGTTTTTCAATGTTGGGCATTAATAGGTCCATGAATAATTGTACAATTTGAATGTTAGCAATAAAAGCAGGACTTCAATGAACTCATCTTTCAAACTAGTGACCTCTATGAGTAAGTCAAGTAAAATCTAATGCCCTTATGTAAACAACTCATGGCTAAGTGATCTTAACTAATTAATGATAGAAAATGACCTTGTAATAATAGCACAAAGATATAATAATATAGTAAAGAGAGTTTACTCTCCTAAAAGAATCGATCCATAACAGGTATTGTCTTCTTGAAAGGAAAAGTAAGTTGTAGACCTTATATGGGTAATATGGGGTCAAAGTATGGAGTAAGAGAAGTATTAACATAGACAGTGTGAAACTACAATACTTAAATGACATGAGAATAAGGAAATCTATATAATATCCCTTGATAGCTATAAGATCTAAGTGAACCATGATCATGTTGCGTATAACAGAAGTTTTAGGACATACCAAGATTCGAAAGGATCGGGTGAATTTTTGAATTACTTCAATGAAAGTCTATCCTTATGTAAAATTGAGGAATCTTCATGAACTTAGTTGTGTTCCTTTGGATTGGCACAATAATCTTAATTAAAATTGATAAGAATAATAGATCGAAGAGAATCATAAGGTTATGAATAGCTACCCTACCATGAAGTTCTAGTGGAACAATGATCAAATACTATATGTTGATGGTAATATTTTATGATCTAACTATCATAAAAATGACTCCATATCTCAATAATGGAAGCCACACATAAAGATAGGGAGTAGGATAGTCCCCTTAGAATATGATATTATAAAGGGTGTTAGCCTTATAAGTATACCTATATGTAACACCTATTGCAAAATCTTTAGTGCAAACCCATTCCTTAGAGAATTCATCCTTACACCTCAAATGGTGCTTGTTAGGAAAGTGTGCTAGACTAATATAAAGGAATTTTGTGGGTCCTTCTAGTCATGATCCTTTTGTATCTTACTCTAAGGTGTGTAACACAAACCTTGATCCCTTTTGTATAGCCAAAGGGCCATTAGTATAATTGGTGTAGAAGCTCTATCTCCAAACATTTTTTAGTAGTTCTTGATAGTAATAGATAGAAAGGTAAGCAACCATAGTCTATTAAATAATGAGCTCTTAGACTCAACAACCTCATCAACAATAAGAGTTGAATCACACTCCTGCCTATTCCAGGAAAAGACTAAAAAATACAAGAGATTTTTCTTTGCATATCATTGATTTCTAATATAGCTATAAGACAACTTTCCTCTTCTTTCCATTAGGAAACCTTGGTATGACTGCATTATCCTTGAAAAATTAATTTTATGTGAATCATTATTGTTCTTAATTTTTGGTGTATTTTGCCAACTTTGTGGAGTATTTATTGAATTAATTTCTTGTTCATGATCCTATTTTGCCTCAAGGACATCCCTTGTTTTAAATTGAAGATTTACCATTTTGGAAACACTTGTGTTTGTTTTTCATTAATTGATTATTTTTACCTTGGATTTAAGTTATTTATGAGACATTCTCTTGTGAATAGTGTTGATAAGTTTGTTGTACCATAATAATGAAATGACCATACCAAGAGATATTCTTGATAATCTGTGCAAGAAATTGGGACACCATAAGATCATCTTGTTATAAGATAGGAGGCTTTTAGATAGGGTCCCTAGAACACCACCCCCTTCTTATATTGTAAATATGAACTCATTCAAAATGTAGATAACATAGAAATATATTGTATGTTGACTCATTATGGTGTGAATAGACACCATGTTAAGGACCTTAAGTAAGGGTGTATTTAATGAGAACTTGAAAAATTAGACCTAGGCAAGACTATGTACTTACTATAGTAATAAAGGAGATGGTTGTAATAGAAACTAGTAGAAACAATCAAAATAAGAATGAGGAACTTGGAATAGAAGCTATGTGATGCCAGTGTACGCCAAAAATCTAATAAGCATGCCAAACAAAATAGTTCATAGTGACCAAGTTGTCTGATTATAACTCAACCAAGAAAACACAGTGACAAAAAAGTGTCTACATTTGACGGCATGAAAGTAAATCTTGATAATAAGATGAACAGTTCAATCTTTGAAGTTCTGATAGAAGGTAAACAACCACATCAAGGAAATACTTCCTTCAACTATGATCATATGATTTGGCCAATACCAATGAGAGTTAATAACTAAGCCAGTGAATAATAAACTTAGTCGATAATAACTAATAAAGAATGTGATAACATTGGAAGTGAATAATTATCAAGCACAGGGTAGTGTTTATAAGATCAAAGTTACCAAGAAAATAAAATCTAAGACATAAGTATAACTAAGAAAGAGAAAGGATTTTGAGTAAATAGTACCGTATGAAAAATAGCTAGGTAGATAGTACTACCATTTGGTACATAGAAATAAAATTAGTTAAACAAGATTGAGAAAGGCAATAAGTATTCACAAACATAAAGGACTTGACCTAATAATATGAGAGTGCATTATGTTAGATTAAACTTCAAATGCGCTATTAGTATTGTTGTATTCTTGAATCCTAAGAGATCGAGTAGACATCAAAAAGCCTTAAAAACTTTAGGAAATTCTTGTCCTAAGAAAAGAATTATGTAAGGGATACTTATGTCTGATAGTTGGGGATTATGGTAGGTACACCAATGGTTGGATAATACCTAATCAATATAATTGTTAATTAATCTCTCTTAGGAAAATTTGTCCATGTCATGGGATGTGGTCCAAAGCTATAGTCCATTAAATTAAATTAAATTAAATTATGTATACACATAAAGTGGGTACGAATGTTATGAAAAAGCTCTAAAATCAGTCATTTATGCTAAGATTAGGTAAGTTCTATGTATGAAGGCTATGTTTCTAATTTTCGATGAATTCTAGGAGGAAGTCAAAAGAAGCAGGGGAGGGGGAAGATTTAAGGCCTCTTCCCTAGTACCCTATTAAAAATATTAATAACATGAATATGATTTGATCTAGGAAGAGTAAGGAGATGAGATGTCATGTTTCTATATCTTGTGTATAGAATGTGAATTATATACTGCTACCATACACCTTATGATAGAATGATGGTGAGAAGGTTTTGAGATCTAAGTAAGTCATGATTGGCATTTTTCTTATCAGTAATGAACCTAAGATCTTATTGAGATTGATATTATTTTAGTTATTGTTGTGCTAAGTATCCTATTTGGAATCACATTAGGCTGATAAGCTAAGACCCTATGGAATGAAGGCTCAAGGTGTCATAACTTAGAAACTATGTCAATGGGTTCATGATATTTTATGGCCTACTAGGATAATTTAATTAGATTGTTATTATGGAAAGATGAATTAGTACACACTCTTGTTAATATTACTAACAGTCATAGATGAAAATTGTTATCAAAATTGGATAAGGGTCTACATGGTAGATCTTAGTATGATGTTATGTAACAAGTCAATTTTTGTGCAAATAGTATTAGGAGGATATGTTTATGGTCACGAGGACAAATTTTATGGCCCAATAAAATGTAATAAATTTATTCGATGATTGATTTTGAAACTATGTGACATGACTATGCAAACATCTTGATTCCCTAACATAATTGATACAACTTATGATGTGTAATTGCACTATGTTTAGTTGAATCAAGGGATACTAGTTGTGATGTTTACATTTTGGTGGTTTTCACTTAAGATATGTATTTGGAACTAGTTTTCATGTTCTTTGATTTAACAATTATAGATTCGATATTTCATCACTATGATAGGAATTAGATTATGACGAGGTTCAAAATGTTAATTGGATCATGGGATTAGATGTTAATGTTGATATGAAGATTTTGATATTTTAATGTTTTAAATATTTCATATTGAAATGATTAGAAAATAAAAGTTGATTATGATGTTAAGATGAATTATTTAATATGAAATTTTCGTGCACCTATATACATGATATTTTATATGATCTTCATTGGACTACTAATGCTCAAGTTTAATGTGTAGAAAAATTAAACCATGTAAATTAATCGGGAAAAAAAAGTCCAAACTTATGTGGACACATTATAGCCAAGGTGAATCTGTGGAAGATTCAAAAGCCTCGTTGTGATGTGTTTATTTTTTCAATGTAAGTGTGCATGTGTGTGGAAAATTTAATCTCATAAATACATTAGGGACATGACATGGTGATGTGTAATGTGTTTTAAATGTGTCACTTGACACTTATAATTGTTTGTGTGTTAATGAAATGTCACTTAAGGTTTTGATCATGGAAGCACTTAACCTTAAACAAATGCCTTTCAAAAGATTAAGTAAATCAACTTGGTGAAAGGATAGAATGGGTCATCATCAAGGGAAATTCGAATTCAAAGTTGACAAAGATTTTAGAGGGTCAATATGTGGTCCTAAAGTGTCATTTTTGTGAAAATAATCCACCCATATGTTAGCATAAGATGTTAAGGGCCTAAATTTGACCAATTTAGTGCTTAGCTAGCCTAAGGGACCCCTTAACCAATGTATTCTTCAACCAATTCGAAATTCTAGGTTTTTCCATGAGTGTACCCTCACACTTCCACTTGGTAAAAGTTTCCTTTTTAGAAGGGACAACAATGTGAGAAATAGTGGGTTGGATGTTTCTTCCAAAAATGGGATAGTAGAGGGTCTTTTTAGAGGATTTGTGGAAAACTAGTGGGGTATTCACTCACTCTCTAAGTTTAGAGACAATTAGGGTTTTGGAAGAAAGACTAAGGAGAGGAGAGCTCTTCATCAATTGTCATTTCCTTTAGCTTGGACCAAGGTTGGTGCCCATGCCATGACCTTCTTTTACACTTGCATAGTGGTGTTGTAATGTTGTTACGTTTTTGTTGGTGAAATAAGTTTTGTGTTGTGTTAAAGTGATTGTAGATTGTGTTGCATTTATTTCTTTGTTTTTATTTATGAGTGTTGATTTTTAATTGGTGTAAAGGCTTCACTCACCCTTGGGAGGAAATATATGCCTTGGGTGAAGGGGTTAGTTAGGCTCAACAATGAAGTTGAGAGATTTTCCTCTTGGAGAGAGCTTTTTTGTTTATGGAGTATGGGCTCCATTGAAGCCATATGCCTTTTTTTGTTTTAGATTAAGGTAAAAAAAAGTTTTGAAGGGACCCAAAACCTTTTAACAAAAGAAAAAGATAGTTATTAAGAACCAGTCAGGTTTTACAAGGACCTGAAACCTAGAGTAAAGAAAAAAATACAAAAAACCAAGTTTTACAAGGACCTAAAATTGCAAGTTTAAAATAAACACACCCAGGTTTTACAAGGACCTAGAACTTAAAGTTTTAAAATAGAAATCTGGAAAAATAAAAAATAGAACTAGCACCACGACTCTTTATTCCTTATTTGTTATTATAGGAGCTATAAGGATATTGATGTGATGAAGGAGGATGTATTTTGATAGGTTTGAAGAGACATTATGCAATTGTAGATGTATATGTTTATATAAACATGAAATTCTCCTCTTTGGAGAGCCCATCTTCACCCATTGTTTCATGATTCCAATGGTGAATCATTGTCTTAAACTTTAGAGAGATTGCATATGTATTGTGATGTTTTGGTATATGCATTTTTATCTACATGAGTGTAACCTATTTGAGTCTTGTTTCCCCAGTTCAGTGGGTGGCTTCTTAGAAGCCTAGGATGGGAGGTGAGCCTCCATGATTCTTGTGTGAATGTTTTTTAGGTTTTGTGCATTTATATCCATGAAAGAAATTGGATATTTTCCCTTGCATTGGTAAAGCAAAAGATGTGGTAATATGTAGTGTAATTGGAAGGAGCGTTATTCTTTCAAGCCAATATGTATTAGGTTGGGATAACAAGACCTCCATTGATGGTTTGTGTAATGTGTTGTAAAGGATGATCTTCATTTAAATGTATGTTATTGTGAATTTAGTCTTGTGAAAGGAATTAAGAAATTGAAATATGGACATTCATAGTTACATTTTAAGAATCCATCTCTATGCATTTAGTTTGCATTGGAATAGAAAAATGCATCCATTATCATAGTCATATATGAAAGAAAAGAGAGAGTTTCATGTAAATAAATAGTAATAATTATCTTAGATGGAAGATACATTAAATTTTGATTGCACATGTAAAGGAGTTTCATATTTTAATTAGTTTGATAAGCAATTTCATTCAGAGTTTTATTATAAGGATTACTTTGGTAGATGTTATAATGGATAGTTTCCAAATGTAAGCTATTAAATTTATGTATTGTATCAAGTAGTTAGTATGAGCAAGTCCTTTAGATTCACGTTTATTTACCTATAATTTCAAATGGCTACAATAGAACTAAAAATTGAATATAACAGGGTAGCCAAAATAAAGTCACTCCTAAACCTATATTCTTATCCTATCAAATGGAGTATAGGAGAAAGCGTATTAAAACTCTTAAGAAAACCTTTTGTAGATGCATGTTATCTCTCTGAAATTTGAGTGGGAAGTGGAAAACATGCCATCCCTTATTAGACCAATAAAATAATAAGAAGAATATTGCCATAATAAATTGGTAAATAATGATAGGCAAAATATTATAAATAAGAAAATTACCCAAAGTTAAAAAATTTTGGGACTAAATCATAGCACTCACATGACTAGGACTTGAAAAAGGTTACTTCCATCATAAAAAAAAAAAAAAAAAAAAATGGAATATATATTTTTATCTTCTATCAACCTAGTCTTCTTAGGAATTCCACACCTTCCCCATAGAAAATTCTTTATAAAAAATGGGGGGGAGCTCTCAAATAAAATGTCATATTATATACCTTCCTAAACACTTTATTTCAAGTATGTATTGACCAGTCATATTGGGCACCTGCTCCAAGGAAAATGATCACAATAATTATGATATGATGGTAGGGGACCCCTTTTGGTCAATGGTCCCACTGCCACCCACATCTGCCTCTATACTCCATGCATTTTGATAGTCCCAGCACTCTATTGATGGTAGAGGTCCCATCAATGATATGCCCCACCTCCCATTCACTTCTCCCAAGTGCTCCAATTCTGTCATGTGAGTGATGCAAATAGAGTAGTGACTTAGGTGTAGGATGTAGTGTATTATGGTATGGGAAGTAGGTAAGAAGAGAAAGGATAATTAAGGATGTCTTGAGGTGGGCCATGTGGCATGAGATTAAGGTTGGGGGAATAGTGAATGTTAGTTAGTATGTAAGTTAGCATCAGTTAGTTAGTAAGTAATATTATTAATATGAGTGTTAATGTGATAGTTAATGTTGGGATTAGTTAAATTAAATTGGGATGATGTAGTTAGTAGTTAGTATGGATGGTAAAAGGAAGATTAGCTAGCATTTATGTTTAATTAGTGGTTTTTTAGTTAAGGATTTAATTGGTGATAGATTTATTAGCATGTCAATTAGAAGTCAAATGGTAAATTAGAAGATAAGCTAGTATAAATAGGTACAATAGTAATTAGTTTTATTTAAATAATAAGTGGTAGAGTATATATTTTTATTTTAGTAAGAGGGGAATGTTAGCATCATATTTAGTATTACAATTCTAAATTTTATAGTGGAAATTTATTGGTTCTTAGTTATTAGTCAAGGTGATGTGTAAGACATAAATAATTTTAGGAGAATGAAAAGTACTTTGTGTATTAAATGCATATAGAATTGAAAGATAGGACTCATAATTAGTATGATTTGTATATTTCAATGTTTCTTGGGCAACATCTTCTAAATAATAATTATTATTAATTGGAAGGGACTTAGGTTTGTAACCTTGTGGATATTAGATGTTAGAAGGTGTTATGGGTTAGAGTTGGCATAGACAACTTGATAGTTGATTTAGGATATTTTGGAGGATGAATTAAATGATTGTAATTAGCTTATGGTAAGTAATAAATGTTTTATTTAGTCTAATATGTTATGTTAATAATCAAAATCAAGTAATTTTATCAATAGGCTACCTTATAGGTGCAAATCTAGTCATTTAGGGAAGTGACAATGCATATTGCAATAAGAATATGGTATTGATTAAGATCTACTGGAATCCATGATGTCATTCAAATTAAATGGCATGTAACTTAATATAATTAAGTAAAATCAACTAAATTGCTAACTAGGGTTAAACTCGATTGTGACCATGTTGAGGTGGGTTCCTAGCCTCATGTTAGGAAGTGAAAACCTATGAACCTAACTTTACTAGATTATACCCAACTAATTTGGAAACCCTAAATAAGTCTTTGAATTGATGGCACACCCTTGTAATCATGAAACTATGGTTTAATCTATCCAACTAAACCAACCCATGTTAGAAGTTCTTGTAGCACTATCACACATAGTTCTAAACTAGTGCAATATGTTCAATAACCAATGCTACACCTTTATGTACTCTAAATGAAATTTAATTAGCTTCCTAAATTGTGAAACAAAAATGAACTTCTTCAAGTGTACCCTAAATATGCATACTTACCCTTATCTTAATCAAGATCTTTTATTGGAAGTAGTAATAATAATAGTAATATATTTTTAAAAAATTGTAGTTTTATTTTTGCCCTATAAATTTTGGGCATGACAAATAGAAAATGTTTCTCGATAGTCTATACCTTATTCTTGAGAATATCATTTGCACACTAGCCTTTCCTTATTCCTTGATACTTCACCATTTTCATTCAATTTATTTCTAAAATCCCATTTTGTAGCAATTACATTTTTGTCCTTGGGTCTAGGAAAAAGTATCCAAGTTTTGTTCCTCTCAATTTTCTCAATTTCTTCATTCATTGCCTCTATCCAACTTTTATTATTCAAAACATATTTTACAATTCTAGGTTCAAATTTAGTAAGAAAATGTGTACCTTTTATCTTGTTCCTTATGATTATGCCTCTTGTCTAATCTCCAACTATTTGTTTAGGTGTATGATGCCTTTTGACATATCTAGCAAGTATAGGCTCCTTCCTTCTCAATTCTTGACTTGTTTCACTTGGTTCACCATGATCAAATATTCTATGAATTTATGAACTATTCTCAAGTCCTACTATCTAAGACTTGGTTTCCTCTAACTATGACTCAAGTTCCTCTTCTATTTGTTTCAACTTGGGTTACACTTGTTGTCACTTAGTTTTCACTAGTTGCAACTCAGGTTGAACTATCTACAACTTGGGTTGAACTATCTACAACTAAATTTCCTCTATCTAAGACTTTGTTACCTCTATTTGAGCTAGAAAACATATAGTTTCAATGAAGTATAATTAAAACAAATTAGCTTTTATCTTATTTTCAATTCCAACTAGGTTTCCCTTACCATCCAATAGCCTAGCTTTCCCATTCATGAATTATACCTTGTATCCAATGTTGTTAAATTGTGCCACACTTAGAATATTGTGTCTTATTCCTTCAACCCAGTAAGAATTATCACATTTGAATTCATCAATTAATGCAATGCATCTAATTCCCTTCACATATCAAGGCTCATTGTTTCCAAATGTAATACTTCCACCATCATAGTGCTCCAAGTGTTCAAACTTACTTTTTTCACTAGTCGTGTGATGAGAATAGAAACTATCTATTATCCATGTGTCATTCTTCCTAACATGAGAAGTAAGTGCCATATTTTTATTATCCTCATCATCTAATTCATATTTAATATCAATAGACACCATTTCATCTTCATCATCATTTTCAAAATCTTTCTTCTCTTTGAACTTGTTGAATTTTCTATCATCTTTTTTTTCCTTATTTGGAAACCTTGTAGCAATGTGACCAACTTCTTTATAAGAGAAATAAATCAATGGAATTTTTCCTTTATACTTACCTTTGCCTTTTGGTAACCTTCTAGCAGGCAGGGCTTCAATAGCTTCAAGGTTATCATCTGAATCTTCATCTTCTTCATTGTTAGTCTATTTTCTTTTTGAGTTTCCTCCCTTTCTACCAAGAATTAGTTTGGCTTTAAATATTGATTCTATGTTGTGAGAGCTAGGAAGATAGTTATCAAAGTTATCCAATTCAAAAGATGTTAATCTTCTCACTAATGCATCTAGAGTTATATCATTTTTGGGATCACATCTCATCTGAAACTCTAATTGCATAAATAGGAAGAAGAATTCTTAATATCTTTTTGACTACTGTAACAACATCTAGTTTTACTCATGTAGTTCTAATTGTACTCACACTTGCTTTGATTATTTCACTATATTTAGCAACATTTTCATCTACTCTCATTTTCATTTAATCAAAATGACCTCTTATACTTTTCTCTTTGGCTGTTTTCACATTGTCATTTTCTCCATAGATTTTTTCTAGCTTGTTCCACATGTCATAGGCAATAGGACAATCTTTGACTTCATCAAATTCAAAATAATTGAGAGGAAGCAATATCAATCATCATTATGCTATGATTCTTCATGTTCACTATCTAGTCAATAGTTAAAGACTTTGGAGGTATCACATAGTTATTCTCTAAGAAGTGCAGACTTGTATCTCTAATAGTTTCTAGATGTAGCTTCATGAGTTCTTGCCATGCTGCAAAGTTATCTTTGTTAAGCTTAGGGATCTCTCTTCTATAAGACATCTTGATCTTTAGCTTAGGTCCTTAAACCTTTCCTACAAGCACCAACAACTTTGATACCAATTGTTAGAAATATAAGAGAAGTAACTAAGATGGTGTCATGCTCAAAATTTGAACAAGACACAAAAGCATACACATACATAATATTTATTTTTTTAATTCTTGAAAAACAATTTAAGAAATAATATCAAATAATTAATTGATTATTTTGCTACAATTTTTTAAATACTTTTACTCATTTTCAAGAAATATTTAAACTAAAATATTTTTATAGTATTGAGAAATCCTTTCAAATATTACAATCATAATTGGACCCTTACAACAGAAAAATTACATGAAGATCTACTTCTGATTTTTTTACAATACATAACTTTTACAAATGTTCATAATAAATCATCTTCAAATCTCCAACAGAAAAATCTTCCAAGCTTATCTTCAACACATATCCATTTAGGAACTTGTACAAAACAACCCTAAAAACCATGGAGAGCTCACCTCCCAACCTAGGTCTCAATGAGACCACCAACCAAGCTTTGAGTACTAAGACCAAACTAGATAACAATCAAGCACAACCACATAAAACAATAATCACATGATACAACACTTAACACCCTTTTTGTGTTGAAAATATAGGATAGGCTAAGTTACTAAGAGGGGAGGGGTGAATCCATAACCAATAAAACTTAATTCACCAATTAATTCTTCATGTGTATTATGATCTAATTTCATGCATAAAAAACTAAAAACATTAAAATATTCATAACACTTTCACATATGGTGACCCAACAACCTTTCAAATAGAAAGTAAAGCCAAGGTGGGGATGATACCCACAAGCTTTAGTACTGCAATATAAATTTGGCTTGTCAAGGCTTGTAATGATCACTTCTGATGATATGCCTTGTTAGGAGCAATAAGGACTGCCAGGTCCACCTTGCAAGAGGATTTACAAATAGATAGTGAAGTATGTGCTTAGTAAAGAGATTTACAAAAGACTATTAATTCTACCTTGTGAAAGGATTTAACTATTCCACCTATTAGGATGAACCAATGGTTGATCTCTTATCTACAACTTGATTTTCTGAATGAGATTCTTTTAAGTGTAATGATCACCTTGTTGTGATAGATAAATCTTTGTTGCTCCTTATATTGTTGTAGTCTTTTTACTTCACACTTCTACTTCTTAATACATATTCTTTCATACTTCTATATCTCTTTGGATGTGATAAAATGCATTACATACATACCAATCCAATTTACATTCATCAAAGTTAGCTACAATATAAGTTTCACCAAAATACACAAAGTCAACCCAACTGTAGGTACTTTGGTTCTGAAGACAAACTTGGAGAGGTTTTGACACTTAACATCCATTTTTAATTCTTTCCATTATCATGCACTCGGTAGATGTAGAAGCTTAGTCCATACTAATCACTTCCAAGTAGTCTGAACTCAATCTATACTGGTGACTCAGTGAACACTGCAAAATATAGCATAAAAATTGAATCACTTGGTTGACACTACATAGCTCAGTCAACACTATCAAGTAGATGTGAGCTCAATATAAACTAAATTACTTGGTTAATACTACATAGCTTAGTCAACATTGGATTCACATCACTAAAACTAAAAACTCAGTAAGTACTATAGAACTTGGTTTGCATTCAATATAAACTTGATAAACACTATGAAGCTTAATTTATAATGATAATCACCAACCTTATAGAAACTGCTCAGTGCAAAATGAATGATGTTCTCAGAACTCGATAGCAACTGTAGAAATTAGTAGCAATTGAATTACTTGGTTAACACTAATAACTATACAATAAGCTTGGTAGTTGGTAACTTTCTGAATAAGTGTGTGTGTCACTAATAAACAAACTTGACTATAATGTCAACATTTTGATTATAAAAAATAGGTTACCATAGCAACAAATAGAATGGGTGAAGGTACCTAAAACAATGAGGAGAAGCCAAATACATAAAATCAAATCTACCTTCACAAGGCGTGCAAAATAAATAGCAACTCTCACAAAATTTATCCCCTTATCACCCCCAAAGTGCATAATAATGTACTAGCACATGCAACCCATACTACATGTGTATCCCTCTTCCTTCTAGCGAAGAGACTCTAGGCTCAAGGGAAAGGACCAACTAACCCCTTCACCCAAAGGCCACTTCTTCTCTCCCAAGGGTGAGTCATGTCCTTCCAAACTCAAAACATCATACTTTCAAAATCAAAGAGAAAAAAAAATATTAGAAATTCATTCACACCCAACAATACAACATGGACAATGAATAATACACATATGCATCTATAGTCAAATTTACATAACTTTTATTCAAAAAAAATACAATAAATAATTCTTTAAGCATGGAAAAAACTCCAACCTTTCTCCAAGCTATGGCAAAAGAACTAATTTGATAAGAGCCCTTTATCTTTCCTTGATTCAATCCCCAAAGAAAAAAATATCTAAAACTAGAAAGTGGGTGAATGAATCCCCTATTTTCAAAATCCCCTTTAATAAAAAAAAATCAACTCCTTTTCCTCCACTATGAAATAGAAAAATCCCCTTTATCCACCTAAGTTTCCCTATTTGATTGGAACTCTAACTCACGAAAGATAAAGTGAGAAGTTGGGTAAGATTTCTTCCATTTTTGTAATACTTGAAAAATGGCATTTTAAAAGAGTTAGAAAAGTGATTTAAACTAAAGTAATGTTAAAATTAAAGCTCTAATATATAGGTAACTTAATTTTACCAAAAGAGCACCCTAGGAATCTAATAAAACCCTCTAAAGTCACCTTAAATTAAAATCTAAATTTAATCTAATAAAAGCCTTCATAATATATTGGTACAAAAACTTAAACATTTCTAACTGGTTGGGAATAAGGTTGGGTGTCTTTTGCCAATATTACAACCTAACTTGCCACTTAAACAAATAATAACACAAGTGTCAAGTGATACTATATAATATACATTTAACATTACGAGTGGAAAATCAATTTTCACAAAAAGAATCTATTCTAAAGAACTCATTCACATTATGTTGACAAAGTAAAATACTTAACAATGAGGTTAAGATCTCTTCATTAGATCTAACCTTGTCATTCTCAGTTAATATAAAGGTATAGTCTTCCTTCTCTATTTTACCATGGTTATTTCTTACACACTCAAACCACATAGCAGTAGTCCAAGATAAATAAATCATATACATTTATAAATCCTATATCAAATCTATATTCATAACTTAATCAAACTTAAAATATTTACCAATTAAATTTCAAATAACATATTTCTATTTCTATGCTATTGTGCATATATAATACTAACATAATTAAACTAATCATGATATGATTGTTTTATAACATGTCATGATTTTCACATATATAATCCATACATTATTAGCATTAAAACATAATTTCCTATCCATTAATAGAATCACCAACCAAGTACATAAATGTAAATAATCATCAAGCATCATCAATAAGTTCTAACATCATAAATAATCACCATAAAATAAAGTGTCTCATAGTATCAAATAGTCTGAATAGAAATCCAAAATAGTCCAACATATAACAAGGTCTCAAAATATAAAGTATCTAAAATGCAAATAAACAACTATGCTATGATGGGTCTAGGTGCGGCCTCATATCCTCAACCCCTAGGCATGAACATGCTCTTGGACTTAGTAATACTCTAGAAGTAAGAAATGAAAATCATTTCTTGGAATATAAGGGGCCAAAATAGGGCTCACAAATAGGACTTAGTTAGGAACATGATCAAAGATCAAAGAATAATTTTTTTATTGAGTCAAGAAACTAAAATGAGAAAAGATGTGGTAGGCAAGATCTCCTTCAACAAAACAAAGAGCAGCGAGGCCATAGACTCAGAGGGAGATTTAGGAGGGGTGTTTATTCTCTACAATAACAAGGTTTATCAGATATTTACTATCTATAATATAGGTAATGCCCTCCTATCCAAGGTGTCTCATACTCATAGTGATGAATCTTGGTTTATTTTAAACCTTTATGCTCCCAATTCCAAAAGGGAGAGAAAGGCTTTCTAGGCTAAAATAATAGAGGTTATTAACTCTAATAATATAAACAAAGGGATTATAATGGGGGACTTCAATTCCCCCCTATCTGATGAGGATAAAAGTGGAGGGCTTTCCCTAGACCAAGGGGGTAAGTTAGACCTCTCAAATTTCATCAATAGCTTGGGCTAAATGGATGTTGATCTCATAGGGGGTAGATTCACATGGTCTAATAGGAGAGTGGGGGGGATTGTATCCAAGTCTATCTTGATAGAGCCCTCATTTACCCTATTTAGTTGCAAATCCACTCTTGTAGGCTTTCCCTTCTTCCTAGAATGGGATTGGACCACTCCCCCATATCTCTTTTTATTTGTCCTCTTTTGCTCAAAAGGTCCTTCCCTTTCTATTTTGAGAAAATGTGGATCTCACACCTGGCTTTGGAAACCAAGATTTCTTTATGGTGGAACATTGAGGTGGAGCACACTGCAATGTTTAGGGTAGCCCAAAAACTAAAGAATGTGAAAAGAAATATCAAAATCTAGAACAAAAAAACTTTGGCCACATTTTCTAGGATAAGGATGAGAGGATTGATCAGCTCTGTGCAATCCAAATAGAGAATCAATAAGATGGATATAATGATCAAAATTGGTTGGAGGAAAGGTCTATTCTCTCTGACCTTCATAACATCATCTCCAGGGAAGAACACTTTTGGAAATAGAGATCAAGAGTTAATTGGCTAAAAAAGGGGACCAAAACACCAGGTTCTTCCACTTATCTACTTTGAAGCATAGGGCCACCAACAAGATTTCTAGCATCAAGAAGGGTTAGTTTTTGTTAACTAAAGATAATGAGATTGCGGATGAAGCTGTGCAATTTTTCTCTTCTCTCCTCTCTAAGGATCACACTATCTCGATGCCTGATCAAGAGGATATTATGTTGGCTATTCCTTCTATTCTACAAGCCCACCACAACTCTATGTTGAAAGCTATCCCAACCCTAGGGGAAATTTTTCAAGCTCTTAGTTCCCTTTTGGGTGATAAGGTCCCTGGCCCAAATGGTTTTTCGAATTTCTTTTTCCAAGTCTACTAGTAAGTGGTCAAAGTTAGTGAAGGCTATGCAAGAATTATTTGGGGCCAAAAACCTTTTGAAAGAACTCAATACCACCTTTCTAGTTCTCATTCCAAAAATCTTGGGGGTAGATTCGATGGATAAGTTTAGGCCCATCAATCTTTGCAATTCTTTCTACAAAAGCATCTCCAAAGCCCTTACTTCTAGGCTCCTTAGTATTCTTCATCTGATTATCTCTCCTCAACAAATTGGCTTTGTCCCAGGGAGATAGATTCTAGATTCTATCATCATGGTGCACAAGGTGATTCACTCTCTTGAAGCTGGCAAGAGGGAAGGTCTCCTACTTAAGCTTGATATGCCTAAAGCTTATGATAGGGTGGATTGAAATTTCCTGATGGTAGTCCTTCAAGATTTTGGATTTGATTCCTAGGTGTGTAAACTCATCTTTCAAATTATCTCCTCCCCTTCTTTGTCTTTTCTAATTAATGGCCCCCCTTCAAATTTCTTTTACCCTTCAAGAGGGCTAAGACATGGTGATCCCTTGTCCCCTGTTCTCTTCATCATTTTGGCTAATTGTCTAGGAAGGCTTAATTATCTTAAGGAAAAAAAAAGATCAGAGTCTACAAGGTTCAAGCCTTCATCTAGTCATCTTTCTTTCACCCACCTGCAATTTTTGGATGATACTATTCTGGGGGGCGAGACCATGGTCCAAGAGGCTAGAGTGTTTAAGGGCTTATTGAATACTTATACTAGGGGTTTTGGCTAGGCTATTAACTAGGATAAGAGTTAAGTCTACTTCATTAATGGAGAGACAGAGGAAAATTGCTTGTATATTGGGAAGTGGCATTCATACCCTCCTTACAAGTTATCTCAGTATGCCTTTGGGGTCCAAACCTTAGAAATCTTTTTGGAACAACATCATTGATAGATTCAACAAGAAGTTAGCTTGTTGGAAAGGTGCGACTCTTAGCCAGGTTGGCAAATGTATTTTGGAGAAATCTATTTTCCAAAACCTCCCCACTTATGCCTTAAGCCTCTTTGGGATCTCGTCTAAGCAAGCTGATAGAATGGAGAAGATTTAGAGGGACTTTCTCTAGACAGGGGTTGAAGAGGACAAAAGATATCATCTTGTTGCTTGGGACCATGTTTGCCTTCCCAAATGTTATGGGGGCCTTGGTATTAGAAAAATTAGACATCTCAATAATGCCCTTTTAGCCAAATAGATCTGGTGCATTTTTCAGAGTTTAGGAGAATGAAGGGAAATTATGATTAAAAAGTACCTGAGAAGGTAGTCACTCAGCCTTTTGCTTCATGAGGTTGAGATTCCTCAAGGATCTTACATATGGAATAGGATCCTAAAGGCTAAGGCCCTAGCTAAGTCCAAAGCTAAATGGAAAATTAGTAAAGGTGAGTACATATTATTTTCGTAGGATGACTAGATGATCTAGGGACCACTTATTGACCACCCTATTTATGGTAGATGGGCAGAGCCATGCATAAGAAGATATGGTCTAAAAGTTAGTGATTATAGAACAAGCAATGGATGGTAGGAATTGTCTATGATTTCCTTGAAACTTAATTCTTTGATTATTAGCCTGAATGTTATTTTTATAAATAACAAGGGGGGTGAAGTCATTTGGGGAGGTAACTCGAATGGCTATTACTCTATCACCTCTGGGTACTTTTCTTTGTGGGATAGAATGGAGAAACCCATTTGGGCTAAGGCATGGATCCCTGGCCTTACCCCGAAAACCAATATATTCTGTTGGCTTTTGCTCCAAGACAAAATCCTTACTCTGGACAATTTAGCTAAGTGAGGCCAGATTATCCCCAATAGGTGCAGTTTGTGCAAGCAGGCTTTGGAGTTGGTTAATCACCTTTTTATTCATTGCTCCTACTCCTCCAATGTTTGGAATCTCTTGACTAGGGACTTTGGGGTCACTTGGTAGCCCTCGGTCAACATTCAAGAACTCTTCAACTAATGGAGGAGTTTACACGAAGGTTTAATCACCCAACTTATGTGCTCCTGGTCCCTTCTGCACTTTTGTTGGGGTATTTGGAAAGAGCAGAATAACCAAATTTTAAGAGATAGGGAATCCCTTGAGTTTGTCATTGCTGAGAAAATTGAAGGATTAATGAAGCTAAACTTTTCCACCACAAAGGAAGGAAATATTGAAGAAGGTGGGAATAGTAGACAAAGGAAATTAGATAGGGACAGAAAAAGATAGGAGGCTAGGTGGCTTTTGCCCCTCAAAAATTGATACAAGGCCAATTTTGATGGACCTACTAAAGGTAACCCAAGCCTTGCTAGCAGTGGCAACATCATCAAAAATAGCCATGGTGGAGGAGTGCCAGCTTTTTCCTACCTGCTCAAACATCAGACAAACCATTTTGCTGAAGCTAGTGCTGCCAGTCACATTGTTAAACTGGCCCTGGCTTCTAGGATAGAGAACTTGTGGCTAGAGGGGGACTCATTAAACATCATAAATTATCTTAATAGTTACTCTATGCCTTCTTGGACCATTGTAAATATGATAGAAGAATTAAAGTCTAACCTGGGCAAGTTCAAAAAGACATATATCAGCCACGTGTAGAGGGAGGCCAACATAGCAGCCAATTGATTTGCTAATGAAGTGGTCACCAATATTGTAGAGATGATGTGGCATGTCAGTGACATTTTTATGGCGGCAATGAATAATTTAATCCTACAAGATCACATCCAAGGAAGTACTAGTAAAATCAAAACCTAATAATGGAAAGATTTGCTAGATTGCACGTCAGAGTGGGAGTTAATAAAAATCATGGGAAACTCTTTTCAAAACATAATAGCATGTATGTACAACATGCTTTAAGGGTTTTTTTGAATACTACCATTAATACTAGTATTCTCAAAAATGTTTTTGAGTTTTTTAGTTTGAAGGAGGTCAAGGTCTGTAAGCTTTCTATGAACAAGTGGGGTAAGCATTCAATGAGCAAGAGGGGGCATATTGCATTAGAGGAAACCATAGTGGGGGAGAGAAGTAGGATGGAGTTTTTGGGAGAGGTGGAGAACTAGAAGGAGAAATTGAAGGTTTGGCATAAATTGGAAAAGGATGGTATCACTAGATTCTTGGAGGGCATTACAAAGATTATGGTGGATTCTTGGAAAAATGGGAAACTCAAAATTGATGGGATCACTCACCATGTCAATGCAGAATTGATAGCTTAGGTAGTAGAAATCCCTTTGGAAGGGAGTAATTTTTTTAGAGATAAGAAAATGTTGACAAATATTGTCAAAGCCTTTGTGAAGGATGAAAAGGAGTTGAATAAGCTCATCAAGGTGGAGACATATTATGACATGGAATCAATCAAAAAGCTATGGAGGTATGTTCTCAAGATTATCATTGAATATATCTCCTTGGACCCCAAATTTGATAGGATAAGAATGCATCACTTTGTCTTGCTTAATCACTTTAGGCATGGTATCAAAATTTATTTTCCTTTCCATGAGCAAGGGCATCGAGGGTTTCAAGAGGAAACCAACTGCTAACCCAACTCTCCATGAGGCATTACTCTTCTTGGTTTATGAGTATCTGAAGTCTCAAACTAGGGGAAAATTCCTTGGTGATACTGGGTATGCTTCAGAGGAATTGGTGAGCTCAGACTCCAAAGATGTGTAGAGCATAAAATTAAAAGAGGAGGACATTGTTTCCTCTAAAATCAAGGAAGAAAGGAAACCCTCTGCCCACATTCCCTATAGAAACAACCCCAGAGGTCTACCCCCCATCCCCCCTAAGCTTAAGCCTCAGGAGGAGGATGAGAAGGATAATGATGATGATGAGGATACTGACTCAGAGGAAGAGGAAAAGGGGGAGGAGGATGAGAAGGAGGAAAAGAAGGGGAGGGAAAGTGAGAAGGAGGAGGAGGATTCAGCAGACATGTCAGGAAATCCTAAGAAAAGGAAAGAAGATGAGGCTCTTGACACCAAAGACCAAATTCCTATGATTCTAGGCCCTAGCCCCACTTCCTCCCCAATTTTGGGAAAGGAGAGTGGGGAGGTGATATAAAAAAATAGGAGGTCTTGGAGGAATTTTAATTTGAATAAAGCCAAATTAGGGATTGTTAGGGAGTCATTGAATATTCAAGCAATGGAGGACATTGATGGCAAAATCCACTATGACAATCTCATTGATCCTGGTATAGTCATGATATCTAATAATGCAAGGGAAACTAGTCTTAAATGGGCTTAACTTATTGAACAATGCAAAGAACAACATGATAGACAACTTTCGGTCTATCAAATGGTTATTTCATGAAATTGAAGAACTTAAGGGGAGAAGAAGCTAGAAAGGAAACCAAAACATTAGTCATGACCAGGGGCACAATGAAGAGAATAGAAGCTAGGATGGAAGCCAATGGCTTTCCAACATCCAAGAACATAGGGCAGGCTAGGAGGAAAGAATCACCAAGGTTGAACAAAGAGTCCAAAGGATGGAGTTCTTTCATCAGAACCTAACAAATTAGGTGATCACCACTTTGAATGCTCTGAATGAGAACATTGATAGTTTGGGTGAATCATTAATTAGTGTTGAATTCAGTGGGGATAAGATGGAGAAGACTAGCTTGGAAACTGGGCAGGCAGAGGATGATCTGAAAGAAGCCAGGGACTAGGTGGAGGCTCAGAACCAAGACCAGGAGGATGCAAACAATAGGAAGACCAATGAATCTATAGAGACCCTGCAAGTTCTTGACAGAGAGAATTGATGATAGTTAGTGCTTTTTTGCTATCTTGTATTTTCCTTGTGTTGTTAGTTTTTTCTTGTTCCAGTTTAGCTAGTTTTTTGTTTCTTGGCTGTGGGCCTGTTGTTTTGAGTTGGCTTTTTTTAAGCAGTTTCACTAAGGCTAGACTTTTTTGAATATTTCTTTATTTGATATGTTGTAAAAACTTTTGGGTTTTAGGATCCCAATAAAACCTATTTTACTTAATCAAAAACATTTACATACCAAAATCAACTTAACTGCAATTCAAGTTTTAACATCAATATTATCACCTGAAAAAAATAACATCAAAAATAAAATAACTAAATAAATAAGAAATTAGTTCAAATTATTTCCTAACATCATCAAATGATTACTTGTATTGATAAATATTAACACATGTGCAATAGGTCCTTGTCTCATTCTAATACTCTAGTTTAATCAATTATAGTATATACATATATAGACACAATGTATACATAGGTTTCTCAAGCATAAAGCATATAATATTATTTTATATAGAGAAATACATATTTTAAAAAGTACGTACTTATTTAAAAACATATTTAAAAAAGTACTAACTAGGAGGGGTCCTACATCCTCCCCATCTTGCCTTGACTTTCTCTTGGGACTCACCCGAAAAATATAAGGCATACTCCTCATGCTAAACCTATTATCACTAACAAAAATCCTTTATCTATAACAAACTGGGTTAACCTATAATCCTAAACTAATCTTATGTGGTGATTTGACCCTTACTTGCAAATATTCAAAGGAGGATGAGCACATATAGCTCCACTAAACTTAACACCCTAATGGTCTTCTTCCCACCTAATTCATCAGGAATCCCTTTTGGTTTTGTCATTTACAAGTTACTTTGCCAAGATAATTTCAAAACAAAATGCCTCATAATGAAATTAAAAGTGAATATAAAATAACCAATTCAAAAGTATAAAACAAAAGAAAAGTCAACAATGGCCACATTAGAAATTTTTTTATCAAGAAAATCAGGCATAGCCTAGAGGCATGATAGGACTATCATTAAGAAATTTGGCTAAGTAGCCCAATATCACATTTTAAATTGTTGACATAAAAGAAGGAGAAAAAAGATACAAAGAAATTTTTTTTTTAAAATTACAAGATGAAAGAAATTACACTAAATCACATTGATTACATAATTTACAACACTATCACAATGTGGTTGTACTAGTGTCACCGAGGGGAAGGAGGATTCTGTTTGACTTGGTTGGGGGTTCCAGCTATCAAATGAATAAATTTTTTTATTGGTCTACACTATGTAAGAGAAATAATGAATCTATAATGTTAAATTTAAAAGGAAAAAATAATCTTCACCTTATCCCTAGTATAACTATCTTGATAGACATCATCCATAGCCTAAGAGTAAAAGTAGTAAGTTGTTGTTTTGTACTATGAATCTCATATTGGAAAAGAACCATACCTCTTAACATCATGTGTGCTTCATAAAGCAATAGTTAAGGAGTTACTACCAAAAAGGTATTATATACGTCATCACTTTATCATAAAATTTTCTAACATTATCATCTTGCTAGAATTTACATATTGATGCACCTATCTCCCAATCCTACATTTACCCTTAAGACCTATAATCACCATTATATACAATATTAAATATGAGTTATGAAATCAACTAGACTTGGCATTTTTACTCATACATTTTCCTTGACCTAAATCCTATGACATCAAGAAGTCAAAAGATTTTCAACTTTGTTAGAGAATAAGGTTAATAATTATAGTCTTTGTATTTATTCTACTATACATATAAACATTTAACTTAGTGATGAAAAAATAGTTTTGAATAGAACTTTAAATTTTCTAATTCATTATTTCAACCTATTATTCCAAAAGACTATGGTTTGGGGTTAATATTCAACTACCACCCTTATTGGCTTCTATGGATATAAATTTTGGGACTATAACATATAAAGGATAAAAAAAATTCTTAGCTATATGACTAATTTTATATGTGTGCGTGTGTGTGTGTTGCATTTTTAATTGAAACTTTCTTTAGTTTATCTCCTAATTGCCAAATGGCTAATGTCAAGTCTATGTCACAATTTCCATTAAGAAGGCTAAGTACTATTGTAATACATTTTGTTTCTTTGGTGTTAACTAGTGATTTATTTTTTATTCTTGTTTTAGTTTTCTTACTCTATAATAAATTTTATACTTTATAGTATAAATGCAAATATTTTAAGTTTTAAAATTATAAAAATTATTTATTACTAATGTGATCGGTTTAGATTGGCTTACCTCTTATATATGAAATTTTCAGAAGATAACTATTTTATTCATATTTGATCCATTATTCTCATATATTTTATAGGGTGTCATTCTACTTTTTTTTCATCTAAATTTAAATATACAATTTTTTTCTTCATATTTTCATCATTACACACCTATATATAATAAAAATGTATTAACAAAATAAAATAAAGATTGAAGAGTAATACAAACAAAAATAAAATAAGCATTTAAATTAAGTATTAGTTGTAATTATCAAATATTTATTAACCTTTACACATTAAATTATAAATATATTAAATAATATATAACACATTATGTATATCATAACATATTATATATGATTAAATATAAATTAATAATCATTAAAATATAATTAGAACTACATTAAAGATCCATAATTTATAATTGATACAAAACATTCTAAAAAGAATAATATTAAAACAATAACTTTTCAAATATGCAAAACTAATCCATACATATTCCTTTAAGAAAACAAAATCGAAAGGAATCTTAGAATCATGGACCAATTAAGGAGTGGATACGTAGATATCTTAACATAGTCAAATTTTAGAAATGAAGGAAAAGTAAAATGATGGAGGAAGAAAAAAAAACTTTTAAGATAAGTTAGGGGCTTCCAAACCAAGACTAGTCATATTTTATTAATTAATTACAAAAGAAGTGAGCACTAATATGAGTAAAGGAAAGTATTGTAACTATTGATATGAATTATGCACATCCACTTTGTGAAACACTCTGCAAAACTCTACAACTTTGCCGCCCATTTCCTTTTTGAATTTTGAATGATGGAGGGCCCTAAACCTTCAGATCCACCTTCTTGCCCAGACCTGCAACTGGTGCTTGCGATGAGTAGAGATGTTGACCAGTTGTTTGGCAGTGGGTCCATGGTGTTTGATGGGTTGGGGTATGTCAAGCTAGCTTTGGAGGATGGACGGTCGAGTGTGGACATCCCTGAGCAGGTGGGAGGAAGTTCTGTCAGTTGTTAGCATGGAGATGCCCAAAAGTTGGATGTGGGTTCTCTGTTTGGATGGAAGAATGTGCTCATGGGTTCCAAGATGTCCAAACCCATCATGGAGAATCCCATAGTAACACGTAGACAAGAAGGTCCTGTGATTGCACTACCTAATGGCATGATGGATAATGTGACTTCTAGCCTCAAACTTTTTGTTGTTGGTAGATTTTTTGCTTTCTGCCCTTCTATCAAGTCGGTAAGGAAATGGGTGGACCATAAGTGGAAGGTCAAAGGAATTGTAAGTGTTTCTGCCATGCCAAGTGGTCTTTTTTGTTTCAGATTCACCACGGAAGAAGATCTCATGGCGGTTCTGTCTGGGACTTGGTATTTTGGGAAGCACTATCTAGTCCTAACTAGATGGCATCTAGGCTTTGATGTTGGTTTGGAGCTAAACAAACTTGCCCCAGTTTGGGTAAGATTACCTAGCCTCCCTCTAGAATTTTGGGATGAAAGGATATTAAGATGGGTGGGGAACTTTGTTGGTCATTTTGTTACTACTGACAAAGTGACAATGCAAAAATTGAGACTTGTCTATGTTAGATTCTGTGTGAATGTAGCACTGAACAGAACACTACCTACTGTGGTCACTTTAAAAACTAAATGGGGTGAGAGAGTTCAGCCCATAGGATATGAGAATGCTGGCTTGTTTTGTCAAATATGTGGGCAATTCAATCACCTTATTGTGGATTGCAAAGCTAAAATGCAAAAATATAAACAGGAGTGCTCCCCAGGGATAGTTATGGAGAACATTGGGGAACCTTCTGTACAAACTGAGAAGATAGTAATGAAACCTCCTATGACCTTGCCCATTATGACCTCCAAGAAGGATATGAGTCCTAGGGGTAAGGAGACTAAGGAAGATGAGAAGGCTCAGGAGGAATACCCTTTCAAAAGAGATTTGGAGGATCTTCTGGGCTCACCTTTGGCGAGGTCTTCGGCAGAAGAGTGTTTGGAAGATGGAGAAATAGAAGGAACCAGAACCAACACTATACAAGATTTGACAACAATCCAATTTGGGGGGAGCAAGCTTGAAACCCCTTCTAAGGGGGAAGGGATAACCCCCACTTTCATGGGCTCCTCAACGACAGGGGGGGGACCATAAGCATAAGGAAGGTGATATAAGGGAGTTAGTTTGCTCCCCTCTAAGGATAGTAAAGGCCTTGTAGGCTGAGATAGCAGCAAGAGTAATGGCAAGCATTGATAATATGGATAAGGAGATGAGCCCCTCTTCGCCTCAGGAGGATAATGGGGAATGGGAAGTGCAAAAGAAGAAGAAAATGGGAGGGAGAAAACCAAATATTGGAGTTTCAGGAATAGCAGGAAGACCATCAAGCAGAGTTACCAAGACAAAGCAAACTACTAGAGATGTAGCCAGTGGTAAATAGCTTACACTGGAGATAGTAACAAAGGTAAGAAATGAAACTCCTTTCATGGAATATAAGGGGATTGAATAATCTCCAGAAGCAGTATGCTCTCAAGCAATTAATATCTTAGGAAAAGATAGACTGTGTGTTAATTCAAGAGACAAAAATGTCTAGCTCAAATTTTGATAAAATTGCTAGCTATATCTGGCCAAGGGCAGGGTATATACATAGGGATTCAGATGGAGCTTCAAGGGGAATTTCTACCATGTGGAATCTAAACTTGTTGAAGGACTATGAGATCTGGAAGGAAAAAAACTTTATAATTACTCATTTCCAATCGAATAGTCACAGCTAGAAACTAATTAATATCTATGCACCTAATAGCAGATTAGGGAGGAAGGAAATGTATGACAATTTGATAAGGATATCTGAAACTATGTTGGAGGAGAAATGGATGTGTATAGGTGATTTCAATACCCCTCTTTACCATTCGGAGAAGAGGGGAGGCAACAGAGAATGTCAGGAGAGCTTGCAAGATCTAAGTGAATTTATGGGGAAGCTGGACTTCATGGATGTGGAGTTGAGGGTAACCCATACACCTAGATTAATAATAGGAAAGGCAAAGATCTCATTTAGGTTAGGTTGGATAGATTATTACTGTCAAGGAATTGGAATAGCATGGGCAACTCCTACTTGGAAAATCTCAATAAAACGGTGTCTGACCACTCACCCATTTTATTCCATTGGGAGGATGGCTATAAAGGGGGAAAGAAACCTTTTAGATATGAAATAATGTGGGAATCACATCCAAAATTCAAAGATAAGATTCAAGAGTGGTGGAATATAAGAATAGAGGGTACTGCAATGTACAAACTTACCTAGAACCTAGATAATATTTGAAGAAATGTCAGAACTTGGGCTAAAAGTTCATTTAGGGATCTATTTAAAGGTAAAGGAGAAGTAGAAGAAAAGCTAAAAAACTCCAAGGGGCTATTGCAGAAGGGAATAACTTGGAGGAGAATATTCAAGAAGAGGAAAAACTTAGAAGGAGGTGGAAAGAGATCCTGCAAAAGGAGGAAATTTTTTGGAAACAAAGATCTAGAATCCAATGGCTAGAGGAAGGGGATAAAAATACCACCTTCTTTCACAGATCTGCTTCTAACCACAAAAGAAGAAACACTATCTCAAAACTAAGTGAAGAAGGAGGAAGGGTATTGAAAGAGTAGGAGGAAATGGGGAAACTTGTGGTTGATCACTTCAGTAAGGCACTTAAGAAAGATAACTTTTCTGGGAACCAGGGGATCAGGAGAAGTCTGATTAATTCAATCCCAAGGAGTATAAGGGAAGAGGAAAATGATTGGATCCTTGGTAAGATCTCGAAAGAGGAAGTGAAAAAGGTAGTGTTCTCAATGAAAGCTTTTAAGGCCTCGGGCCCCAATTGCTTCTCACCTGCTTTCTTTCAGCATTTCTGGGAGGTGATCAAATCAGAAGTTATTTGGGCGACTAGGGATTTTTTTAGAACTGGCAAAATACTACGGAGCATAAATAAGACCTTTATTGCACTAGTTCCTAAAAATTCCAATCCTCTAAATTTGAATGATTTCAGACCTATAAGTCTATGTAATACTATTTACAAGGTCTTTGCCAAGGTTTTAGTGAACAGATTAAAGCCTTTCTTGGAAAAAATTATTGGTAGTCCTCAGAAGGGGTTTGTGCCAAGCAGGAAGATCCTTGATGTGGCTATTTCAATCCATGAGGTTATCCATTCAATGGAAAAGAGCAGGCAACCTAGAATGGCATTCAAGTTAGACATTTCCAAAGCTTATGATAAGGTCAAGTAGGACTCCCTTCAGGATGTACTAGAAAGAATTGAATTTAACAATAGGATTATAAACCTAATCATGTTGATGGTGAGCTTAGTGCAGTACTCCGTCCTACTAAAAGGGTCCCCATGGGGTAACATAATGGCAGGAAAAGACTTAAGATAGGGTGACCCCCTCTCACCTTACCTATTTATCATGGTTTCTGAAGTCTTGGGAAGGTCATTCTGTAAATTAGCTGATTCAGGCTGCATTAAAGGTGTGAAACCAGCCACTAATGCTGAAGCTGAGGTTATTAAAAAAATTTTGGATGACACCTTCCTATTTGGAGAATCTTCAATCATGGAGGCTGAAGCCTAGAAAATGATTTTACATAATTATGAAGAAAGCTCAGGGCAATGGGTGAACTACCATAAAAGCAAGATTTATTTCTTTAACACTGATCCTTCACTTCAAAGAAGGATTAGGAAAATCTTGGATTGCTAATCCGCTTGCCTCCCAGACACTTATTTAGGCCTCCCCCTCACTACCAAGGAGGTGTCTAATGAATTTTGGAATTTGATAGTGGAGAGAATTAAAAAGAAGCTTGCAGGATGGAAAGGGAAGATATTAAGCAATGCCAAAAAACTTCAACTGATTGTTGTTGCCCTTCAGGGAATCCCTATTTGTTTCTTATCCATATTTAAGATTAATCTTAATATGGCCGAGAAAATTGAGAGAATTCAAAGTAATTTCTTGTGGTCAGGGACTAAAGAGAAAAATAAATTGAATCTGGTCAACTGGGAGGAGGTGTATAAACCAAAAGCTAAGGGGGGGGCTTGGGATTAGAAGAATGAAAGACCTTAATAAAGCTCTCCTTGCAAAAATTGGATGGAGACTGGTAGAAAGAAACATGGGGTGGGAAAATATTATGAAAGCTAAATATTTGTCTAATACCTCCTTTCGGTGGAACCTGTATAATAATGACCTCCTGAGTGGTTCAAAGACCTAGCAAAATATTATTAGAAATAGAGGACTGCTAAGAGAAGGATTGAGGTGGATTGAGGTGGATTATGAGCAATGGCTTCAATATAAGGTTTTGGGAAGATAGGTGGACAGAGGGGAAACCGCTGGCTTTAAGTAAATATAGTGGTTTAAAGGAACTCCTTAAGGAGGACATAGGGGTTAGAGTGGGAGACTACATTGATCAGGGGAGGAGATGGAAGAAGTTGTTGAAGGAGGAGCATCCACGAGAGATAGGTATTCTCATAGAGGAACTAGAAGAACTAATAAAGGAATAGAGGATCCCAATGCTGCCACAGGAAGACGTATTAGCTTGGGATTTAACTCCAACTGGGAATTTCACTGTCAAATCTGCTTATACCCTAATATTCAATAAGGAACTATGCCCAACTACATGGAGTAAGGTATGGATCAGTAACCTTATACCTAAGATTAATTTCTTTTGGTGGACAGTTCAACATGGAAAAATTCTAACAATCGATAATTTGAAAAAAAAGGGGATTCTACATAACAAACTGTTGTTGCCTTTGTGAACAAAAGGAAGAAAGTATTTACCACCTTTTCATTGAATGTTAGTTTGCCGTTGACATCTGGACTAAGGTTTGGGAAAGATTGGGGGTGGTATGGGTCATGAAAGATAACTTGGGACAGTTTGTGGATAATTGGATTGCCCATTCCATCATCCAAGACTAATCCTCTTATGGAAGTTTATCCCACCATATGTATGCTGGCACATATGGAAAGAAAAGAATAACAGGATATTCAAGGGAGAAAATAGGATGGTTGAAGTGGTTTTTGGAGTGATGAACAAACTGTTGAAGGAAAATATAAGAGTAGCTAAATACAAGATGCCAAAGGAGGAACCCAGAAGACTTGAAGGCATTGTGGTTGAGAATTGGGGTTGTCAAGAGGACTTCTTCCTTTTTGATAGCTCTGCTAGGAGGAGGAGACAATAGACAATATGGAGACCAGCCACCATCACATAGTATAAACTAAATTTTGATGGAGCTACAAAAGCAGGACAGGGAGCAGCTAGTGGTGTGCTGAGAGATAGGAATGGTGTACTGTTTATGCAGGCCAGGTGGGGATTGGTAGCAATAATGTGGCAGAAGCTATGGCATTATTATGGGGTCTACAACTCTCTAGGGAAAGAAACATTTTAGAGTTAACTATAGAAAGGGACTCCAAACTGGTGATCGATTGGGTAAAGGGGGAGGCAAAATTGGGATGGAAGATTAGAAATATCATCCTAGATATTAAAAATATATTGGAGGAAATGAGAATGGTCCACCTGCAGCATATCTACCAGGAGGGTAATCAAGTGGCAGATGCTGCAGCTGTCATGGGGTTTAACGTTAGGGAAATCACGTGCTGGGAAAATTTAGTTGATACCAACGAAAATCAAAGGATGTTGATATTCAAGGAAAAAGGCGACAAAATTCAAAATGATGATCACTAAATTTAAAAGTAAGGCCAATTTTGGTGAGATGGAGAACTTTATCGTTAAATTTAACTTTAGCATTTTGGAAATAAGAGACAGACGTGGCCGTACAAATGACAAGTGGAGTAATTAAAAATTAAGGAAATTATCTTTTTGCAATTATGGTAACTCGAGGCAAGCTTCAAATTGCTTCCCAAATGGAAGTATGATAGATATTATGGATTGGGATGTTAGAAATTGACGGGGAGAGAAAATTAGGTTTTTTAATACCCACGAATCTCATAATAAGATGTTATGGGATTATGGGGCTCATCATACGTGGGTTTGTAATTTTGATCCCTATTCCCCAAAAGGATTAAAGAAAGAGAGCAGCCATAGAGAATTGGAAAGTGATAAAGTTCTGATGCGTATTTCTGAGGAAGAGAGGCAGGATAGTGGTGAAATTGATATGGGAGGTGATCTGAATCAATTGGAACCAACGAGACTTGAGAACTTCAAGGACAGGATGGCGACCTGGTATCTCCTAAAGGAAGGGGTTTTTTTTGCCATATATGTTGTCCATGGCTGGGCACGATGAAAATTGTGAGTTACAATTTTTGAATAATTGGGATGATAGGAAGGTCACAATCAATGGCATTACTTTTCAAGTCACAGAGGAGGTTATTTCCATGGCAATAGGACTCACAATGAAGGGAAAAAAGTAGAAGAAATTCGCCAAAGTCTCGGATGAGAATAGCATGAAAAACTTCTTTGCAGAGAATGAGGAGCCGATTCACTACAGAGGAGGGTTTAAAAGGGATAAGCTACCTGAGCCCTGGGATGATGTGTATCTGGTCCTGATGAAGTATCTCACCTTGGAAGGTAGGTTTGGAGTGTGCTATTACTATCATTTTCCCTTGTTGAATCATTTTAGAAATAGGGATTTCATTTCCATTCCTTGTTTTCTTCTACATTTGCTTGAGGATATGATTAAGGATATTAAGGGAAAAAAAAGTAAATGCCTAAACTTCACCATTATTCATCAGGGATTAATTTTCTATCTATATCAAATCCACTTAGCTTTATGTCCCCCCAGAGAGGTTGTTGTGGAAAACCCCTGCCATAGTAGGATTTCCCCTCTGAGCTCCAATACAGGGACAAAAATCCATACTCCTAGGCCATCTCCTAGTAAGGATACTAAGAAAAAGAAGAAACTTGACATAGCCATAGAACAAAAGGGAAACAAGAAATTAAAAGTTGATAAGGTGGTAGAGGTTGTTGGAGAGGATTCTAGTGAAGATATTGGGGAAAAGCAAGAAGAAGGTCTGGTAGGCTAGCTCAGTCCCAGGCTAGGGGTAAGCAAAAGTCAATTAGATACCCTATTGAGGAAGTTGAAGAAGATAGCTCAGACAATAATAGTGATAGAAGGGAGGAGGAAAGCATTTCCAACTCTAAAAAGGATGATGGTAATGAGGAGGGGGAAAAAAGTTTCAATTCTAGGAACATTTTGATGGATAACACTCAAACTCAAGTGTTGAATGGCAAAGAAAGGAATACTGAGACAACCCATGTTTTAGCTAGCTTCTCACTTAAACCGTTTACTTTTTGTGATGAGATGAGCAAAAAGGATAATTCCCCAATTACCATTTCTTTCCTTGTTAATGAAAATTCAAAAATTTCTTCTAACCCACAGGTGCTGCAGGATAAACCAAAGGGATAGAAAATGAAGGAGGTTGCTACTAAGAAGGTTGAGGAGCATAAAGAGGAGATGGTGACGGTGGAGGAGCATTACAAAAACCTAGAGGCTTGAGTCAAAGCTTTGGAGGAGGGGTTTTTCACCTTCTCCAAGTTTGGACTTAAAGTTAGTCATGCTGCTGCAACTACCCTCCAATTGCTGGCACAGGAGAAGGAGGAAGTTGGCTTGGACATGGAGGACAATAAATTACTCTTCAAGTTCCTTGTTGACGATTGGGCCCAAATTCTTCTTCATGCAAGAGGAAAAGGGAAAAAAGAAATCTAAGTCTTTTTTTTTCTTTTTTCTATTCAATTATGGGGTCCATGGATCCAAAGACTTTATATACTATTATGATAGTTATAGTTTTGCCTGTTATCAGCCGTAATTATGTTTTTATTTGGCTCGGGTGCCTCATTGGACTTTGGTTAGTTGCTAGGGTTCCTTTCTGGTTCCAGCTCTCTGGTTTTAGGTTCTTGTCTCTGACTACTGGTTCTCCTATTCTTTTTGTCTGTTTTTGTTATTGGTTGGTAATGTACTAGTTACCAGCCTTTTGACTGTTAAGGGCTGACCCCCTTTCTTTTGGTTGCTTTTAATTTCAAAAACTATTGATATCAATTATAGTTTAATTTAATTTTATGTACAATATTTATTGAATTCCATCATTCCAAACAAGATGATGTTAATTTACATACATGCAAAGTAGAATAATTTATCCAATATCATTTTGCTAAAATTATTAAAATTACATTTATAAGTTGTGTGGTTATTCTATTACTTTTCAGCACTCCCAAACAATAATAAAAAGTAATTATAAGAGAGAAATATAAAATTCATACTTCAGCTTTTAAATGACCATACAGTGTGATATTTGTTTCTCCAATACCCATACACATTGAGCGATAGGTTCTTTTGAGCTTTATGTGCAATCATGCTAATCATATAATTTATTGTTCAAAAGATATTCATTTTTATAATTTAAATTCATCCAAAGTCTTATACTAAATATATTACTTCAAGTATACATATATTTCATATCTTAGTTATTTCTCAGATTAGTTATTGCATAATGAAATCTACTTTTTTTTAAAATATAGTTTCAGTATATATATATATATATATGACCATTGTGTATACTCCCATATACCAAGGAAGGCAACACCTGTGATTCACTTGGGAGTTAAATTGAAGGCCCCAATGCTCAGTACTATGCACAATCATCACTCACATGCTTGTATGAGTAGAAGTGGAGGAGTAGAAGGCAGGGTGGTATGGGCCCCACGCTACACCACACCCTAAAATGTGTATTTTATATATATATATATATATATATATATATAAAATTAGAGACTTCCCTATGCTAATTGTGTGCCCTCCAAGGAAAGTAATGGGAGGGTTAGAATATTTGCCTTCCTCCATTCCATGCTTGTGGTTTAGATTTTTTTATATAAAAAACATAAAAATTGTAATGCATGCCCCTAATCACTTATGAAGATTAAGATAGGGGTGGGACCTGCCAAGCATACCCCTTTCCTTATTTATTTCAAAAGTTAAATCTTTCTGACTAAAACTCTTGCTCTCATGTGGACAAAGCATGGTGATAGATGGATAAAGGACCTTAAAAAAATCAAATTGCTTGTATGCTTTGGTGGTAAAGTAAAATATCATGAATTTAAAGAAATCATTTGCACATGATAGAGAGGAATATGGAGTGGGATCCACATGATTTCCCATCCCTCCTCAAGTTTGCATTATTATTATTGTATAACATTGTATTCACTTTCTCCGATCATTCAATTAATTTGAACCAATAGAAACACTTTAGTTTTTTCATTCTATAGTTTGTATAATATTCAAATTTATATTTCTATTTATTTTTAAATAAGAACATAATATATTTGCATTCTCATTGGTTAAAACCAATTTGTGTTATAGGGACGCTTTTTCCGAAATCACTTCCTCCACATTCCATCATTTTTGCCAAAAAAATTGTTTCCCTTTTCAATCTTTAACATAGATAGAAAACACAATTTTAACTATGTCATTGGAAAATAATTAGGGTTTTTATATTTTCTATATTCTATTATCTTTATATTTCTTTATAAGATTTTTTTTTTAAATATCATTTCTAATAATAGTAAGATACCAACAATGTGTTCTACACAATTTTAAACTATGTCATTGAAGAATAATTAGGTTTTATATCATTTCTATATTCTACTACACAAATGTTAAATTAGGAAATTGTTTTTTAACATATTTTAAAATTGTAATACTTAATATGATTATTTTAAAGAAATTTTTATTTGTATTTTACTTAGTAAATACATTACTTCATTAAAGATGATAAAGAAAATGAATAGTTAGATCACAAATTTTTTTTTTTTAAAGTCCACTACAAAATATTGTTTTAAAATAATATCAATTTTAATTATTAGGAAACAATATTATCTTATAGTAAAATATATGTTTGACTTTTGATTAATTTGAAAAAAAAAAAATTAATTTTAAATTAATAAACACCAAAAAAAGTTGTAGTTGATATTGGATTTAGTGATCTAATTTAGTGAAATCTTTAAAATAAATTATTTATAGATAATCTATAGTAAATGTCAAATTTTTTTGAATCACTAACAATTTATTTGATATAATTAACAAAGGGTCAAAGACTTATTGTAATGATGGGATAGTGTTATTGTTTTTTATTAAGTAAAATAGGTTTTACAGGGATCCTGAAACCCAAAAGTTTTTACAACATATCTGAAATAGAAATAAAAAGAAAAGTCCAGCTACAATGCATCTACTTATCAAAAGCCAAACCCAAATGACAAGCCCACAGCTAGGATACAAAAAACTACCTACACTAGAAAAAGAAAAACTAGCTCAACTAGTAAAAGACAAGACAAAAAGGAAGCACTAACTTTAGTTCCCCCTATCTAGAACCTACAGGGTCTCTACAGCTTCATTGGTCTTCTAGTTGTCAACGTCCTCCTAGTCCTGGTTTTAAGCATCCACCGGATCCCTAGTTTCTTCCAAAACATCCTCAGCCTACCCAATGTCCAAGCTAGCCTTCTCCATCTTTTCCCTGCCAAATCCAGTACTCATCAGTGATTCACCCAAACTATTATTATTCTCATTCAGGGCGTTCAATGTGGCAATCACCTAACTAGCCAAGTTCTGATGGGAGAACTCCATCCTTTGGACTCTTTGTTCAACCTTGGTAATCTTGTCCTCCTAGCTAGCGAATTGTCCCTGGACATTGTAGTTCCCTTGGCTTCCATCCTAGCTTCTCTTCTCTTCATTGTGCCCTTGGTTGTTGTTGATACTCTAGCTTCCTTCTTGGTTTCTTTTCCCCTTAAGGTCTTTAATTTCATGGAACAACCATTTGATAGACTGAAAACTGTCTATCATGTTTTTTTTTGCATTTTTCAAAAGATTAAGCCTAGTTTCCCTCGCATTATCAGATATCACAACCAGTACAGGGTCAATGAGTTCATCAAAGTGGGCTTTACCATCATTGTCTTCCATCACTTGGAGGCTCGTCGGCTCCCTAACTATCCCCAATTTCATAATATTCGTGTTAAAATTCCTCCAAGACCTCCTCCTATTTTTTGTTATCACCTCCCCACTCTCTTCCTCAAAATGTCTATCTTCTCCTCAGATGAAAAAATACGGGGGCCAAGGTGTGGAGTCTCAGGAATCTGGTCATTGGTATCCTATGACAAAGCCTCATCTACTTTCCTTTTCTTGGGATTCTAGACATGTTAGCTAAATCCTCCTCCTCCTTTTCACTTTACCTCACCTTCTCCTCCTCCTTCTCATCATCCTCCCCCTTCTTCTCTTCCTCTAATTCTATATCCTCATCTTCATCATTATCCTCCTCCTCCTCCTAAGCCTTAGACTTAGGGGGAATGGGGGGTAAGCCTCTGGGACTCTTTTTGCAAGGGATGTAGGCAAAAGGAGTAACTTTCCTTTCTTCCTTAGGGGTATTTCCTTTAGAGGAAGTATTTTCCTCTTCTTCCAAATTTATGCTATGCACATCCTTAGAATCCAAACTCTGAGTTTCCTTAGAAGCACACCCAGTATCATCGAGGGATTTTCCCCTAGTTTGAGTTTTTAGATACTCATAGACCAGGAGGAGTAATCCCTCATGAAGGGTTGGGTTAGCAATAGGTTTCCTCTTAAAACCCTCAATACCCTTTCTCATGGAGGTGAGAAGATAAAAAGGAAAAGATATTTTGATACCATGCCTAAAGTGGTTAAGCAGAACAAAATGATGTGTTCTGATTCTATCAAATCTAGGATCCAGAGAAATATATTCAGTGATAATCCTTAAGACATACCTCCAAAGATTTTTAATTGACTCAATCTCATAATATGTCTCCACCTTGACAAGTTTATTTCTCTCAACTTTGTCCTTCACAAAAACTTTGACAACATTAGTCGACAATTTCTTGTCTCTAAAGAAGTTACTCTCTTCCAGAGGGATCTCTGTAACCTGGGCAATCAACTCCACATTGACATGGTGGGTGTGATGCAGGAGCATCTAGAGGTATAAGGGCAATCCTGTGTCACTCAAAAAAATGTACTTAAACTTAGTTTCTGTTTCATGTGTTTTCATTTTTGGACACCCATTTGGGTCAAATAAAGGTTCCAACTCTCATAGTTCCACTATCAGTGTGCTAGAAAATCTTGAAAAAAATAGGAGCATGTAATTGAGCCATCATTTTGGTAAACTAGAAGGTGTGAATTGGCCAGATGAATGTAATTATGATTTAGAGCATTTTAGAAAAAGAATCAAGTCAAAAGGCCTCATGGTTTGAAAGTTATTGCAATTTTTCGAGTTTTGGAGACCTCCTAAGAATGCATCAAAGTTAGGTTAGGGGCATTAAATGACCTCAAAAAGGGACAAAAAATGGGGGATGAGAAAAGCTTGTCCATAGGGCTATAGAGCACTTTGAGAGCTTTTCAGAAATGTAAACGGTTTGTCAATAAGAGCTATGGTTCAAAAGTTATGCCTCCTAGAAGTTTGGTTACCATTTTTGGATTCTTCTAGATTTGCGCCAACTTCTAATGTAGCTTCTGGAACCTTCTATTTGGTCGGTGGATGCCTACTAGCACTTTCTAGAATGTATTCCTAGTCCTTAACCCTTCGGGGTCTATTTAAGGAGATTCCTGGCATTGTAAAAGGCAGTTCGGAGTGGAGTTTGAGAGGAGGTACTAAAAGGAGAAATTATCTCCACATTTATGCTATTGTGAGCCCTTAGGGCATGTTTTGAAGTTTATTTTCTCTGTACTGAATTTACTAGCTTATTTTTTAGTTAATACAATTTCCCTTTTCTGTTTTGTCCATTCTGTTCTTGGGTTGTGTCCCCATCAGGGTGACCCCCATCTATTTTGACTCTCCCATTTTTTTAGGAATCCACCATAATCTTGGTGATCCCCACATCAAAACCATGGAGCTTCTCCAAGAATCTTTTGATACCACCCTTTTCCAACTTATGCCAAACCTTTAGTTTCTTCTTCCAGTTCTCTACCTCCCCCGATGGCTCCCTCCTACTTCTCTCCCCAACCATGGTTTTCTTAGGTTTAGAAAGCCCCCAATTTCTCATAGTTCTCTTACAGACTTTGACCTGTTTCAAAATGCAAAACTTGAAAATGTTTTTGGAATTATCAAACAAGGCAACTCATAAAATGTGCCAAACGTACATGCTATTATGGTTAGAAAAAAGCTTCACTAATATTCATTAACTCCCATTCTGATGTGCAATCTAAAAAATCTTCCCCTAATTAATTTTGGATTGGTTTAGTACTTCCTTGGATGTGGTCTAGTAGAATTAAATCATTCACTTCTGCCAAAAAGTTGTCACTAACATGCCACATCATCACCAAATTTTTGATGATCACTTAATTTGCAAACTAGTTGACAGCTAAATTGGCATCCCTATACACATGGTTGATATGGGTTTTATTGAATTTACCTAGGTCAAAATTTAACTCAATCACATTCATAATGGTCCAAGAAGGTACAGAGTGACTGTTTAGACAATTTATGATATTTAAAGAATCCCCCTCTAGCCAGAGGTTCTCAATCCCAGAAGCCAAGGCCAGTTTAACAATGTGGCTAGTTGCACTAGCTTCTGTGAAATGATTCATTTGATGTCCAAGAGGATAGGAAAAAGCTGCAACACCTCCTCCATAACTATTTCTAATGATGCATCCACTGCTAGTAGGGCTAGGGTTCCCTTTGGCAGCCCCATCAAAGTTGGCTTTGTACCAATTTTCAGGGGGGGGAAACCACTTGGCCTCCTATCTTTTCCTGTCCCTATCCTTTTTCCTTTCTTTGTTGTTCTCACCTTCTTCAATATTTCCTTCTTTTGTGATGAAAAAGTTCTGCTTCATTAATCCTTCAATTTTGTCAACAATAAAAAACTTAGGGGATTCATTGTCTTTGAATATTAAGTTATTTCACTCTTTCCAAATTCCCTAGCAGAAGTACAAAAGGGATCGGAGAAAATTAACTAGGTTATCATACCAATTTGTGAGCTCTTCCATTGGCTAAAGAATTCTTGGATGTTAGCTGGGGGACACCAGCTGACCCCAAAGTCCTTGGTCAGAAGGTTTCAAACTTTGGAGGAATAGGGGCAATGAATAAATAAGTGATTGATTGTCTCTAGGTCATGCTTACATAAACTACACCTATTGGGGATAATCTAGCCTCTCTTAGCTAAGTTATCCAAAGTAAGGATTTTGTCTTGGAGCAGAAGCTAGAAGAAGATGTTAATTTTTTGGGTAATGGTAGGAGTCCAGGCCTTAGCCTAGATAGGTTTCTCTATTCTATCCCACAATGAAAAATACCTAGAGGTGACAGAGTATTTCCCATTTGAGTTATCTCCCCAAATGAATTCATCCCTCTTGTTATTAATGAATATAGCATTCATTCTAATCATCAAAGACTTAAGGTCTAGGGATATCATAGATAGGTCTTGCCATACATTACCAATTCTATAATCACTACCTTTCAGACCATATCTTCTTATGCATGGCTCTGCCCATCTTCCATAATTAGGGTGGTCAACAAGAGGTCCCTAGCTCATATATTTTCACCTTTTCCAACTTTCCATTTAGCCTTGGAATTAGCCAAGAATTTTTCCTTTAGGATCCCATACCAAATGTAAGATTCTTGAGGAATCTCAATCTCATGAAGCAAAAGACTAAGAGATTGCCTTCGCAGGTATTTCTCAATCATGATTTCCCTCCATTCTCTAGTGCTCTAAAAAGTGTGTCAGATCTATTTGGCTAAAAGGGCATTATTGAGGTTTCTAATTTTTCTAATACCAAGGCCTCCCTAACATTTGGGAAGACAAACATGGTCTCAAGCAACAAGATGATATCTCTTGTGCTCTTCAACCCTTGTCTAGAGAAAATTCCTCTGAATCTTCTCCATTCTATCAACTTACTTAGCTAGGATCCCAAAGAGACTTAAGGCATAAGTGGGAAGGTTTTAGAATATAGATTTCACCAAAGAAATTTTTTTTGCCTAGCTAAGAGTAGCACCTTTTTAGCTAGCTAATTTCTTGTTGAATCTATCAATGATGTTTTTCCAAAAAGATTCTGGGGGTTTGAACCCCAAAGGAAAACTAAGATAACTTGCTGGAAGGGTCTTAATACCACTTCCCAAGATACAAGAAATTTTCCTCTATCTCTCTAGTAGAGTATTGATGGAGTAGACTGAGCTCTTATCCCAATTGATAGCCTAGCCAAAACCCCTAGTGTAAGAATTCAACAAGCCCTTAAACAATCTAGCCTCCTAGACTGAAACATCTCCCCCAGAAGAGTATCCACAAATTGCTGGTGGGTGAAGGAAGAATGACCAGACAAAGGGTTGAGACCTTGTAGATTCTAATCCTATCTTTTTCTCATAATTAGGCTTCCACAACATTCTACCAAAATGATGAAGAGAATAGGGATAGGGGATTACCCTGTCTCAGCCCTCTTGATGGGAAAAAGAAATTTGAGGGGAAACCATTAACTAGAACATACAAAGAAGGGGAAGAGACAAGCTGAAGGATAAGATTACAAACCTAGGTATCAAAACCAAAAGCCTAATGGATAGCCTTTAAGAAATTTCAATCCACTCTGTCATAAGATTTAGACATCTAGCTTGAGTAGAAAACCTTCCTTCTTACCAGCTTCAAGAGACTAAATCACCTCATGAACTATGATGATAGAGTCTAGAATTTGTCTCCTTGGGAAAAAACTAGTTTCCCATGGGGAGATAATTAGGTGAAGAACACTAAGAAGCCTTATGGTTAGAACTTTGGATATGATTTTGTAGAAAGAGTTGCAAAGACTGATGGGCCTAAACTTATCCATCGAATCTGCCCCTAGGATTTTCAATATGAGAACCAAAAAAGTGGCATTAAGTTCCTTCAAAAGGTTTTTGGCTCTAAAGAATTCTCAAACAACCTTCACAATGTCCCCTTTGACCACCTCCTAATAGGCTTAGAAAAAGAAGGTCAAAAAACCATCTGGACTAGGGGCCTTATCATCTGAAAGGGAATTGACAGCTTGAAAAATTTCCTCTAGGGATGGGATAGCTTTCAACATAGATTTGTGGTGGGCTTTTAGTGGTGAAGGAATATTAGACAAAATTTCCTCTTGATCAAGCACCGAGAGAGAGGGGTCCTTGGTGAGAAGAGAAGAAAAAAACTACACTGCTTCATCCACTATCTCATCATCTTTAGATAAAAAAGTCCTCCTTTCTTGATGTTAGAAATCCTATTATTGGCCCAGTGTTTTAAAGTAGATAAGTGGAAGATCCTAGTGTTCTAGTCCCCTTCTTTAAGCTAATTAACCCTTGATCTCTGTTTCCAAAAATGTTCTTCCTTGGAGATGATGTTGTGGAGGTCAGAGAGAATAGACCTTTCCTCCAACCAATTCTGATAATTATATTCAACTTGTTGAATCACTTCCTAAACTATATGGAGTTGATTAGTCTTCTCATCATCTTCCTAGGAAATGTGGTCAAAATCTGATTTGTTCCAGACTTTAATATTTCTTTTCACATTCTTCAACTTTTGGGCTACCCTGAATATAGCACTACCTTCCACCTCGATGTTCCACCATGAAGAAATCTTGGTTTCCAAGGCCAGGTGGAAAATTTACATTTTCTTGAACCAAAAAGGGAAAGTCCTTTTGATCATTAGAGGGCAAACAAAGAGTGATATGGGGGAGTGGTCCAATCTAACTCTAGGGAGAAGGGAGAGTCTACAAGAGTGGGTTTGAAACCAATCAGGGGAAATAAGGGCTCTGTCAAGATGAACTTGGATGCATTCCCCCCAACTCTCCTATTCAACCAAGTGATTCTGCCCCCTAGGAGATCGACATCTATAAAAGCCAAGTTGTTAATGAAGTTTGAAAGGTATAACTTACTTTCCTAATTTGGGGAAAGCCCTCCACATTTATTATCATCATCAAATAGGGGGGAATTGAAATCCCCCATTATAATCCCTTTGTTCATGTTATTAATGCTAATAACCTCTAGAATCTTAGCCCATAAGGCCTTTCTCTCCCTTTTAGAATTGGGAGCATAAAGATTTAAGATGAACCAAGAATCATCACTATGAATATGGGACACCTTGCATAGGAGGGAATTACCTACATTATAGATAATAGATATCTAATAAGCCTTGTTATTATAAAAAATCAACACCCCTCCAATAGATCCCTTTGAGTCTAATGGTAGTTCAGGCAGTCTAACCCATACAGGGGCTTGAAAAAAAAAAGTGTCATTCATATTCAACTTGGAAGACCACTTCTAGAGGGCTAGAGTGGAATGACCAATAGCCCAGTGACCTTCATAGAGAATGTTAGTGAGATCTTCCATGCAAGTGAATTCAAAAGGTAGAAAACCCTTTTCCATGGCTATAACCAAAACTTGACCTTTAAGAGCCCATTTCTTCTTAATAAAAGACCTCACATCATCTATATTAGGTTTAGGCCCCAAAAATTTACCAATCAAGGTAGAAGCCATTGATCAAATGCTGTGATCCACAATTTCATCTGGGATGGCAATGGCGTAAGTACCTTTCTTTAACTCGAGAAGAATTTGAATAGGTAGGAAAGATGACTTACTTAAGGGCTTGATCCCAAATAGAGATGACCATTTGGTTAACTGACCCACTTTGGGAACTGAAGGAATCTTGACCACTTCCTTGGGGGGAGCATCTAGGTCCCCATCCACATTCTCTGACTAATCCCTTGTACAAGTCCCCTGACCATCCCCCTTCTGTGGCCCGTGCTCCAGTCCAGGGTTCTGATTCTGATAGTCCAGAGGAATCCTACTCATCTCTAAATTCAAATTTTAAATCCCTCCCCTACCTCTACTCGTGCTTGCCATTTGATTTTTTTTTTTGGGATAGTGTTATTGTTTAATACAAAAGCATAATTTTTATTAACTATTTATACTTTTATGTTATACTTAAAATACAATGCCCAACACTAAAGTATATTTTATGTAATATTTTTTTACTTATATATTCAACTTATGAACAAATAATATATTATTATTTATGAACACATGAGTTATATTTCATTTAAAATATTATAAAATTAGTTTATATTGAATAAGGACAATACATATACAATTAACTATAAGGCAAGTACATACCACTGCATGGCACTTGTTATATATTTAAAGTTTGTTTCCTTAACTAGCGCTTCCATGATAGTGGGGGTGGTGGGGCCCACTTGGATGCCATTATATATATATATATATATATATATATATATATATATATATATATATATATATATATATATATATATATATATATATATATATATATATATATATATATATATATATATATATATATATATATATATATATATATATATAATTTGGCTTGTTACTGCACATAAGTATAAGTTTTAATACAGCTACTATTGCCTAAAAAATAGGATGAGAAGATTTATTTTAAAAGATTAATTTTTAGCTTTCCATTAATAGGAAAGTGGGTACAAGATTTAATCTATGCTTTTCTATAGTCTTAATTCCTCTTTTGTGTTGTAGTTATTTTAGAATCTTATCTTTTTTTTTACAATATAATTAGGAGTAGTATGAGTATTTATTTATTTCTCTATGTCATTGTGTATAGAGAATTGTTTTCTTATGCCCATACAAAACGTTTGTAGGTGTATAATGGGAATTTTATTTTATTTTATTTTTCTTTGAAAATAATTATTTTAAAATAAGATAAAAGCTATCATTTCTACCTTTAATCATGGAACTTTTACTACCCAAAGTTTCATAACTAGGCTCTGATACCAAAATGTCATGCCCAAGATTTGAACAAGAAACACATGCATACACATACATAATATTCAATTTTTTAATTATTGAAAAAGAATTTAAGAAATCATATCAAATTATTAACCAATTATTTTGCCATAATTTTTCAAATACCTTTACTCATTTTCAAGAAATATTTAAACTAAAATATATTCACAGTATTGAAAAGTCCTTTCAAATATTAAAATCATAATTGGATCCTTACAACAAAAAAATTGCATGAAGATCTACTTCTAAATTTTTTACAATACATAACTTTTACAAATGTTCATAATAAATCATCTTCAAATATCCAAGAGAAAAAGAAAATCTTCCAAGATTTTCTTCAACACATATCCATTTAGAAACCTATAAACAAAAAAACCATGAAAACCATGGAGAGCTCACCTCCCAACCTAGGTCTCTATGAGACCACCCATAAAGCTTGGAGTACTAAGACCAACCAGGTAACAATCAAGCACAACCACATAAATAATAATTACACAATACAATGTTTAATTGAGCATACAACAAGTTACCATAGCAATAAATAGAATGGGTGAAGGTGTGCCTAAAACCTTGAGGAGAAGGAAAATACATAAAATCAAATATTCCCTCACAAGGCATACGAAATAAATACCAACCCTCACAATTTCTCCCCTTATCACCCCCAAAGTACATAACAATGTACTGGCACATGCAACACATACTACATATGTATCCCTCTTCCTTCTAGGGAAGAGACTCTGCACTCAAGGGAAAGGCCCAACTAACCCCTTCACTTGAAGGCCACTTCTTCCCTCCCAAGGGTGAGTGATGTCCTTTCATACCCATAATATCATAGTCTCAAAATTAAAGAGAAAATAAATAAATAATAAAAACAAATTCACACTCAACAATACAACATGGACAATGAATAATACACATATGTATCTGTAGTCAAATTTACATAACTTTTATTCAAAAAAAAATACAATACATAATAACTAAAACATGGCAAAAGCTCCAACCTTTCTCCAAGCTATGGAAAAACAACCAATTTGAGAAGAGAACTCTATCCTTCCTTGATCCAATCTCCAAAGTAGAAAATCTCTAAAACTAGAGAGTGGGTGAATGAATCTCATATTTTCAAAATCCCCTTTAATAAAAAAAAAAATTAACCTAGAGAGTAGGTGAATGAATCTCATATTTTCAAAATCCCCTTTAATAAAAAAAAAATTAACTCCTTCTTTTCCTCCACTATGAAATAGAAAAATCCCCTTTATTCCACCTAAGTTTCCCTATTTGATTGGAACTCCAACTCAATGAAGATAAGGTGAGAAGTTGGGTAAGATTTATTTCATTTTAGTAATAATTGAAAAATGGGATTTTAAAAGGATTAGAAAAGTGTTTTAAACTAAAGTAAAGTCAAAATTAAATCCCTAACATGGTACTAACATGTAGGTAACTTAATTTTACCAAAAGAGAACCTTAGGAGTCTAATAAAGCCCTCTAAAGTCACCTTAAAATCCAAATTTAATCTAATAAAAGCCTTCATAAGATATTTTTATGAAAGGGTATAAAAAATTAAACATTTCTAACTAGTTAGGAATAAGGTTGGGTGTCTTTTGCCAATATCTCAACCTAACTTGCCACTTAAACAAATAATAACACAAGTTGTGATATTGCTATCAGGATTTAACTGTGTGATTTTGAGTCAAACTCATTGACCCATGTTTCATGAGTAGTAATTCCACATAAATCCATCTCTCATGATAATAAATGGAACACTTAACACACATTGGATCTAGGTGATGCTCATAGGGGTGAAGCACTAGGACTTCCTAGGAGGTCACCCATCCCAATACTACTCCAACCTGAGTGTGCTTAACTATAGAGTTTCCTCCATTGTTAAAACCAAAGCTTACAACCCCATTTCTGAGAAACACAATCTCATTTCTTATTCTACCAAGATACCAATCTTTCTCTAAGAAATAATTTTCATCCACTTGTTCTCCTTTTGTCATTAACATTTCAGCCCCATTTATCATCATTATATGCATAGATTGTGAAGTCATTAGATTTTTCATACCATAAACTAAAATATTTTATTCCCTTAAAATATTTGAAACTCTCTTTACTATTGCAAATTTTGTCTCTTTAGGATCTAATCTAAATCTCCCTACAATAACAATTGCATTTGCAATATCTAGTCTTGTATAATTAAAATATTGTAAGACTCCAATCATAGATTTGTACCTTTTTTGTATATCACTAGGTGATTAATCTTTGTTAGAAAAATTTTAAATGTGATTTCAAGCTTTGGGTTTAACCATTGAGGAAACTTTTTTGTTAAGTGCACTTAGGCTAGAGTAGTACTGGGATGGGTGACCTCTCGAGAAGTCCTAGTGCTTCACCCTTGTGAGCATCACCTAGATCCAATGTATGCTAAGTGTTCCATTTATCCTCATGAGATATGGATTCATGTTGAATCACTACTCATGAAACACGGTTCAATGAGTTTGACTCAAAATCACACAGTTAAATCCTGATAACAATATCACAATTTGACTTGCTATGGAAATTATCTCCTACATAACACAAGTGTCAAGTGACACTATAAAATATACATTTAACATTATGAGTGGCAAATCAATTTTCACAAAAAGAATCTAATCTAAAATAGTCATTCATATTATGTTCACGAAGTAAAATACTTAACATCAAGGTTAAGATCTCTTCATTAGATCTAAACTTGGCATTCTTAGTTAATACAAAGGTATAGTCTTGGTTCTCCATTTTTACCATGGTTATTTCCAACACACTCAAACCACATATTAGTATTCCAAGATAGATAAATCATATGCACATATAAATCCTACATCAAATCTATATTCATAATTAATCAAACATAAAATATTTACCAATTAAATTTCAAATAACATATTTCTATTTCTATGCTATTGTGCATATATAATGCTAAAATAATCAAACTAAACATGATATGACTATTTTACAACATGCCATTATTTTCACATATATAATCCATACATTATTTGCATTAAAACATAATTTCCTATCCATTAATAAAATAATCACCAAACAAGTACGTAAATG